>VZRM01008824.1:14173-168663 GCA_013397955.1 Grantiella picta | reverse complement strand
GAGGAGGAGGAGGAGGAGGAGGAGAAGGAGCAGGGCTGAGGAGGGGAAGGGCTGAGGAGGGGAAGGGCCAGGCAGAGTCGCTCCTGGCGCTGTCCGCGGTGCTGAAGGGATGGCCTGACCGGCTGCCCTTGCATGGCACCTTAGAGCTCTTGGGCGAACAGCAACCCTCGTATTGTGTCTGTGGAAGCAAACCCTGCCATAGGTTAGGTAATAGTAAGTGTGGTCTGTTTGGTTTTTTGCTCAAGATGAATTCTGATTCCCACAGACGGTTTTCAGGGACAATCAGGGCAGCAAAGAAAACAGTGACATGCAGAAATGGCTGATAAAATTGCAATGAAATGTCTGTTGACATTGATTTTGAGCCTGCGGGCAGAGATGAATGATTGAAACACTAGGCTTGTTAAAGCTAGAATGCTTTTGATTTCTCTTCTCTGTGCTGAACAAGATTTAGCTGGAGGGAAGTTAACAATCAGCTAATTGACATTGAATTAAGCATGAAATGCAGTATAACTACTTTTCTGCTGAAGAACTCTTCAACAGTGTTTTAACAAGGCTTTTAAATATTGGTTATTGCTTATAACACACAGCAGATCTTTTATTTGTTTTAAAATCTCATGTCCTTCAAACATATCAACTCAAGTACTCTCTGTGGTTCACCTCTCTGCTAATGGAAACCAAACAAATAATCAAAGAAAAACTGTAACTTCTTTCTGGCAAAGCATCATAGCATAACACATCAGTTATCTGGGTCAGGTTAAGGAACAGATATTCCATAAGAATTTTAGGAAGTCCACTGTATCCTTCAGCAAAGATGGGGAAATTGAGAGAGAGCTATGGTGCATTCACAGAGATCATGCCTTTGGGACATGTTGTGGTTCAGCCTTGGCAGCAACTTACTCACTTTGCCACAGTGAGATGGGGGAAACAATCAGGAGAATAAAAATGAGAAAACTTGTGTGTTGAGATAAGAATAGTTTAAGAGGCAAAGCAAAAACTGCATGTGAAAGCAAAACAAAACAACGAATTAATTCCCCACTTCCCATGGGCAGGCAGGTGTTTGCAATTCCCAGGACAGCAGGGCTCTGGCACACCTAATAGTAACTTGGGAACACAAACACCATTTCTCTGAAAGTTCACTGTTCTTCCTTCTTCCCCACTGCTTTTATTGCAGAGCATGTAATATATTGTAATAATATCTCCTTTTGGTCAGTTGAGGTCAGCTGTGTCCCCTCTCAGTTTCTCCTTCACCTCCAGCCTCCTCTTGACTGAGAGATCATCACAGGCAAATGTTCATCACTGTAGGAGCATGCTTACCACCACCACCACCACCAAAACTTTTGTAAACTGTAGGTCCCAAGAGCTTTCATGCTGACAGCAAGGCAGGTGCTGCTTGGCTGTGAGGAGAAAACTGCAGCCAGATGGGGCATTTTGGGATCAATCTGTTTCACTGAGTACTGAAAGGTGAGTGTGCACACAACAGTGGGTAATGCTTGTGGGAGTTTCTCTCCCAGTTCACCATAAATGGGACAAAGAAAATCTTTCCAGTGATTCACAACATATCTAGCAGATTGCACTGCCTACAGACTGTAACTCTCCAAGGGGCAACCTGTGACACTGTTCTCCCTTTCTGTTCTCCAGTGGTGCACCACTTTCCTTGTATCCTCATCAATAGCCAGGGAATAAATTCAACGTTTGGTTTGTTGTTATTTTTTATAAATTAAAACTAAGTTTGTGGAGCACAATTTGTCAAATAAGAAACACTGCCTAGAGGGAGTGGAGTGCTGAAAAAGGGAGAGAGACAGTATTACTTCAAGCTCTGAGTTCACACAAAACATTCCCATTCAGCAGGTGTAGACATCAGAATAAATAGCCTTCTGGCAATCTTCCAGATGGCCTAAAACTCCAGGCATATTCAGCTTGATTACCTTAGATTTTTTTCAGGCTTGCTGTCTCTGCACTTACTTGTTCTACATCCCTTGCCAGCTACAGAGAACCAGCTGTGTCTGGCCTATTGTATGAACATCTGGTTCTGTCATATCCAGCTGTGAGTCTTCTGCAACACAATTCCATTACCTACTAGTATAGACAAGTGGAAAAAAACGAGCATTGGAAGAAACGATTTTTAACTGCTCATTCACAAAAAAGGGGGTTTAAATAAGCCATGGCTTCTCAAAACCATGTCCAAGTATAAATAACCAAACAGAGAATATTGGACAAATACTCTAAAGTGCAGCAGCAACAGCAGCAGTGCAGGTATGTACTGAAAGGATGGGGTGGCTGTTATTTCCTTGTCAAACAACTATTTTAATTTTTAATCTGCTTCAGCCTATTTTGCTGGATGTCATATAGGTCTATACCCTAATTTGCAGTAATTGCTATTAGTAATCACCAGTGACAATGCTGCCTTTCTGAATTCTGAGACCAGATTCAGGCACTTTAATACAAAAACAAGCCTCCAGGAAGTATGCAAATGACAAGGAGAGCTGGAGATTCGAGTTCACATCCCACAGGCAAGCCTGGGAGACTCAGGCAGGCTGGGGAGGTGAGAAGTACTTCAATTGCCTGTGCTAAGTGGCTCCTGCTGCTGCTGCTACACCATAACAGAGAGCCCTGGGCCTGATGCAGGAGGAGAGTTCTGCAGAGAGAGAGAGAGAGGAGAATTTCACACATGTAGGTGCTATATGTGCTCCCTGGAATCATTGGTCTGGGCCAGATTGTTCTCAGCTGTTCCCCAGTGAGGACAGATATGAATTTGGAAGCAAGAAGGGAAAAGAAGAGATTGAGCATATTAATATTTTCCTGCATGTCTTTGGCTTGGTGAAGGAGCAGCCAATTTTCTAATTCACTCAGCTCATGGGTGTAATTCATGGCACACACAGTCCACACTGCCACAGGAGAACCCAGAAAACTTTGCCATGACAATATAAAACTGGAAGAAATGGATGTTTACCAAAGCAGCCCTGTAAGGAAGATGGAACAGGACTTTTGTGCCTCTCATATCAACACAACTGCTAAGCACATAGTAGGATAAAGCCTCAACCTGTGCAACTCCTTTGCAAGAAACTAATTTAATGCTACACTTTTATTTTAGCTACTGATCCTGGTACAACTACCACAGCCTGTCCCTACCCGGGGTATACCATGGTGTTTGTATAAACTGTGTTCCATATTCTCTGACAGCCAATCACTGTGAGAGATGCTGTTATCTCCTCTGTTCTCTCTTCAGATAAGCACACACTATCCTGTACATTTTGGTGGTGGTTTTCAGCCTCAGTGCAAGCAGTATGATCCCAACTGTAGCACTATTTCTCTCCTGGGGGAAAATTACAGGTTCTTCTCAAAGAGGATTAGTTCTCATTTCCCAGACATTTCTTGGCTACTCATCCAGGCTCCTAGTCTCATGGGGAAAGTTTTCCTAATACACTACTTCTCCCTGTTTGGTTTGCCTGATGGAACTCTCTGGGTTCCACAAATTCCTCCATCCCCCATTCTCCTATTCTGGATGCATTTACTTGTCAAGACCAGGGAATGTAATTAGAGGGAACAGGTCCCAGGATGCCTCTCCCACCTCTGGCAGCTGACGGAAGGTGTGAGCTTAGCACAGCTGAATTCCACACCTCAGTCACACCCTTTGGAAACTCTGCAGTACATCCATCATACCAATAGATCACAGTGCCAGCCATGGTGACCACCTACAGTACTGGGTCATGGACCTGAAAAGAACAGCAGTCCTATTTTATGATCCTCAAAGTACAGTCTCTCTCATTTGCAATCACTGGCATTCCATTTCTCCCTGCCTATTAGCAGTAAAACACTGATGTTTTGCGCATTACTCTTCTGTTTTCTTTTGGATGAGTGGGTTTTAAGGCAGGCTGGGACAGCTGAAGGCTTTTCCAGTCTTGGTTTTTTGGTTGGCTCTTTTTGTTTCTAAGGGAAGCTTTCAGACCACACTGAGGTGGTCTCCTTCACTAACCATTCCTGATGACCCAACAGCTTCCCATTGTATTAGTTACTCTCAATAGTGATATTAGAATAGTTATATATAACATAGAAAAAAGGGCCACAAATGGATCTGAAAGCAGTATGTGTTTCAGTAAGTTATAATATTTCACGTTGCTTTTGCTTTCATAGGTTTTCTGCCAATTGGGAATTTTCCCTGAAGAAAGTTTCAAAAACCTTCTCAGCCTCTAGAAAACTATTTGTTTGGCACAGTCAACTTAGGAGCTCTTAAAATTTTGTCAAACACATCAAACCAAATGGCCCCCAGGTAAAGATCTCGCATAGCAAGTTTCAACCCACACAAACTTCTAGTGCTAGCTTGTGAACCCCTGGAAACACAGACCTACAAAGGACACTGCAAACAGAGGGGGACCCGCTAAGGCTTTCATCTTCTATCAAAAATGAACAGAAGTGGTGTCCTTTTTTTTCAGCAGATCTGGTGCACTGGTTGTGTGGTGCTTGTTTATCCATTTGTTTTGAATTTAAGTCTTCGAGGCTAAGACTGCCAGTCCTTGTTACAAAGCCTTTTTTGAAATGGGGACTTAGGTCTGCCTGCAAGCTGCTTTAATATGGTTAATCATCACAAGCAGCCTCAAGGCCTGGCTGTCTGTCCTCTTCTCCCCCCAGGCTTTACAAAGTGCTAAGCAATCTTTCTGCACATACCTTTCCAGAACTCTGCCTTGTGGTTCAACAATCACATTCACTATTCTCAACAGGCTCTTGTAGGAAGCTCTGAGTAGAGGATGACCAGTGCCAATGGGAAGAAGGTTCACTTCCAAAGGAAGCTGATGCAAAATTAATTCTTGCACACCCAGGCCACATTCAACACAAATGAGAATACTGTGATCAAACCTGATAAAATGAATTTCTATAGATGCTACATTTAATGCAGGATGAAAGTTCAGTTTTTTAATTATGCAAAAAAATGGAAGTAAGTGATGAATTACTCAAGACACAAGTGTGTCTTTACATAGGCTGGTGCCCTTGACACTTGCAGATGTCTGTCATATTTACAGTGCAGTTTGAGCTCAGGTAACTCCAAGGACAAAGATAATGCAGAGACACAGAGCACCATGTCAGGGCCTTTCCAATGTTCACGTGTGTCTTTTTTACTATACCTAATAAAGCTCATATGACAAAAGGTGACATACTGTATGTGTTTTATCTCATTATTAATTAAGCATATTTATCTCATAAATCAGATGTGACTTGCACCACAACATCAGTAATTAAATTAAATATTGATGTGTGATGGTTCGGTGCCGAGGCTGTATGGGTAAGTGGAATTGCCATTTCTAATTAACATCTCGCAGAAGTAGCCCCATTAGGTTTCTTAGTTAAATTTCAAAGCAGTAATAGTAACGAAAGTGTAACTATCATTTAACAACACTAATTAATAGGAGGCTCATCAGTTTTGATGAATATCTTCACCCTGTTTTGAAGGCTGTTGACTAGACTTTTGTTGTATTATTGTGAGGCTGTGGACTGTTTGGAACTGGTAACTCCACCGTGCTTTACCTTCAAGTTAGAGTGGCAAAGCTGCTCATTTGCCCCTTTGAAGAAACAGCCCCTAAGATGATCCTCCCTGCCAGTATTTCAGCAAGGGATCAGCCTTCCTTTTCTTAGGAGAACATTGCATGTGGATGAGAGAGGCTGTGTCTGTCTAGAGAACCCACTTGCCCTGTCTCAAACATGCCAGGCTGGGTGGTGCCCTGGGTTTTGAAGTGTTACTTTCTGCCTTATTATACAGAGCAATTTCTCCTCGGAGAAGACGGAGAAGGATTTATTTTGTTTTTATTTAATACTCATTAAATTCCAGTGCCTTTTAAGCAGTTCAGTGACGACTTCCAATTCTGAGTACCATCCTACTGTATGTAGAACTGAGAATACAAAATGACTCCACTTGGGATTAGATATAGGTTCCTGACAGGATTTCAGGGTGAAGTCCAACTTTATCACTACTTGCAAAACATAATTCAAATAGTAGTTTTTACATAGTTTGGGTAAGTTACATCATTTGAAGTGATTAATACTCATATTAATTTCACTACTACAGATGCTATTCTCAGCTGCAACCAAAAAAAAAATCAAGTGCATTATGAGACTGTTCCCCAATTTGTATTTTAGGAACTATTTCAAAGCCAGCCAGCCTTCCCAAGAGTCAGAGAAAATAATTTTCCAATAACAAGGATCATTCTGCTACTCTTAAAAGTAAATGAAACTATAAGGCATCATGTCTGACCAAGTGTCTCAGGGCTGCTGCAATATCATCTTGAGCTTCTGGCAAAAAGAAGAGAGTCAAACACCAATTTTCTTCCCTTCTTTCTGATCACAGCCAATCTTGTCTGAGTTAAAGATGTTTATTTGTTTATTATTCTCTGTAATGAAATGGTACAAGCAATATTTCTTATTCCATTACCACCATGTGTGTCTGCCCTTTTTACTGCTGTTTCTTCCACAAAAGTCTTCCTCTTCTATATTATTTACCTTCCCACCTGTGCACAGAGCAAGTCACAATTTGTATTTTAAAATTCTGTAAAAATTTGACCAGGAAAAATTTGGATATTTTTACTTAACCATGCTAGTCCAACAGCACAGAACTGAGCTGAATCACAAGAAAAACAGTTTGCTAAGTGGAAAAACAACAGTGAAGAAACATACAGCTGTATGCAGACAGACTGATCATTTAAAAACTAGCAAATATTCCTGGTAATGGGAACAGTCAGAATTTGTCTCGATCTTTATATTTTCAAGTAATTTCTAGGACCAGCTGGTTAAGTAACCCTGGGGATGACCATTTGACTATGCAAGTAGCTGGTTCAAAACTCTGTGTGTTCTGGGAGTCCAGGCTCAGCTGAGCCATAGGTCTCATGGCCAGAGTTTGACAATGTATGGCTCTTACAAACACAGGTTTTCCACCATAGAACACTTCAATGTAAACCAGCAGCAACCAGTTTTTGCCCAGCATCCTAGACCTTTCCTTCCATCACCCCATCTGTGCTGCATATTGTGGTCTCGTCTGGTCACTCAGCCTGACAGACAGTGTGCCAGGTGCTCTGGACAGGCTGAGGAGGAGCCAGGCTATTTCAGCCCTCAAAAATAGCATGACTGCATAGAAAAGGCTTTTTGGTCCTTCCTGGAATCAAGTTGGCAAGAAGAGTCTGAAGTGAAGTAGAAAATGCAAGACCTCGTCTCAGCAGATGCTGCTCTACAGGCAGCACAGCACCTCGCCGGTGGGGAGAGACTTCTTTTGGTCAGGTCCAAATGCTACCTGGGCAGGTTTAGCAGGTACAAGAAAGCTTAGAAGTTCTCTACATGCAGATACTAAATGCAAATGTTACCTGTGACAAGTGCAAACATATTGCTCATGTTATAGTGAAGTAGCAGAACAAGCTCTCTTATTTATTTTACAGAGCAGATTCATACCTGCTTGTAGGATGAATCTCCCAAAGCACTTTGGGATGCCATTTTGGTTGCTCTTTTCCTAACACACTCAGGACCAAATGAATTATCCCTTTTGCTAACCAATGAGACTGCCTGTCACATGTACTGATACTCCAAGCAATGTCTCTAATGAATTTTTAGAAGCATGTACAGTAGCTAAGTAGTAAATGCTACCATCCTTTAAATATCTGTGTGTATTGCTTGAGGAACATGACTTTCATTTTGTATTTAGGATTTTTCTTCTTCTCTACTGTACAGCCATATTCTTGATTGAATTGTGAGTATTAATATATCTCAATATTTTAAACCTACCAACAGGTTTTTGGCTACTTCTCCTTGAAGGATGTAATTCCCTTTATTAAGATCCAGAGGAATTAAAAAGTACATAGCTAAAAGTGGATCCATTGGAAATAGTCTCCAAGCCGAATCTTGAGACACATAAAGTGAGACAAACTTCACCATGCATGTGTGAAATCATATTGTCTTTCACAGTTTCCCACCTTTCACCCTTCACATTTTTATTTATGAATATGCTACATACTTAATAATATTTTAAAGGTTTAACTCCCATTTCAGACCAGCTCAGGACCCTGAGTTATTGCCAGACAAGCCTGCTCCCCAAAAATGTCAGCACCAGCCTGTGCTAGGGCTTGCCAGGTCCTCCATCGTTTCACCCTGTTGTTCCCATGCCCACTCACTCATTCCAATAATGTTGAGCTCTCATTTCCCTCTTCAAGCCAAATAAACGTTGATAGCAGTGTAACCATCCAGATTTCATGCTTTTAAATAGCACATGCTGTATTCAATGAATTTCAAAGACACGCTGAACCCAAATTACTGCTATCCATGGATCTTGAGAAGCTTTTATAAATGGCTGCATTACAGTGTAGTACAAAGCAGTGATTTCCATAATGCTTGTCTAATGTATAGAGCATTTTACATAGAACAGGTCCTGTTTCATCTTGAAATGCTTTTTAATTAATTCAATTCATTAATACTGCTTGTCATGGATAAACTCTTGGGACTTAACAAAAACTTTACTTCAGCAGTTGTCAACACATTTCATTAAAACATATGTTTTTGAATGCTTTCTGATAACATCACTATTCTTCATATGCAGAGTGCAGTACTTAAATGTATTAAACAGAAGAAGGGGGCTAACAAAAATCTTTGTACTGACAATGCTGCACTTGGACATGAGAAACGGGTGGGCAATCTGGGCCTCATTCTTTTCATGAGCCCTAAATTACCCAGATTGAAATCATACACTGTGGAGCATCCTGTTCACAGAATCCAGAAATGGTTTGGGTTGGTAATGACCTTAAAGACCATCCAGTTCCACCCCCCAGTTCTACCAGACCAGGCTGCTTGAAATCTGGCCTTGAACACCTTCAGGCACGGGGCATCCACAACTTCTCTGTGAAAACTATTCCAGTGTCAAGTGAAAGCTGTTCCTGCACATGGCAGCAGTGTCTGACTAGATGATCTTCACATGTCCCTTCCAATGCAAACCATGGTTCTGTGAAGAATGTAAGAACATTACTGTTCTGGGGGGAATTAAGGAAGACTCGTTATGGACTCCGATTTGTAGCAATCTATAACTGCAGATTGCATTTGGGCTGACCCAGGGATGTGTTCATCACGAGGAAGAGAAATGTTCTCTTCACAACCCCACAAGGCAGCCCTACAATGCTTTCAAGCTGTGCTTCCGCCTCAGAATACATTTCCCTTTCGTTATATCACCTCGAGACTCACAGTGACACACCTGGTACCACAGCACAGGACAGAAAGTGCTCTTTCTCCTGTGCAACAAATTCCAGAGAAGCAAACCATCCATGACAGGGTGACAGCCATAGATTACTATTCAAGAGTTCAGACCTTTTGACCTTTAGACTGCATACCTGGACAGAATGATGCCTTATGGTCTGCATGTCATTAAGCAGAGGAATACTCTGCTCTGCACAAGGAAGAGAGAATGGGATCACACTGGACAACGTTCTGTCCTGGGTCATAGACAATACTTCCTTCTAACAGATGGAACCTGCCCTAGGACTCCTCCCAGCAACCCATGTCTCTGTCTGCGCTGCATGGAAATGCACTGGACAAGGAACAAGACTGGAAAACTGGCTTTCTCTTGATGTATGAATTACAAAACCACCTTTATTTTAATCAATAGGGGGGAAAAAAACCTCAGGGGTTTTTTTTTGTTTGTTTGTTTGCATTTTTTGTTTTGCCTTTTTTGGGTTTGTTTGTTTCTGTTTTTTGTTTTTTGGTTTTTTTCCCAAAGGCCAAATTCTGTCCCAGGAGAGATTTGTTAAATGGCTGAATAATGTAAAATATTGAAAACTCTTTCTATAACATTTCCCCTGATTATCTAGTGTGTCCTGCTCATATCCCAGGCCTTGCTGTCAATCTGTATTTTAAGACACCGTTCTGTCTTACTGGCTATGGTCTCTAATGCTTTTTAATGCTGTCTCCTGTGTGTGTTTTGTGTAGTGGAATACTTTACAAATCAAAATGCTATTGGGGAATAAGCCTATGATCTCCTGTGTAACATTTCCTGGCTCTACTGCACACACATCTATTGTTCGAGATTGAATTGGTCCCAAGAAGCATCAGAGCATGTGAAAGCTGCTATGAATTTTGCAAAGTGGCTTCAGGGCAGTAAAGCACGTCAGAAGAATAAAGTGCAAAATCTGAAAGTCCAAATTTAGGAGTCTCAGTCAATACTGAAGACTAAGTAAATGCCCTTGGTAATAGTTTTTGTCCTTTTATCTTGTGACATTCCTAATATAGTTGAAAGAAGCATGCATAGCCAGGATACAAAACCAACCCAATTATTAAACAGGTTTATGTGTAATTAAACTGCTAGACTTTACTTAATACAACATGTGATTCATTTTATTAGCCCTTCCCCCCTTCCCCGCCATGGTTGTTGCATTCCCCTTCTGTTCAGTGGTTTTTGCCTCTCTTACAGTGTGCTTTCTCTTTAGTCCTCAGGGAACTGAAGGGTTTTTGGAAGGTGTAATGCATTTCTATTGGAGCTAGCTCAGCTGTAGTCACTCCTAGTCAACTTTGTGCAGCGTTTTTTTCATCCAGATATCAAAACAAAACTGCCAAAACCGGCGCATTCCATTGAAAGGAGAAGACTGAGTGAACATGCTTTTACCACTGCTAATCTACAAGCTTTCCCTCAAAAATTCCAACAGCGATTTCAACAAACTCTCGCACAGATGCTTTCCCAAAGACTGCTCTACTCATCAGGGTCCTCTGGCCAACTGGTGTTTGCCCAGAATGTCGAGGGACAAATTTGCCATTGTTCCTGGCATTACTTCCCTTTGTTGTGGATGGAATCCTGGTCATTCTCTCAGAAGCAGTAGGATCCTTTTCTACACATGGCTGCTTTTTGCTTGTTTTCTTCTTCTAAAATGCACTATGAGACTAAATGGAATGTTTGATTAAGCTGAATTAAATGTGTACTTATAATAATCATTATGTATTAAAATCTTATGAAGGAAGCATTATGCTTAAGTAGACACAGTAAGTTTCTGTTTTGTTGAGGCCAATTTTTTGTGAGAAAAATTACCTGTGTCATCCCAATTTACTTAAGGTCTGTACAAAACAGTAACATGTGGAAACAAAAAGTAACCAGGAATTCTTTATTTAAAATTCCCTGAAATGAACTGAACTTTCCATGTTTACTGAGAGACAGAATTCCTCAAGGACACTGTTCAGAGAATTACACTGATAAAACAGATATGAATTATAGAGAGAAGCATATGTGTGGGGGAAAAAAGAATCTTTTATGTGTAACTAAGCACAAGAAATGGTAAAAAATAAAAACTAGTAACAAGAAACTATTTCCAAATTTGTTATGTATGCATACAGCATATAGCCTAATGCAAAGTTATATGTTGCAGTTATTTAATATCTTTCTTCAAAGGTTTTGTTAATACATCAATGACTGAACATCTAAAGGGGAAAACATATTTCTCTTTATAGTTTTAGATAATTGTCCCTGAAAAAAACCCAAACCTTTAATTACAACTCAAATGAAGAAAGCTTGATTTGTGTGCTGTGCCCAAATGCTGAGGAGTCGGATGTAAAATATTTGTAATATTTAGGGAACCCTGAGTTTTACATAAAAGTAAACAGCATTGCCTGAAGGCACAATTTCCAGCAACACAATAAAATGTGCAGTGAATTTATGGCGGCCATCCATTAGCTCTTACCAAGGCAACGTCGCCCATATCTGTCGTCCATCATTATAATAGAGGGTTAATGCACCGAATTTACATAAAAAAGTCATATTGTCTGCATGAATTATTTACACTCTCAGCTGTTTTTACAGCTTGGTTTCAAGCTGGATTCTGGGAGAGATTCTGCCAGTAAATTACTCTGTGGAGACCTGACTGTATAACTACAAACAGAGCCTGCAAAGAAAAGAAAAGGGGAATGTGCAAGCCAGTGGTTGTAATGGGAGAACAATCTGTGGCTTTTCTTTCACTTGCAAAGGAAGAAAAGGAGGGCAGGGAAGCTCACCCGAAAAGTTCTGTGTGTGCAGCAATGCATTAGCATCTTCTCACAGCTGCACACATCGATGTGATTCTGTTTTAGATATGTTTAGTTCCCAGGCACGAATTCACAGATCAGCACACTCTGTCTTTACAAAATGATGTGCTGTTGGAAAAAACCACATCTCACACAACATCCTTCCCCATCCCCATCCTGATCTATTTATTGTGCACCAACACCAATGGGCAAAACTGGGTTGCCTCAGGAAATAGGAACATCAGCCCTGTCCTGCTACAAGGACAACAAGAAGACATGCCTTTTGTATTCACAGAATGATGTGGAAATTTTCTTGGATAAGCAATGACGTCCAGTAAGCTCTGGACCATGATTATTTGAATGCACCTGCTGAATGTCACCTGAAATTATTAAAGCCACAGAGTCACAGAGGGTTTATTATTATTAGGAGATCCACTTTCTCCTTGAAAAAGATTGCATCTCAATTATTATTTCGGGATTTATTTGAAGTAGCTTGTTTCCAACTCATTCTATGATTGAACAGAGCTGGGATGGTCCAATCCAGATTTACTAAGAACTTCCACAGTCTTTACCTGGCTTCTTGCTGTGCTATTCCACAATAATCAAGTACCATAGTCACCATGGCAACTCACATTAACCGATACAAAGGTATTAACTACAACGTCTCTTCTACAGTGCATCACACATTTGGTATGGTATCAATCTGACTTAAGGTCCTGCTGTTCTAGGTTAGGAAACACCCTCCAAACTCAGGCAAGACAGAATCCATGACTTTGTTAAATGACACCTCTGCCTGCTCCCCAGTGCCTTCCATCGCCCAGAGAAGAATCCTGTTTCATTGTCACACTGATCCCATAGCTCCAACAGCCATTTCTCCACTGAGGACGTTGAGAGGCAGGCTTTGTGACCCAGTCGTGCTCTGAGAAAGCTCTATACAACAGCATGTGGCACCACCAAATTACAAATAGACTGGACCAGTATTGGTAGCTCTTCCTCCTGATTGTTTACACCCTTTAAATATTTGCGGACTTATGTACCACGTTGCAGGTGAGCCAACTTATACATATTTATCTCACTTAATCTTCCCTCTTGAATCAATCTTTCCAGTCAATCTCTTCACTCTCTAATTATTTTTGTTGCTCTTCTCTGAACTCCCTCCAATGTGTCAATCAATATGTTCTTGGTAATGAAGTGCTCTGTAAGGAGCACAGTATTCTAGAAGCAGCTGTATACAGGGCAACACTGCAACCAGTATGGATTTTCAGTCTTCACAGGAAGGTTGATCTCATGGTAAGGGCACCAGACTAGGGTTTTGAAGACCTGGGCTCATATTCTTACTCTGAGGGACTCTCTGTGTGACCTTGGGCCAGTAATTTAGTCTCTTCTTTAGTTAAGCATCTATAAACACTGCATTGTTTGGTGTACACAAACAGTGAAATTAGATGGTATGTGTGGCAGGATGAGGATCTGGCTGTGTGGACAGGAAACCCTAATACTCAACCAAATAGCAGTCTTCTAGTGTAGTTCATTCACTATAAATATGTAGCTGCTACTTGGTACAGCACTGTTAAACACCACCAGACAGCAGTGGCTTGCCAGTTATTGCACATGGAACTTCCAGCATTTGCTATATTGTGACCATACAATTTTCTTTTATTTTTAGCTAGTCTGATTTATTGCATATTCATTCAAACACCAGGACCAGTTTCTGTTGCATCTTCCAAAAAACTCCCATAATTTGAAATCCATGAACTCCCAGCAGCTGAGTTGTAGATTTCCTTTATTGCACACAGGGGGATGCAAAAGAGTGTCTTAAAACAGCCATGAGTGCAGTCCTATACTCCAAAACTGGGTCTGCAGTGGGCTCTGAGGGTTGATCTGCTGCTTCAAGGCACACCACATGAGCAACATGATGCAAAAGCAAACAGCCACTGTGTGCAGGAGGACCTAATTTCCCACATCTCACACCTTGCACAGGTGACTTCCCCAGCACAAGCACAGAAGCTGATCTGATCACTCATGTCTTAGACCAATAAAAAAAGCAGCACTAGACTCTCTGAAAAATGGTTCACCCTGTTATTTATCCATAAACTGCATAAACACTGCATTCCATGAAGCATATATAGGGATGTGTAATTAATGCATGATTAAAACTTGTCTAACTAAATTGTTTTAAGCTTTTCTTTTATGAATCTCATGTTCTTTTCCTTTCTCTTTTAGAAGCGGTTAGGAATATCAGAAAGCAAAGATGTCTGAGAATTGCAGTTATGATTCATCAAGCTTCCAGAAATGCATTATGATGTACTATAAGCTGTAAGACTAAAAATTATTCCCCACTGAAATGGTATTCACACAGCTTTTGCTATACTGAAGCGTACATCGTAATATAATCATAATAACTAAAGTAAGTTTCCCTTGGGGATTATACCTCTGTGTGATTTAATCCTTAAATTTGTTTTGCTTTCATCTCCAGGAGAAGAGAGATTTCAGTTATAAAGTATTCTTCCTAGAAATATCAGACGCTGCACATGCATTCATAATCTGCACTTACATTTATAAAGCCCAGGCCAGGAGGTAAGAAGAACTGGGAGCATAAGTGTTACCATTTTATTTGAAGAAACATGGTTTGTTTTTCAAAAAAAACAGAAGGGCACGGCTGGGGGTAAATCCTGCTAATCCAGGAAAGTTCCCCACAGGACTCTCCCTTCATTTGACAGAGGAAATTATTTGCTTTCAAGAGAAGGCTGTCATTCAGAGTGTCTGAAAATGTACGGAAAATATTATTTTTTCATGAAAACTAAAAAAGCATGGAATAAAGTGGAAACTTGCTGTAAAAACTTACTGAATTTCTACGCAATTATGAGTCTTAATTGTTATTTTAAAAGACAGAGTGGATGATTCGGAGGTTAGGTCACAGTGACCTTCTCATCACAAAATGTGAGAAGAAAAGCAGTCGTCAGCATTTTGATAATGCAAGTCAAAGTATGATCTATCTATTCTGTTGTTAAGATTGTTGTTAAACACAGTAGTTCTTTGCTGAGTGATTTTACCCAAGGACAGTTATTTTGCCAACACATTAATCATTATTCAGTTGCCAGCACTACAAGCTTTCCTTCTGAACTTTTTCTTTTCTTCTGAAGTTTGTTCACAACACGTTTTCGTAACACTAAGTGGAATGTATGTTCTTCAGCTGGTAT
Source organism: Grantiella picta (assembly GCA_013397955.1). Taxonomy (NCBI): domain Eukaryota; kingdom Metazoa; phylum Chordata; class Aves; order Passeriformes; family Meliphagidae; genus Grantiella; species Grantiella picta. The sequence goes on along the minus strand of VZRM01008824.1, from coordinate 153,472 downwards.
ACAGCATGATCACCTTTAAAAATAATTTTTTTTGGTATATATTTATATATATTTTTTTATATATATTGAGATACATCTATATATATGTATGTATGTGTGTATGCACACACACACATTTTCAAAAAGACACTCCTGAAGCACAGACTAATTAGATCATAAGTCAAGGCTTATCTACCAACAACCTTCACCTACAGGAAACTACAGAGTAAGTTTGCATTATGTTACAGATTTCTCACCTTTTGGGAAAATTACTAAAACAATTTTCTTCACATGACAGTTCAGGGAAACTGCTCCAAGTACTAATTTGAGAAATACAATTCTTAATTAGCCACTTTCAGTAGACAGTAAACCACTACAACTCCTTTTTGAAACATCTAGTAGGGAGCAAAACAATGTAGTCATCTAGTGGAAATAATGAATGCCCTGCCATTTGGGCAATTTAAAAATAGCCTGAGAAAAGAAAAAAGAGACAGAAAGACCCAGTTTGAATCATAAACATACTATTAAAGATGAATTACACGTGCAGCTGGTATGCACAGCTACATACAGGCATCAGCTGCAGCTGAGGTGTAACACATCCCAGGCAGCAGAGACTGTTTCACACACATGAACACTTGTTTCGGGTGATGATGATGCCTGAGGAAGTCAGAGCAGCAATGGTCACAGGATGAACGTTCCCTTGATTTTTAGAGACTCATCTGCTTATACTACACCTTCAAAATCGATAATCGACTGCTAAGATATTCCCAGTTCTACTGTAAACAATGCTGAAGCAAAACCATTCTCATGATGTCTGAAGTCAGGACATAAAGGAACTCTCCCCAGCTTTCTTTTCCTTTTTATTTGGCTGTCTAGCATCAGAAGGAAGGGCAAGCTCAAGGGCTCTGCTGTTGTTTTTGCCACTCTCAAAAGTGCCCCCAACTCTTCAGGTTGGATTTTAAAGCTGTGCCAAGAGCTTATGAAGCCCTGGAAGAAGGAAGTCACAGCAGGAAAATAAGTCTTAGCTGGTTTCTCCAAGACAGTAAATCATACTGTATTTGTAGGAACATCAAACCAAGCATGTATTTCTACTTCCTCAACGTGATGAGGTTACAGTTAAGCAAGATGGAATTTTCTGACATGAAAATCACCTGGCAGAAAGTCAGTTGTGCACAAATATGCATGGACTTCCCAGACCCCTGTCTGTGTGCAATGCCTTGCAGGGGAGCAGGTATCAGTCCAGCAATCACAAACTCCCTAAGGGCCGCTGGCAGAGCTGAAAAGCTCAGACAGATGTTGCTAAAGCTTTATGGGACTTACTTAAGGGAGGCAAAGCAAAGGACAAATGCCTTCTCATTAGAGGGCTTTAAAGTAGCTTCTTGCACAGCTAGGTCAAGTGTGACAGGCTGGGCACACTGGCCAAGGTCTGGGGTCTAACACCACCTAGGAAAGCTCTACAGCATCGTGTTTTCACCTATTTGTCTGGGCTGTCTTAGAATGCACTGCTCAGAGGATGTCATTTTGCGATACTGTCACAGGGTACACATGTTTAATAACATGGATATAATGTCACACCAAGGCACTGCCTTTGGCAGTCTGCAAAAAATAACCGAAGATGAGATAATACTGAGCCACAACTGCACAGCACCAGTCGATATGACAAGTAGCCTGAAACCATAGATGTGCAATGGCAATTCTCTCTGGCTCGATGGTAAGAACCTTCCCCAGCTCGAAGCTGCTGCTTTGAGTGGCCAAGTGACAGTGAAAGCTCCCAGCTCATGCTCAGGGACTGTCCCTCTGCCCTGACCAGTGCTGTGGCCACTTGCCAAGGGCCCTGCAGTAGCCTGGAGCATTCATGAGGCACACCCATCTCTAGAGCAGGACTCAGGTTTGTGCACAGCAAGGAAGAACATCACACTGCCAGCCACATTATGGTCTAAAGCAACAGAACAAGACTGCCACTCTACTCACTATTAACTGCTCCTCTTTAGCCAAGACCTACGTAGGAATTTAAAAATAAAAACAACTTCAAGTGAAACATTTGAGCAAACATTGCTAATCAATTTTAAACTGAAAGATGCTACAGAAATGTTACATGCAAGTCATTACTTCGAAGCAGAAATTAAGAAAGCTTTAAAAGAAGTTGTGATGCAATCCTATAGTAATTTGAGGAGAAAGTTTCCTTCACACTTCTAGCATTTCTGAAATTCTTCAAGCTCAAATCAGTTTTGCCAGCACCACGCCCAGCCTGGTTTGTCTTTGTGACAAGTGTTCTGAGGCCCAACAAATGGAGAACTAAACCCCAGGCCTGGTTACAGCCATAGCTTTGAGGAAATTACTCTCTTTCTACAGGTTGTGGGGCTATTCTGAGGTGATACACTCTGTGAAGTCACTACACTTCAGCTGTATCATTAATAGCACAGCTCTATTGATCCCATAAAACTTTCTCTAAGTATAGGGTGATGTGAATTAATAGCTTTCACCTGGTGCTAGGGGGCATGCAGACACGCTATAAATTAGACTGTCCCTGCCCCAAAGTGCTCACAAACCAGATTAGAACAAGATGCAGCAGGTGGAGGAGACGGACTTGCGGGGAGGGAGGAGGAGGAAGTGGAAAGGCAAGCAGCATTACACATGAAGAACTCTTTGCTCAGCAACAGCCGGGCATTGCCAGCTGGCAGGGATCTGCAGGCATCAAAGATGAGTCTACATAGGCCCTTAACGAAGGATGAGGAAGTGACTGTTTTAAGGGAGTTTCCCTTATGTATGTATAAGAAATAGCCTGTGGGTAAAGCATGTGGTGGTTGTGGGTGAAGCAGACAAGTAGGCAGCTCTGTCCTCCCAGGGGTTGGGTGCTACTGCTGGTCTACTGGGTCAAGAAAACTGGCCTGTGCAGTGTGCTTGACTGTCTTCTATTCACTCAGATTCTCCTCTCTGTCTGAATTTCTACCTGGAAGATAGTGAAATTGTCTTTAGAGGTGATAATGATATCATTATAAAAACACACAAAAGACACCTCAGCATTTCACGATAAATTCAAGCCAAGTGAACTTGCCAACATGCCACACTCCATGGTTCCCCTTTGAAATAAATGGCTTTATGCACTTCAAAGAGGGCTTTGTTTCACTTGTTTAGCACAAGATGCAAATACCTTGTCAGACTGAGCAGAAGAGAAAATGCACTTTGCACATGGGGAGCAGAAATACCCAACCAGACACTCAAAGGGGAATGATCTCAGGTTTGAGAGGCAGGGCAGGTAGGGGAGGCACTAGATTTCTTCTATCTAGTTTATTCTACTTTTAATTAAAATTATTTTCAAAATTGAATCACCTTGCAACAAGAGCAGCAGAGATATTTAGATCTATTTCCTGAAAGGGTTTCCCTTGCATATATAAAGCCAGAGCGGGAGAACTGAATACAGAAATGGAAGCATGGCCATGACACAATTTTCCATTTCACAAACTAAGAGCTCAGATATTTTAATTTTTCTAGAAAAAAACTAACACTTTTTTAACAGTGATACAACTGACACATGGGGGAGGATCTTCTAACGCTCCCTTGGCAAAGAGAGACAGACGTTTTTTGCCATTCCAAGTGTTGTTCCAGGAGAGGTAACATTTTGGGGGCAGCATCTGCCCTGAACTTGGGATGAGCTACTCTAGCAGAGAACTCATGTCCATGCTGCTGAAGGTGCAAACACTGCTCAGGCCCCTTACAGCAATTTCCAGGCAGAAATACATCTCACATCTCCTGGCCCTCCCATCTCAATGCAGGATACAGCTGAGGTAGATCACATCAAATCTGTGCCAGAGAGGAGATTATTTTGTCTGGCAAAAATTAACCATTACCTCAGAGCTCTACAATTAGCTTAAGCAGTGTTTCTGAAAAGTCGACCGATCAGCTTGCTCATTAGCAGAATTCTTGCTCCTCATCAGGAATTACCCTTTGAGCCAGGGTCTCAGAACTGACCACACAGGACTGCAAATACACATTAGTTTTGATGCTGACCAGAGCAGGGAGAGGTGACAGGACAGACCCTTTAAAGGACACAATACACTGGAGGCTGCTCCTCCCTGGGCTCTCCTTTGGGGTGCATGGCTGAAAAGGGAGTGGGAAGAATACAAAACAAAATTCACCTTCTTCCCAACTTCTCCCAGGTACTAAGAAGTTGTCTTCCTTAAGAAAGCCAAAAGATCTTTCTGTTCTGAATCCGGCCCTGTTTCAGCAGAGATTGTCCAAGCTGGGAACTAAAACAAAATCATGTGGTATTGTGAAAATATGGCAATATTTAGGGGAGTTACACAGTGGAGACCCTAGAGTAGGAGAGGTTTTTGAATAGCAGCTGATGAACCTAATGCAGGAAAGAAAGAAAAAAATTGTTCACATTTGAGCAGGATATCCACTGACACAAAAGTTGGAGGCTGGATTTTCCCTTCACTTGCCAGTTCTGCAGGGCATATAAGAGAGATCAAGATCAAGACACTTCACAATTGGGAGAAGTTACGCCATCCTGAAATTGATTTTCTCCTGATCTGGCATCTGTTCCAACCACCTACTTTTGTCAGGGGTCTCTCCGCCACAACACAGGTATTTGAAATCGTTATTAACTTTCCTGAGCAAAGCAGAATAGCTTGCAGGATTCAAAAAATTTTAATCTGGGGCTGTCTGAAGAGAGACTGAAGGGGTTCATGCCTTTCATCTTAAATTTAATAAGGCAGTGGCTAGGGTTGGCACTGCCTATCCTCTCTACTCTCCAGGCATTTCACTCCACACCTACAATTTACTGGAGCTGTTCCACAGGCTTTGCCTTTCCCAGGCACACAAGTGGTATAACTGAGAGGACAAAGAAAAAGAACTTGGTATTGTTTTGGAAACACTCCCAGTCCAAACGCCAGTTTCATTCCCCAGCTGCCCTCCCCATGATGTAATGACCACTGCATATGCACTGCAACTGTGTCCAGAGCCTCTCAGAACACCCTGCCTGGGCTGCCCTCACCTCACATGCACTCAGGCTCAGGAATGTTCTAACAGCAACAACTTCCCTCCACCTGCTCAAACTTGGCACCCCTGTCTCTTCCATCCCAAAACAGGACAGGGAAGCTCTCATGTATTCCTTCCCAGACATTATCTGGCTCAGCACAGTGATGACAGAATTGACTAAAGATCTATTATGAAATATGGAAACATTTCAAACCTCCTTTTCCAACTTCAATGCGTGCATTATAGCTGCTGCAAGTACTCTGTTTATCCTGATAGAGTTCCTTATTTATTGTTTCATCCCAAAATAAAATTATGAAAACGGTTTTAAAGAGAAAAATATGTTTAATATGTCTGTCTCTGCAGCCCCCTTCTCTGTACTGGAAGGAAAGGGCTGTGATTCTGGCACACTGTGGGCTCAATAGCTGCACTTCAGTGCAGCTGCCAGAAAGGATATACTCAAGAACAGAACTAAACCTTAACATTTCGCCATACTTCTTCCAGCCAAAAGCTTTCTGTACGTAATCCCGTGTGGCAGGTAAATGCTGCGAGTCAGGTTCCTGAGTCTGTATCTGGTTTTTATTAGAGAGAGCCCCCAGAAACTTCCACTTCCTATTCACAACATCCATACGGGATAACCTCGGAGGATAACCCAGAGAGAAATGGGAGCTAAACCCTGCTTGGACTAAGTGTCACTAGGTAGTTGATATGAATGAAACACAGCTTTTCTTCTTTGCTTCTTTATATAAATTTTTAAGTCCCTGTAATGGATACTGAAAGGTGTGTCAGGTGCCAGCCTGGCAACTCAGGATCCACAGTTGTCTCTTTGCCCACAGGGCAAGTAGCCTCTGTGAACTATTTCTCAAAATTCATGCTCTTAATTGCAATTCTAGACACTGTTGATCTTCCAATTGTTCTGTAACACAATCAGCTTAAAGTGGAATGGCTGAGACCTTAAAGCTTATTTATAAATATTACAGCAGATGCGAAATTTGCATCAGAATGGTAAGAGGTTGATGCTGCTGTTGCTCGTTTACTCAAAGCCATGCCAAAAGGATTCATACAGCTGCCTAAACACTTCTTCATTTTCCATTTTCTTTTACCTGTGAGCCAAGTCCTGGCCTAGAAAGTCAGAGGTTCCCTCAAACAGGAGAAGCACAGATAGGGTGACTGCAGGAATTCCAGGTTCCCAACTGGAACCTCCATGTCACGAGGCTGAGGCCAGCTGCAGGCTTGAAAAGTGGATGCTTACTGCAGCAGTAGGTAATTCATGAATATATGGCTTCCTGATGTATATTTCTTGAATAAATAAGGTTATGGCCTGTGTCAGTGGGGGGGGAAAAAAAAGGGAAAGTTCCTACTGTATATTCTGAAAGACAGCATGACCTTGAGGACAATTTATTTCAAGAGGAAAAGCACAGTAAGACTTCTCACAGAGTGCTCAAAGAAGCAGCCCCTGCTCATTCCCCAAATATATTCAGAACAGAGGCAAACACCTCTTGCTGCAATTCAAGGCTGCCTGAGTTTTCACCTGTAGATACGCAGATAAACTTATATCATCAGCTTCCAGGTTTCTGTGGGCTGGGATGTCAGCAACAGCTACAGTGATTTAGTGCAGCAGCTCCAAATGGATTAAATCAGAGTAATTTGAATTTTACCCAGGCTTGTCATATAAATCTCAGAAACCACTGTCTTGCATAAAAACTTCCTCTCGATACTCCTGAGGAGTCATGATACAAACCAAAAATTTGGTTGTAAATGAGAAACAAAGATTTTTAGCATGGAAAACAGAGGCAGCACAAACAGCACATTGGGCTGAAAAATCTTACTTGCATTATGGTAGCAATTTTCTGTATTTTATGAAGTATATTTTTTCAGTTTTTGATATATTATCATGCATCTTATAGTGTATTTTTTTTTAAATGAAGTCAGTTTTAATTTGAGTTATTTCCACTCAAACGGAATATTCTTCAAATATTCCACTCTTCAAAAAGAATGTTACTGCATAACAGTGTAGAATATTTTAGGCTGTTCAATACCACTAGAATGTTCCCTGAGTGCACATTCAAATACCTTTTCTATTTAAGAACCTCCTTCTAAGAGTGGCATAGCAAAAAGAAATTTGCTGCTGGCTTCACTGATGTCAGATTTTGGTTTCTATCTTGAGTGATACAAATGATCTGTGATTTTATGGTCCCCAAAGTCTAACTACATCTTGCATTTATTTTAGCACTGCCCGTGTAAGAATATTTGAATCAATTTAGTAGAAGGACTGTTATTGTTCCTTTAAAAACAAATTAAAATGACTATGAACAATAATGCATCAGATGAATGCCCTTCTCTTCATCTGTGTAGGATTTAGACAGAGACACACATGTATCTACAAGCTCTTCCATGTTTCTAATGACATTAGCACATCCTCCATGGATTATATTTACTCTCTGGTCCTCAAGTAAAGTTGCCATTTGTCTCACACAAGTCACATGTCATCATTCCTGATCCCACTTCTCTGTAAGTTACTAGACAGCAAAGGCTTCTAGGTCCAAATGCTTCCTGAAAAGGTATTTTGGCTTCACTTTTGCAAGTATTGAACATGGACTAAAGACTTTTTTTCATGCAAAAAGTCCTACTCAAAAAAGGACTGCAAAAAAATTTTAATGTAAGGAAAACACATCAAAGAAACCCCTTCTTTTTTAACAAGTATCTGTGACCTTTTCCCCAGCAGCATTTACTCAATGTCTCTTTTTTTTGGGTGAAAAATCTCAGAAAAGCCAAAAAATCTTTCTGCTTAGTTAATTCCACAATTCACTCCCTCTTGTATTCAGACTTGACTAAGCACAGTCTGTCAGAGACTGTTGCAACCACTCTGCCACATCCACACAGGCTGTCCCCTCTCACCTGCCACTTTAGCCTAGGGTTTTCTTCTGAATCCTATCACACATCCCAAAAGGACCAGGAAGAGTTAATAACAGCTTAGCCAGTCTCAGGCCAAATAATTAGGGTTGCTAAATGCAGTTCCTTTTATTTCAGTGAGACCAAGTGGGGAGAAGAAACTCAGGTGCAGACTTGACTTAATTTCATGGTGAAGGCAAGTCCTCAGCAAAATGACACCCAGGTGCAGGTGTTTCCCTTATGTCACCCCTTATGTCACCCCTGCCAGGAGGCTGTGCACTCAGACTGCCTTCAGAAGGTCACACAACATCGGGTGTTTGCCTATAGTGTACCTATACTGGAATAATCACGCACTCATTTCTTTGGTTTTTGAGGCGGATGTGACAGCACCTGGAGGAGATACTCATCTGTCTACCTAACAATCAGAAATACCTTATAAAATATGTCTGCAATGAATCCATTGACAAAGTAAGAAGGGAAAACATAAATATTCTCATTAATTCATATGTACATACACCAAACTTTACATAACAGGCAGAGTAGTTGGAAAGATGCCTGCAGATGTAATTGCATTGCTGTGTGAAGAGCATTTACACTCTCTCGTCTCTGCTTTCTCCATTCATTTCAGTAATTACATGTAGAGAAGCAGCTAACACACTTGTAATTAAAACCAGCAGTGATGGATTTTTAGGTGTTTTAATACGAGAGAATTGACATAAAAAGCAAGCAGAGTTAGCAGGAGTGGATAACTACAGTCAAATAAAACAGTGCAAGCCCCAGGAAGAGCCTGTGCTGGAGTGCCCAGAATGTCCTCATGAAGACATGGATGTGTGCAGGCAATGGCAAAGTCCAGACCTCTTCACCTTCAGTGTTTGCTAAAACATATTCAATCACAAGACCTGGAACTGCGTTTTGCTGCTGGAGACCTCTTGTTTCTGACCACCAAACTCAGGATTTAAAACAGCTGCTGCGCACAATCTACATTGCTTCATTTTTTATCCATTTCTGTTGGCATTTTATTGGCGAAGGTTGTAACAGTTATTTCAGTTTGGTGGGTGGAGCTCCTATGAAAACTCCAGATCTTTTCATTTAGATGATGAATAGTCATGACTTAAGCAACCTGAACCAGGCAGACTTTCTTGCCCTTTCTTTCCCTTCCCTACTACTCAAGCTGTGCAGAATGTTATATTTGATGTGCAAATAATAGTCTCAGAGAATCACAGAATATTCTGAGTTCTCTTTAATTTTAAAATGAAAATCAGACAATGTCTAAGCTTAATCTGGAAGGCCCTGAACTGAACTAAAATAGGGCATGCTTGTAGCCCAAATATCAGCAACTCACACAAGGACTAGTCTGATGGCAGAAAAGTGGGAATAGTAATTGAGTAGTCAAATTTTGCCTCAATGTAGTCCAGAAACTAACTTTTATAAATTTGTTTTGTCAGGCAATTTACAAAAAAAAAAACCAAACCAAGACTGTACTTCTAGGCTTTTTCTCTGGCCATCTGAGCAGCTTTGCAGCTTTCTCCAAACTAAACCAGCAGGGAAAGACCTCAATCCCATTAACACTCAGTATTCTTTCAGCAAGAAAAGAAGCATTTGAGACAGAGAGAAAACAGAGCAAAAAATAAAGAGCTGTGATTACTTGTTTTGGTAGTGAAAACAAGTGAAATTGCTAGTGAAATTCCAGGTTTTGGCAGTGAAAACAAGTGCCCCATGGCTCCAGCTCCAGCCTGACGCACAGCACTGCCGATTGGCACCTGCTCTGCACTCATGCAGCCATACACGTAGAGGCAGGCAGCAGCATTTGCTGGAGCTCATTCGTTCCACATGTCAGCAGCCAGCTCTCAGCAGATTCCCAGATAGCGCCACGGAAAACCGAATTTCAGCTCGGCGGCGCTCAGCGATCCCAGCGGGCAAGCTGCCTGCTCTGAGCGGCTCTGAGCTCTCCTGGCCAAGGTGCCACTTCTCTTCCATGCCATCCCCTCAGCCACCATCAGCTCCTGCACCCCAGGGGGGAAAGTGACCCCTGCCTGGCCACTGATGGACACAGCCTTGGACACAGAGAGAAGGAGAGTGGCCTAAGGGCAGCGCTGCGGCCATGTGCGCCGAGCAAGGGAGGGACGGAAATGTCCTCGGTGGGAGGGAGCTGAGCCTCCTGAGGTGAGGTGGAAATCCTTCTGGAGAGGTGAAATCTCTGGAGACAAGGGAGCCCAGAGAGCCAGGCCAGCCCTGCAGTTTTCAACACCCTCCCAGGCCGTGGGTGGACAGGATCAGTGTGCACAGCTCCTGCCGCAGTCAATGTGAGCCCCAAGCCCCCACAGCTCCCAGGAGTCAGAAACCTCTGCTGTATTATGACAATATAGCTGCCGTTGAAAGAGAAGTCATGTAAGAGTAGAGGACAGAGCTCTGCCCAAGGCAGCATGAAAATTAGCAATAGCAGGTCTCTCTGATGAGTTTCTCCCCCTCCCAGGAGACACATCAAAGGCAGATGAGGAGATCAGTCCGCAGCAGCGAGCCTGCTGGAGCCCGCTTGCTCAGCACGGCGAAATTAATTAAGAGGACGGGAGAAAGAGCCAATATGAGTCTGATTCTGTCAGAGAGCACGGCACTGACAAACGGCGAATGCTAATTCAGGAGTTTTTAGTTTCTTTCACACCTGCCAAAGAGGGAAACAGGAGCATGATTCAGATTTGAGGACCGCTGGATTTGGATACCCCTCCCCTGACGTGTTGCGTGATTCCACATCTACCACTGCTTCCTGGAAGCAGACTAAAACTAACCCAAAAGAACCTCAGCCCCTGCGATACACGCTTTAAGGAAAGCACATCAGTGTGTTGGTTACTGCTGTTGCAGAGAACAAAGCCAAGGTGAAGCCTCACACAGAGAAGGAGAAGCCACAAACAGGGACCTCTTGCTATCATTGAGCATCTTACTAGAACAAGATAGGCATAACCAACAAGCAACTCAGGAGAAATTAATTCGATTGTAGTTGACAAAATAAGCACTGAGGCATTATTACTGCTTTTCTATGCACTGAACACTACGGGGTTGGAAATGTGAGACCCAAATTATCAGGAAGAAAAAAAATATTAAATGGAAGACTTAAAATGCAGGATTTCCAGGCATTCAGGTGCTGTAGTAGGGAGTCCCTAGAAATGCTCATAAAATAATTATAATAAAGATGTAAAGCCATCAATCCAGGGGTATTGTTGCTCTACTATTTTTTCTTGCTCATAATTCAAACAGGAGATGAAGCATCCAAGCCCAATTTGGGACTAATAATTTCTAAATAAAAGACAAATATGTCAATGTTTCATAAACAGAAAGGAGAACATGACATTATAAATAAGTTTAATATCTGTGTTATTGTAAAGTTTATCTGGTTGAGCTCCTGCCCTTTGCCAATTGCTCCTACTCATTATGTATTCAGGTGCACTAAAAATTCCTTGGAAAAGGGACTTTGTGCAAGAAGAACTCCTGAACCACTGTTTATGGAGTGCTCTGCAGCCCTGAGGCACAGCTCCACTGAGTCAATTGCCTGTGAATATTTAGAAAACAGCCATTATGCTGCATCTACTCAGTGGTTTTGGTTTTTTTTTTGACCACACGAGAGGTGCGTTAATCTGTGTGTTCCCTTCTTTTTTTCCTGACCATGGATATTCCAATCACAGCTCTCAAAACTACACCATACAGTCAGTCTGAAGAGCTCCCTGATACCTTTTAAGCTTATGCCCAAAAATGTGTGAGAATGATATTCCAACAGCTGGCAGCTCTTGACAACAAGGCAGAGACATAGCCCAAGAAACTGGTCCACTAATGCAACACTTTCTAGGGCCAGGTGAACGACTATCAAGTTACCATCTGCCCAGTAGTTAAGCAAAGTAGGGCCTGTTTCATCTGGAGTATAAAAGGTGCTTTGTTCAACTCAAATAGAATCACCTATCAGCAATGCACATTAATAACTGATAACATAAATATCCAGTGCATTTAATACTATCAAGCTAATTATGTGTTGGTTTGCCAGGAATAAAGGTGAGCTTAAAAAAATCCAAGATGACACGATTACCACTGAGTAAGGCATTCTTGCTCATCCTGAACACAAACTAAAAGCATAGGTGACTGAGAGAAGTCACCAGGCTGGAAGCCAAAATTATTTCATGCAGTGAATTTGTGGTGAAAATTCTAATGAACCCATATTGAAAAGCTAAAGCAGTGCTGCTCTGGCCAGAGGTCTCCAGCTCAATCTGAGGTAGATGGGAAAGTATTAACTTGTTGAAGGGTCACTCAATGCCCACCATATGTATTCCTGCTAAAGCTAGCATTACAAAAAATGTTGACTGCCATGAAAAATGGCCGTTTGGAAGATTTTGCAGTCCAGATGCAAACGAAAAAAAAAAATTTACTTGCCACCTTTACTGTAATGGTACTGAAGAAAAAGCTTATTCAACACATGTACCTACTCCACTCAGGCAGAGAAATTCTCTGAGCCTGAAACACTGCATGTACCAACCTCTCATTCCCTGTGAGAGAGCTGGTGTTAAATGGGGTCAGAGCTACATTTGCTCTGGGGAGAAGAAAGTCTCACTTTGAAGACAGGCTGGTTACCCTGTTTTTCTTCCTACACCACAGCTTTCAAATTGCAGCTTGAACTTGAAGGGAGTTGTTCCCACAAGCTCTCCAGCCCAATGTCTCCACCCAAGAGGCTTGAGTAAATAGCAGAAGCTCTGGATATGAATCAGATGGAAAAGATTCATGCCTCTCTGCTAGGTCTGAGTTCAAAGGCATCCACGGCTGAAAAGCTAAATCAAGATCACTATCTGCATGTGAGGGGAGGATGGAGCATTCAGTACCAATGAACTGCTCACCCTTACATGCTCAGATATAGCAGGTAGTAAGTCTCATCCAGCTGAAGTTAGGTACTGTTGCACATAACACTGAGAGAGGTGGGGAACTGTGATTGTTTTGGGAGACTTTCTTTCCTCTGTTTCCTGTCTCTTCAACTGCCTCTAGCTGAAAATCTTGCACCTGACCTCTCAGTATGAATACTCAGCCTCACAGCCGGAGGAAGACCACAGAAGATGCAGAATGTATCACAGAGCAGAGAGCTCAGCCTCAGGTCCATGGCAGACATCCTTATCCTCCTCGTACGTACCAAGACACAGAGCAACCTCCCATCAGGCACAGTGGGCATGATCCATTCCTCCTGTGCACACATCAGACCTGGGCTCTGTCCCATGACATTTTGCTCATCACACCTGTAGAAAGCATACCATGCCATGATGAGCTTATGTCTAAATGGCCACAAATGAGAGGTGAAATGATGCACAAGGGGAAGGATGTGTCCTAAACGATGCAGCATCTCAGTGTCAGTGCTTGGCTGAGAACACACAGGTGCCTCTGAAAACCTACTGATCAGTGAGAGATCTGTTCACCTGTGACATTTGTGCAGCTCATAGCATCCATGTCTCTCTTCCCCTGTACATGCAGGCACAGACCTAACTCCTCACCAGCACAGGTACCCCACTTGTGAGCTGATGCTGGAATACAGCTGGAGCCCACAGCTAGGGTGTGCCTGTACCTCCCTCTGTGAAGTTGTCTGGTTTATTATCTGTAAAACAGAACACCTGGGAAGATGAGCCAAATAGTATTAGATATAATCAGATACTTTCTGTCTTCAGGAGCCACCCATGTGCACACCTTCCCTACCAGCTGTGGAGTGAACCTGCTAACAATTCTATTAATAACGAGCAGTAGAAGTAGGTGAACTGGATGAACTTGTGTGAAAGTAAAATCCCCCGAGGTAGATTGGTTGCTCTGTTCAAAGCAAACAGATAACTATCCCAGGCTTCAGGCAACTCTCCCCCTTTCCCACCTCCTCTTTTGGGGCATCTCCAGACATGTCCAGGGTGGTGCAGCCTGTCTAACAGACATTTAATCGGTGATTTATAAATTTAAAATAAGGATCACAAAGCCACCAATGACCCTGGGAAATGCCAAGTGCCAGAACTTCCTCCAAGGACTCTCCTGTGTATTCACCTTCTCTGTGCATGCCACTGTTGGTTCACCAGAGTAAAACTGTTTGTTTCTCAGAGGGTTGTGTCCTCAGCTGTCTGAAGTCCCAAGCTACCTGCCATCCCACCACCAGCTGCCTGTGAAATCACACGGTGGGGACTGACTGGCTTCAGCTGAGCACAAAGCAGCAATGCCTACAACACACTGTCTTGCAGGCAGAGCTCATCACTGACTGACTGCAAGGGAACACCACCAGAACCCACTGCCAAGCGCCTGGTGATTCCTGGGGCACTTTCACTCCTGGTGCCACACCTGGGTTTTGTGTCAGTGCAGGGAAGAGCAAGGGACAGACTCTGGATTTCAGGGTTTTAAGTCAGTGACTCTTCCATCAGCTGGCAGGCTGAACAACGGAAATAGGAGGCTCTTGGGCACGTATTTTTGTACCCTTGCAAATAATAAAAATCTGATGCTTTGGGGATTATGATTGTTAAGGGGCCAAGCTCAGCACCAGTGTGATGAGTAGGGCACTTTCAGAGAGGCAGGAAGACATGGCTTACGACTACAAGGACTGAGAAAGGACACTCTCCTCAGCAAGGTTTCGGATTTTTGAGCTACCAGTAGGCTTCTGAAATGCATACACTTCTCCTGCCTCTCTTCCCCTCTTCACATCTGAGAACAGGATGCAGAGGTACAGGCAGTGCTGGCATTGTGCCTCATATGAAACAGTTCAATTAGTTGTTTTAGGGGTCGTAAAATAATTTTGAGGCAGTAAAATAATTTTGCAGTAGCATCTCTGGAATTAAAAAGCCCCTTTCATTCTAATTTACTGATTTTTCAGCATGCAGATGGATTCAGGTGAAAAAGTGGGACTTCAGGTTCTCTGCCACTTAGCTGGCTTTCCAGGACCATTTGAAAATCATGGAAAAGAAGTAATGAAAAATATTAAAATGATACAATAAATAATATTGCTGTTTACTACATAAATTGGGAGCAACCAGAGAGGAGTGCAAAAATCATAGAAACGTAGATTAAAAATAAGTTCCTTTGCATTGGGAACTCTCGGAGAACAAAGAAAATGAAGGTAAAACCAGAGGTGTAAATCCTCTGAGAAAAAAAGGAAAGGTAAGGAACCATGCAGAATATTTCTATATTATTGAGTGCATTAGGACAGGAAGGCAGGAAGGACCAGCATAAAGATTTTCAAGGAATCCCTTAATACTGCAGTAAAGCCAACTGTAATTTGATTTCTCCCTTGGGCACGCAGTCCCTATCCTTGACTAACAGCACTTTCACCTGGGGAAATGTTTGTGCTGCTGCAATGAGGATGCTGAGCTTGCACAGGGAGGTGTCAGTAAGGCTGACCAACTTCAGTCCTCACATACCCCTTATGGTACAGTTGGCTGTAGCACTCATACTGATTTTTCCACCTACACCAAACCCATCAAATTAGTATTTCTTCTCAGTAGAGGGTTTAGATTTCCCTCTTATGTTAGGAAATTATAACTTTGGGCTCCATTGTCAGTGTTCTCCTGATGGCAACATTACATCACAACTCAGTGCTCTTATGCTAAATCGTGCCATGGTTTTGTCCTATGGTATGTTTGTCAGTGTTCAGGAAAAATAATTCTTTGTTTCTGTGCACCAAAAAAAAGGGAAAGGTATGTGTGATTCCTCCTTTGTGTGAGGATATGATTCACGGATGGCATCTTTTATAAACACATCATGTCCTCCACCTAAAGGTGCTATGTGCTCCAAAAGAGCCAAATATATTAGCATTCTTTAACCATAACTTTTGAAGTCGGCATTTGACTACTTTTGCATTTCTTCCAGGTTGTAGTTAGACAATTCCTAATTCTATGGGGAAAGCAAAGACTATAAAATGCCAGAGCTTCACTCTGCTGAAATAACATTAGTGAAATATCAAGTTCTTTATGATGTCATGAGGGATTCCTTAATATGACTATAGCCTCCTAATGACATCATAAAAAACAACTGCAACATAAGAACACAGCCAAGGGTCATCAATCAGCCCATCCTCTCTCCTACTCACCAGAGGCAGCAGCCCAGCTTGCTCCTATCTGCTTTTTATGAGCAGTGCTGTCCTCTGAATAGCACAGAGAGAAGAGACTAATAATCATACAAATATCAAGGAGAGCGGTCAATCATCACCTGAAATGTTCAGTACACCTGAGGGAAATTCGGGTGCTGCAGCCTGGAGAGTCTGCAAGTTTAGCATGTAGAAGAGACAACATTACTGCCTTAGAGGTGACCTGGCATTCTCTGGGCAACAGGCAACACAAGTTGCTAATTCAGACTTTTTGTAAATGTGGGAACAATGGGACTGAAAAACGAATTCTGTGGTTGCTCTCTTTATCCTCTAGCTGTAAGCAAAAGCTTTTTCCATGTTGGCCAGATAGCCATCTGCATGTTCTGTAGTGCAGTGACCACACTGAAAGGGTTTGCATCTTCCAACTGAAATGGGTGATGCTCCAAATGAGACACAGTGACAGCCAAATCCTCTCACAAGAAGGGAAACAGCCTCCTCCACTTTTGGAAACACATTGCCTCAGAGTTAGAGCCTCATTATACTCTTTTAGGAACACTCGGAAGTTTTCCAGGGTTTGGGACAACTTGAGGAGTTCCCCAGATTCTCATTATAAACCTCCATGTAATGAGAGAGATACTGTGGTTTTGAGGGTCTTGGAGGGTGTGGAAAATGGAGCTTCTGCCAGCAGAGTGCTGACCAAAGAAGGGGTTTTTTGTCAGATAAGAAGGGGAAGGATCTGGTTCCTCACCTTTTTCTCACAATTTTACAAATATTTACGCAGTGAACTCCTGACTGGGCAGGCTGTGGTCAGGATACTTCACAGCAGGCTGTAGAAAACCCCCACCTTTGGAGGTATTGGGAAGGGGAATTTGTCACAGCTCTAAAATTAACTGAACCTGGAGGTTGTCTCCTGGCTTAACACTTTTCGCAGATGATTTCTGAGATGAAAGTATTGTTTTGACTTTTCTTCAGGGTTCCAGTGTCTCCAGCCAGCCTATGGAAAAGCACACAGCACCCTTCTCCCCTCCTTTCCACACCCTGCAACTGATGCAGAAATGATCTCAGGGTCAAACAACAGGGCAGCAGCTCAAGAACTGCTCACTCTGGGCCAAAGGAATTATATCAGTGGTAATCAAAATCACCCCATTCCCACACAAGTGAGCAGCAGCCCCACTGCCCTTCCCTAAAACTTAGAAATCTCTGTTGCTCTGGGAGGTTTATATCAGCTTCCTTTCTCCTTGCAGTGCTCTGTTGGCTACCATCTGATGAGTCCCTCTCCATGCCAAATCCTCATCCTTGAGTGCTGGGCCAGTCATTTCTGTGTACCAATTAGCTAATAGATATCAGACCACCCTCCCCTTTGATTTGTTTATTTCATAACAGGAGGTTAAACCAATTTGCATGTTTTTTAGACACTGTTGAGGAGGTTGGAGGGACAGTCTCTGACACAGGTGTGCAGAATGGGATTGTGACAATGGCAGCGGCAGAATGTTCCCACCCTCACCAGCATGGCAATTCCTGAAAACAGCAGTTCAAGTCCAAATCTTGCTTACAGCATCCACCTGAGGGCAGCTGCTGTGACCTCCAGCCATGCCCTGCTCAGGATGTCCCACAGGGCACTTTGTGCAGGTGGCAGGAGGCCACACTCTTGGTGTCCCTGCTCTCAGCCCAAGCCAATACTCTGCTCAGAAGATCCCCAGCATGTGTCCCAGGAGCAAATGGTCTCAATGGAGGCAGTGCTCATGGGCTAACCGCTGATTAGCCAAGCCCAAGGGGCCAGCTGACCCCTGGCCACACATCTTGTCACTTTATGTTTTCGTGCCTTGCCATTTGCATGCTCATCGTTTCAGTCTTGTAGGACCAATGCAACTGCCATCCCATGAAGCCTGATGAGGCCAAATATTTCCAGTGCTGCTGCTGCACAGATTGTCTTCCCCAGGGTTTCTTTCAGTTTCTCTTTCTTTTGTTCCAAAAAGCAGTCCTGTGCTGAATGGTGCTCTCAGATAGTTCATTAATTTGAGGACACCAGAGCTCAAGCAGATCATTTACAAGTCAGCATGAAGTACAGAAGAAAGGAGGAGACAGTGCTGCTGGCATTTGCAATAAGCAAGATATTCAATAACTTTAATCTCAGTGTAACTCTGCTATTTCCAGATTATATAATCCCACTTTTGAGAAAGGGTTATTTGAGCAGACTGTCACATTAAATAGACACATTTGCTGCATATGTTAATTGCAGTGGAAAGCTGTTAAGCAAATAAGCTTGTTTCGTCAAAATGTTATTCTTTTAGCAGGTCTGCTTCTTTCATGGATCTCCAATTCACAAGCCATGCTCTTCTAGAATGCACATTTCAGTTTAAGGCAAAGAAATGTGTTCACTGAACTGATCAATTTTTTTATCATGCTGACTTTCGTTCAAATTTTAAGGCGTGCTGTGCCACAGAAGTAAATTATTTTAAACAGGTTTATTTCTACAGTAGGATATCAATAGAAAGGTTTGAATCTATATGTAGAGAAGGGCTAACAGTGTATTTTCTTAATAGATATTAGCATTAATAGATCCTGCAATGTACTGCCTGACACACCACACTCTAGTACTACCCATTTACTAAGTTGTCTTTATCACTTCAGGTGAAAAGCAACTGTGTACAATCTAAGTACAGATCATATTCATTGTTACTATTTCTTATGCAATAAAATCCCCTTAACTGCATGTTATTTCTGAATAAAATCTAGGGGTTTGATCACATATCTCTGAATAAGGGAAAATAGGAATACATATTATATGCTGCTGCTAAACTCACACATTTTAATTTCTTTAGTCAGGTGAAGGAGGTGAAAAGAAGGAGAAGCCTATGCAAATTGGAATACACACAATCCTCTGACAATCACTTAGTCTGCAGCTTTATGCTGTGAAATCTAGTAATAGCTGGTTCACTTTACATGCAAGGTAGGAGCATCAGTGGTGGAAAAAGAGAGCAGATTGGAAATGGATTGGTTCTGATGTGGTCATTGGTCTCCATTCAGAGAGGCAAAGAATATCAGCTTTGCACACACAAAGCAAAACACTAATTAATGTTGCCAAGCCAAGAGACATTGTGGGGTTGCTGGTGAAAATTTTGAAAGGGGAATAGGAAGTTCTTCTAATGACCTCTGATTTTTGAAAAGATAAATCTGATCTTCCTAAGCCAGAATTTGCACATTCAAACTCATGCCCAGAATTTCAAAATAAATAAGGAATGTGGCCAAACACACATTCCTTAGGATTCTTCATGGGTACAGAAAAAATTCAGAGGTGTATGAATGTGCAGCACACATCCAGACATGCAAGAATTTACATGGCATTCTTACCTGTAACAGGTGCCAAAGCATCCTCAACCCACATTCACCAAAGCGTTGTTCCAAAACTCTCTTAGCTCTGTTTTTTGGTAAACTTATGCATCCATGTTATTTCATTTGCTTATCAGGATCTCAGTCACACTCATGCAGTGCTGTCCGCCATATCCTAAAGGCACAGTAGTGCTTGAGGTATTTCTGCAATTACAATTTACAGGGAAAAAAAAATAACTGATGATGCATAAAATCTCAAATGTAATTCAGTCTCTCCAAGAGTAGCCAGGAAGGCCATTCTGACTACAGGAACCATTCCACTAATGTCAGCAGCCCTCAGTCCCATGGAGAAGAAGAGCAAAGTGAGGGCAGGTCAAATTCACATGATTGTTTTTCAGAGCAGAAACACATTTAAAAAAGCATATGCAAGCAGCTGTAATTTCTCCTTTTGGCCATTTCCCTGTATTAACAATGTACATTTGCACTTCATGTAAGAGTCAAGATAAACTGAATATAAAGAAACTACCCAAAGCAATCTCCTTTCACTAGCAATCTGCAGGAAAATGTTTTCTTTAAGTGCCTTTCAATGAACCACATCGAGAAAATAAAGGACATTATCATCTGCAAAAACTGTGTGCCTGCTAGCCATATACTGCTTGAGCACAGTATTCATAAAAGGGAAGCATAAAACTGCCTGAACAGCTTTAAGGGAGTGCTGGAACCAAGGCAGAGAGAATAAAAATGGGCTAAATCTGCAGGTGAGGAAGACAGAGACTCAGGAAGATCCATGAGTTTCAAAAATTCAGCAAGGCCACTTAATGGGACAGCACTGTGTAAGCAACCTGTGGGATATCAGACAAGGATATCAGACAGGGCATGAAGGCACTAAGACTCAGTTCTGTTAAGTGAGTCTCTCTTGTAGCTGATCTTGCCTTAGTTAAAAATCTTCTTCTTAAATAAAACTTGGCAACCTAGATGGCTAATTCCACTGACATATCATGAGAAACCCTTTGGGATTGTTATCCCTACTGAGCACTATTCATCAGGCTATAGAGCCTCATCTAAGCTCATCTCTCACAACTTTCCATCTCAGCCATGGGTTAGGTTATGCTCCCTTGGTCTCTTGCAGTATAACCTTCAGCAATCTGGTCAGAGTTGGTCGTGCTTTGACCGTGAGGTTAAAATAAATGCATCTAGAGGTCTTTTCCAATCTGAATTATCCTGGCTTTCTGTGATTCCAAGGTGGTTGAACACAGATGTTCCAGAAAAAGGGATGGACCAATTTGCCATGCTAAGCCATTCCTTGCTCCAGGAGCAGTTCCCTCATAAACTGAGCTAGTTACCAACTTATGTCAAAGGGAGATTTTATCATTAATGTAATTTTATAGTTTAACTGATGCAAATATGTGTGCAAGTAACATATGATCTCTTTGGAATCTCTACTGGTCCAATAGCCTTCTCCATGTAGTCCCACAGCCACGGTCACATTCAGCATCAAGCAACTGCAGGACTTAATCACAAATCCCCCTTACTCTGTCTGAAGCAACATGCTTGGAAATGTGCAAAAGCCTTGTCCTGCACTGCCAACCACAGCCCTGACAAGGTACCATCTACCGCTGTAACACCAACACCTGCTGCTCAGCCAAAGACACCTCAATTCCTGTGTGCCAACAACTGTGGCAGGAAGGCAAGGGAAACAACTGAAGGCAGTTTCCCCGTGAACTGGCAAGCAGACTCCTGTTCCCCAGCAAATGCTGCCTGCATTTTACCTTGGAACATCAAACCAGCACGTGGGGCACTCTAGGTCAGCTTGGAAAGGATCTGCTGTAGTTAGGGAGGCCTAAGCTCCATTATTTACCAGGTTTGGTGTGATTTGTGGGAATGGCTCCCTGGCCACCCTGCTCTGAGTAACTTACTACCTAGAGCTTTCTCATTACAATAGCTCTGTCTTCCTGCTCAGATAATGTATTTATTACAGGTTGAAAAGGATTCGTTACAACTTCATAAGTAGAAGGAAACTAGGAAGATTCTTAACACTGATCAATCATCTAAAATCCCACTAACGATACTACAGCTTACCAGAGTTTATCTGGAAAAACAAAAGAATGTGAACAACCCTAATGCATCTCCAGATGAGGAAAATGCTAAAATGTCGAAGAGTATCTGAATAAGAATTTCTGGTGAGAACAACGTTTTTGTTTATAGGAATAATATCTTGCAAAATCTTCTGTATTTTTTAGAACTTGTTTCCAGAGCAGCATGTGAGGCTGAGGATCATTAAAAGTTTCTGCCAGCACTAGAACATCTCCTATTGAGTCACAAAATATAAATTGGTCTGTGACAGGAGGAGAGGCAGCAGGGAGTAAAACACACTGCTGGGCGTTGGAGGCTCACAGGTCCTGCAGCCCTCATCTGTTCTTGACGTGTACGAACTTTCTAAGATTTTTTTCCCTATGACTTCTCATTAGGTTAAGCTGTTATTTGCATTCAGGATTAAAGAAGGAAAACTGAATGACAAAACCACAAACTATTTTCTGTTCTTGTGCATACATAGGACTGCAGAGGGTGCCAAGTCCTTGCACACACCAGGTGAGCAGAACTAAGGCTGGACTGCGACTTCCCTCCAAGATCCTACTTGCACAAGCCCTGTCAGCTTCTTCTGCTCTACCTACAAGTAAAAGGCACAATCCTCCTCCACTGCATGAGAGATCAGAGAAACACAGGTGTATGTGGATAAACAATTTTAAGGTCTACAAATATATGTCTGACAAGTATGTATTTTGGGGATTTTTTTTTCTCTCTGCTGCCACAAAAGGTTATTGCTCACAGCTCTGTATGAAAAATTATAGTATATGTAAGGACAGCACATGAAATAACATTACAGCTATGATGGCAATAAAAGCGACTCTTTTGATGGAACCTATTACACAGGGCTTCAAGTCTTGTCAAAAAATATCGGCAGTTTTCGGTTTTCCTGCTGCTTGAGCTGGTAGAAATCTAGCCAAACTAAAGAAACCAACATGACAAGTGACTGTGAAAGTCTGTTCTGAGAAGGACATTTGCATGGTCCTTGTCATGCATATTCATGCACCCTAAATCCTTAGCTCAGCTTCTATGGTAGGTGAAAAAATGAGACATGTGTTTAGTGCTGCCTTCCTTGATTTTTACTGAGGCAGATCCTCATGTGACTGAATTATATGATCAAGAGATAACACTCCCTACATCTCAGCTGAGAATGTCTTCTGCTTGGGAGAACTTCCACTAGAAAGAGAAGTGTGTATTGTGGGTCAAAAGAAAGTCTATCTGGATGAACGGTTCTGTGTTTCCAGCTCACATAACTGTTCTCTGTACTCTTGGGTAAATCACTTATCACCAGGTGTTTCAGCTTCCAACTCCTCACTTTGTCAAGCTCTCACTTTGGGCAAACACAGCACCCACTTGACTTCACCTCAAAGCATTACTGTAATAGAAAATAAATATTAATAACAATTAATAGTGCAGAGACATGCAATGCTAACTGTGGCCTGCCTCTGGCTGTCAGGAACGAGTGTTGCAAATTTGCCCACAGAAACTGTAGTTGTGTAAAACTGCCATAACCACCACAGACGTTTATGGAAGACACAGTCATGCCACAGCAACCTCTTCACTTTTCCAGACTTGTAACTGTTGTCCCAGCTTTGCAAGCTGAGTTATCTGCATGCAGCTCGTTTTTTGTGTGTTTATAAAATGGCAAACACTCTGGTATAAAAGCTATCTGTCAACATATTGCTTTACATCAAATGAAAACCTCTGAATTCATGCCAAATATAAAGCC
This sequence comes from Grantiella picta, assembly GCA_013397955.1. Classification (NCBI taxonomy): domain Eukaryota; kingdom Metazoa; phylum Chordata; class Aves; order Passeriformes; family Meliphagidae; genus Grantiella; species Grantiella picta. Next base: position 130,418 of record VZRM01008824.1, on the reverse strand, counting down.
AAATTTTTTAATGGAGATACTCATAATTTGTGCATAGAAGTAAAGACTAAAGACATTTGCCTTTTGTTGGTGTCAGTAATCAGCATTCACTATATGCAGATGGCAAAATCCTGATAAGTTTTTATTTGATTATTAGTGAATCGAGATAGAATACAGGCATCTTTTTCAAAGGAGTATATAAAATTGTTGATACTTTCTGCCCTTTTCTCCCTATAAACATTTGTCAATTCACTCACCATCTGCTGCTCTGTGTATACACATGCCCAGGCTAATGTTAGCTGAGGTTGCAATATAGCTATGTTAAATAATTTTATCTGATTTGTTGGATGATGGTATTTCTAATGGAAAACAACATGGTAATTTCAGAGTGTTGCTGATTAGATGAAAATGATATTGCATCAAAGTTACTTCCTTAATTTATTCTGAAAAAAACAAGAAGGATTTCTCTATTAAAATGCTTAATTAAAATCTATCTCTCTCCATACAAAATCTTTACTCCAGGTCCTGTATGTGATGTCTGAAAAGAACAAAGACTGATTAGCATCTTTTACACTGCTTTTCTTTTTGTCACTTAGACATTCATTACAGCAATTCTAGACAGGTTTAGAAGGTCTGAGAGAAAGGGTAAACCTGGCACCTTTACAAGGAAGAAGACCCACCAGTGGGGCCTCTTCAACTAGCACAGCCTAATCCTCCTTCTATTCTCAAATATCATAACTTAGGGATTTGATTCCCTTAGTCTTGAATCAGTAAAAATCTTATTTCTATAAGCTCTTTTCTTGTTACCCACAGAGTCAATAGTGTCATTTTCATTCATATAATTCTGTAGGGAAGTAAGAGGAAGTGCACCAGACAGAACAGAGCTATAAATAAGATTCAGCTACCCTGTTCCAAGTGCAGATTCAACAGCATTCTTTTAAAAACCACAAAAGAACAGCTTGGGAATTATGGGGAGTTTTCTACTTTCTGGAGTTCTGAGAGTAGCATTCATGAGGTGGCCACCCTTTACTACTGATTTTAGTGAAGAAAAGATGCTTTTGCTTAAAACTAGCTGTCTGAGTTCAAGCAACAGAGCAGGGTCACATTGCATGAACACTTTACCTCAGGCTTATGAGAAAAGGAGCTCAAGAAGCATAACATTCTTACAAACAAAGGATTCCACTTAGAATTACTTCTTAATATGAAAAGTCTTTAGGTTAAAGATGAAAATCTCACAGCAAATGGATTGCTCTTGTTTTCTTACAGGCTTGCTGTGCAAAATGAATGATTGATTGCATTACAGCTAGATAATGCTGTGCAATAGTGGTTGCATTTTTGGGGTGGAATTCTGAAAAAAACCACATATACCTGGGCAATTTTTATGGACTGCCAGAATTCTGCAAATACCAGCTTTATGTAAACCTTCTGGAACAAAACTGGCCACGTAGTGCTCTGTCAGAGACACAGCAGCAGCAGTTTTTATCCATGTCTCCGGCAGCCTCACAGTGTCACCCAAACTCAGCCACCTCTGCAGGGAAGGAGAGGTGCTTATGCCCCCAAATACAACATTTAGGATGGGGGTACAAAGCATTCATTTTTATAGATTTTTTTCTGTTTTCTTCCCCGTTTTCTCCATAACATCTTGGGGTTTATATCCATTTAAACTGCTGTTATTGTGCGTGTAGTGAATGTGCACATAATAACCTTCAGCTACAGCTACTCTGAAGAACATTCAGAGCTGAGTACTTTTTCTAGCGACTGTACAGCTGAGTCACAACCACAGCCTCACAGCAGCCAAAGCACCGAGGAAAGGGAGGAAGTTAATATGCATAATTGTTCCAAACAGCAAAAAAAAAAACAAAATAGGTTCCTGCAGTCTGAAGTTCCTGCTGGAGCAGTTCTGTGCTCTTTGGAGCAGTACTGCACTTCCCAGCCACAAGTATACACACTGCAGTTAAAAGGCCATGGAAACACACATACTTCTGATTCAGCCTGTCAGAACACTAATACTACAGGAAAACCTTATAAATCAGAGATGGGTTCATTTCAGACAGTGTCTTCACCTTTGGGGATTCTGGCTGTGCCTTCAATTCTGCCTGACTCTGCCTGACTCTTCATCACATGCAGATGTTTTGGTTTTGCAGAAAATATCAGTGTCAGTGGGCATCTCCTGAGAGTACCCCCTACCAAAGCAAACCATTTTTAATGTAACACAGGAAATCGCTAGCCAACTACCCAATATGAACTTTTGCACAGCATTCTAAATGCAAAATCAAGTTTGTTAATTTTTGATGAAATGTTCATCTCCCTTCAGTCTCTTTCACAGTGATTTGATGGCACTGAATAGAAAGCAACCACAGAAAATTAGAGCTTGCACAAAAATGCTAAAAAATATTCAGAAAGTTGCACTGAAAGGGACCTTTTGATTTCTGTAGGTCTTGAAGCTTTTAAGCACATGGATGTATGTATACGTTGTGAGAGATTATTCTGTTAGAAATTCTTAAGTTTCAATGCATTTCCAGCAGTGTGGTTCATTCTTTTTCTGTATCTCATTGCCCAGCTTGCTATTTTCAGCTGGTGCCTGTGTAAAACAGAATTTATGAAGTATAAGCAAAGAGCCCATCCTGACAGTCCTGTTCACGTTTTGTGAACTGATGAGTTGGAGCCAAGTGCAATGAAGACTCTGATTTGGTAATTAATGCAACCTATGAATTTGCTAAAGGATAAGTGATGTTTTACTTTACTACCCTTTCCTAGCCATTCATTCTCTGAGTTAGGGTAACTGGATAGATCTTGAAGTTAAGGAATGGCTTGTGCTGAAATAAAACATTAAAGAAAATGAGAATTTAACCATCTAGCGAGAAACCTGACAGTACACCCAAAACCACAGGGGAGTACAAACAGTAACCCTGATTTTCTTACCTGTAATTAAAGTACCGATAATCCCAGGTATTGCTGCTCATTAATATTGAGCTGTAAAAGTAGAAGATGAAGAGACAAACATGGAATAGTAACATTTGGTTCATTCTCTCTTCATACACACTTGCTTCTCCCTTCCTGCTTGGGCAGGAGTGTCTTGGACCAAACCAAACCCAGCCCTGTGGACAGGAGTGCTTCTTCAGTGCTCTGTGGAAGTTTACAGGAGGAGAATTTCTGCTCTTGCTAATTTATTCTGTGCTAAGAAGTTAGTATCTGACGATGAGGCTTTTGTCATATAATGCATCACTGACAGACACTCCAGAGATGAATGAGATCAAGAAACCCAAGAACTGCTTGTTGCCCAAGGCATGAGCTAGTTTGTTGTCAGGTTTGTGTTTCATGCATAATGGCTCCAATCTGTTGGAGTCAATAACTTTCTGTTTTCCAACAGAAGTTTACCAACTTCTGTTGGAGTCAGTAATATCTGTTGGCTCCAATAACTTTAAAATGAAGCATTGAAACACACTCCACATAGACCTTTGGAACCCTCTAATGCCCCAGGAGTAGAGAACCTTTTTGAGAGCTTTCTCTGGCAATACTTTTTGACCTGCTAGGGAATACTTTCCACCCTTCTGGGAGTGGTGACAAACCTCGGGGATGGGCAGAGGGATTTTCTTCAGCATAAAGTGTCTGAGAGTGCAGTTATCTTTGTCAGAACCATGAGATTCCAACGGTCAGACTTGTGTTTCTGTCTAACTGTGGGCACAGACTTTGCATCCTTAAGTCTGGAAAAAGAATCACAACTTGAGTCCATCTCAAAGAATTGACTAGAGGTTTATGCCCTTACATTCCTGCCTCTGTCCAAGACTCAAACACGACCACTTTGCCAATCCAGCCGTCACCTGACCTTTCTTTTCACCCCACTGGCAGAGGAGATGAACAGTTAATGGTAGTGATAGGTCCAACTATCTCAAGGAGATAATTATGCTGTCACTGGAACCCTAAGTCTATATACTTTTTCTATGCAACAATCAAATATTAATTCAAGAAACTAGCATGACTAGCTGCCTAAGGCAATGAGCAATGATGTTCCTATTACCATGTTTCATGCAAAAACGATTAGGAGAAAGGAATTTGAAGAACATGAATCTGCACAGAAGTCCATTTCTGACTGCTGAATGTCTGCTTTTCCGACTTTAAAACTTCCCTATTTTGACAAAACATACAAGCAGCATGCAAAACGCTTGTGAAAGAGAAAGCCAAATCAGATTTGATAGACAGAGAAAACAAAATGTTTCTCAAAATGGGGCAGAGCCAAGAGCTCCTCTCACCCTCAGTACAGCACAGCTGGGATTAGCCTGCTGGGTATCTCCCCTTGCAGGAGGCACAGTCAGGCTGGGAGGCAGAGCAGCACCAAATCCACCTTTCCAGTCAATAATAGTGCACTTTTCCAGTCAACAGTTCCCACTGTTCCTGCAGTGGGAACAGGGAGATCCCTACTCTGCTGTGTACTCTTACAGGTTGTAACCATGCCCATGCTTGTCATATAAACCCATATAAACACTGAGGTTATTTGGCAAAAACTTTGTCGTCTTGTGCTGATGCAAACAACTTTATGGTTGTTTTATTTTTTGATGGTAAAACCCACTAGAAATGATGCTATGACTAGAAATTTGACAGCATTTAATGTTCAAGAATTCTGAATTTTTATATTTCACCTATTGCCTCATTTATGGAAGCTATTAATTGTAATTCAAGCCCAAAATATTAAAAGCTGTATACAGATTTAAGGGTTCTTTCATGCCAATTAGAAATAATTTCTAGCTGTACTTCAATGAATAGGCTTTTACCTTTTGTTACCCTGGGAAATCACTTTTCCCCTGTAGCACAGGACATCTGCATAGATTTGTTTCCCATTATCTTTAATGGCATTGGCAAATTCAGAGTTCATACATTTCTGCTAAATATACCTTCAGTTGTTGGAATACCAGTTTCTAAGAAAATTACAAGTTTAACTATTCAGTTAACCCAAAGTTATAATTTAATTAGCATACTAGTAGAATATTCAAAGACAGTGTCACCTTATCATTCAAATTGCACTTGGAAGCATAAAGGAAAATCCTCTGACTTGCCTCACTAACAACCTAGAAATCTCTAAAGTGCTGGAAAATGCCAACATCTGAAAGGCCAACATGTGCTTTTAAGAAAGTTTTTTTGCACTGGTTTTAAGCTCTATTTTCACTCCCTTCCTGAACGTGTAGCTGATTGTCCACACATGGAAAATACAACTCAGCACCGATAAAAAAGACTTAATTATTTAATTTCAAATTTTTAATTACCTGTGGAGGACTAATGAGGAGCAACATCAAATACTCACCATGATACTATTTCACTGGAGGTCACAGTCAAACATGAAAGTTACCCTAAAATGGAGAGTTACATGATTTTTCAAAACCCCCATTGTGATTTTTCTATACTTTCTCCCTGAATTGTCTAGTCAAGTCAGACTGTGTGGGCTGTGACCTGTTAGTTGTCTGCAGGCTACAAGATCATGACGTCATGAAAAGCGTTTCTCTTTTTTTTCTCCACTGTGAATTTTTTCACTAAGGATTTTTTGGTGGTTTTTTCTGCTCTCCCCACATACACTTATGGCTCTTTAATGCCACTACTTCCACCTGCTACAAGCCAGGTGCCTTCTTCATATTCCTCAGAGTGCTGTGAAAACAAATTCTACAGAAGGCAGGGCCATGTCAAAAACTGGATTGTAAACCATAATGCAGACAGGTTTGAAACACAGAGGTTGTAGCTACACCTGTAACAATAACTTCCAATAAATATTGCAGAATAAACGGAAATCTTTGATAGTAATTTTGTGTCACTGTGTGACAAACTGTGTTAAATGGATCTTTCTTTGTTCCCCAAACTATTTTGAGCTGAAGATGCACTTGATAAAATGATGTGATGTAGGATTAGAGTGTGTTACAGTGTGATTGGGTGCAGAATACTCGAAGTTTTGTTTCTCGTTTTCATTTTAAAATATTTTCATTTTAAAATGAAAATATTTTTAAATGAAATATTTTTGTTTTCATTTTGGCTTTACTTTCTCCAATTCGGATGACAAATCTCACTATTTCTGGGCCAAATGGAGGGTTTAGCTGCACAGGACTCATGAGAGGACTCTTGATTGCCTCCTCTGCTGTTATACCTCATGGGAGCAGCAGACCTGAGCATGCAGCAGAGAGCTGAGAATCTTCAGCAGGAGCTGATAAAGTGGAGGAAAAATTATTCTAGCAGGACAGGCAGGCCTGGCTTTCCCCTCCAATGTTTTCACCATTTACGTGTTTCATCACATAAATGGTGAAACTACACTGTGAGTTTGGCATTACTTTTCTAAAGCTGTCTGTGTTCAAGAGGACCACAGAAGCTGAGAAGTGCCACTGGCAAAGTTCCACTTGAGGCTCTGAGATGCAGGAGATGATGGTTGGGTTGATGCACAACAAGAGCAAACAGGGATTTCCTGTTAAGAACAACCAGAACTGCAAAACTCAGAATGCTGCTCTAGTATATCCAACACTGCACAGGTTTCCTGTGGGTTTTCATTTCCCCTCGTTTGGCATTTGAAAGCAAGAGAGCAGAAAGGCAAATTGGCCTTCAGGTGCCAACAAAAGAACTCCAAGGCAAAGATGTAAATACTTGTTCTGGAACAACTCCTCGGAGCTCTGTGTTTCTTCCAAAAACAGCAAGGGATTTTGTGCTTATTGATTGCTTTTTGCAGCTGAACTTACCAAATAGAAGTTTCCTAAAATAATTCTTCCAACTAATCTGATAGAAAACTAACCTTGTTATGTTTATTGACAGAACATTGAAATCAATATTATAGGTCTAGAGGGAATGTTTCAGGTAACTGATCTTTTTTTTTTTTTAGGAAATAACAAATGCACTGTATTCTTCTTGGCATAATATGCTGGGAATAATCTGAAAAAAATGCTTACCTTGTACAAAGATCATCTCAGAAACAACCTCTTCAAGTCCCCAAGGAGCAGGCACCCTTTTGAATAAATCTGATCTTGAGCAAACAAGCAATTTGCAATTTTAAATGTTTACAGAATTCTCTTTCTGCATTTTCCCAGGAATTTAAAGGAAACCAGTTCATGCTTTTACCTGCAGCAGTGAGATGATGTGAAGTCTGGGGGCAAGTAATTTGTTTATTAGGGAACAGGTATGTCTTAGAGTCAACTACTGATAGTTTAATACCTTCACTGAATTTTTCAGTATCCTTCACTAGTAGCCTGCTTTTACCAAGGTTTGCAGTCAGAACAAGGACTGACTTGGAACAAGGTTCCAGAGAAGTGCTGTGAGCAGTAAGGAGCTCCTAACTGCCTCCTAACTGCTCATAACTCTGTTTTGGAACCATCCTTTATTTGGCAGAGAGTGGGATGAATGATAAATAAACTAAAAGAATTTGGGCACCAACGAGGAGAAGAGTACAGTGGAAAAGTGCTGAGAAGCCTGGATTTCATAGGAAGAAGTTATTTGAAAAAATACACATAGGTCTGAAGAAAAAGCTATGAAGTTGAGCAGAATTTTGCTCAGTTTTTGCTAAATATGGTAGTTGTTATGAAAAAGCTTTTCACAAATAAGGCAACACTCAGATGCTTAAATGAGACTTTCTCACTTCAACAACATGAATCCATGAGCTACCACACACAAATAGCCAAACGGCCTCTTTTGCAATATTTCTAGGCAGCACACAGGTACTCAGTCAGAAAACTTCCTAGGGCAGGTTTTCTGACTTCCTAAAGACAATTATTTGAAATAACATGAGATGATAAATGCAAATGTATTTCAGTGCAGTGCCACAAAGCTCCCCAAAACACTGTCACTTGCATTATCCAAACAGCCTGATGTTTCACTATGAGGACATAAAAAGACACTAATTTTTTTTAGAGGTTTTAAAACCTGAAATGATACCTTGGAAGAGAAACTAACAGAAGAAAAACGTAACCCAAACAACCAAAGGACATTACAGTTACGGTGCATACCACAAGTGAAAGCACACTGCAGGAATGCCACAAGCTGCATCTCAAATTTTATTTACCTTGAGGGTTCCTCACCGAGTCAAAAGCATTGCTGAAATTGTGAGGAAGCTTTCTGTGATTAGAAGACCAATGCCTGATTTGACCAGAGAGAGAATATGATTACACTCCTCCCATGGCACCAAGCATGAACCTCATCTGTGCATGACTTCCAGCTACAGAGCACTGCCACTGAAAGGAACTTATTCCTTGCCAAGGGTTATATCCACTGTCTTTTCTCTGGACATTATGTACTGAGACTTTGCATGCTACTGAAAAAAGAGACATGTGAAGCCTTCTGGATAGTGTTTGTCCATGAAGAGCTACAATTCTTTTCAGCTCTCTTCACTGTTAGAATTTTACTAACTTATTGAGCATGCAGACTCAGAGTTCCTGCAACAAATAATTGCTTTATACAAAACATTTTGCAGCAATAATGATTTCTTTGCAGCATACTATGTTTTGACTAACTTTGGGGAATATTTATGACTGGGTTATATGTAGATTGAGCCAATGCTTTTGATGCAATTTTTCCTACTGTCATTGTACAAGTATTCAAAAGAGTAAACATTTGTGAAGAAAGGAAAACAAAAAGCACCTTTTATTGGCAAGGCTGGCCATAATTTGGTTCTTAATTACCCACTAACTGCCCCTCGCTGGAGATGCAAACAATATTCCCAAATATTTGTGAGAGGTCTTTTAATGGTGCCAGTGAAAATGTTTAGGAAACAAACACGAGCAGAGTTCCTTTCTGCTGTTTGGTCCCTATGTGTTTACACACACGGACAGTGTGTATTTCTCAAACATTTCCATTTAAGAGAGCAAATTCTCTTTGCACTGTGTTATTTGCACTTCTGAATGTGGAAGGCTGGTATAGGAAGAAACACAGATCAGTATAGTCACTGCTTCTAAAACTATCTTCTAAATTTTGAGTGAAGGATCACAGTCTTTCTCCTGACCAGTGTGCAAAGTTGTTTCATCTATTGACTTCAGCATATACTGACTGTCAGTGCATAACAGTAAAAAGTATCCTTTGTAAAACCAGAAATCCTTCAGGATCTGTGCATGACCTTTTAACATCTAGATTTACTGGAAAAGAGAATATTTCCAGCTGGACAGACCTGCAGGTATCATCTGGTCCAACTGCTAGCCAGGTTGATAACAGAGTAGAAAAATCAACGCTCAGGGTTTGCACGCTGCCACCTCGTGGTAATTCCCTCTTTCTAGAGCCACGCAAGCCCCAAACGCTAAACATCCTCCCAAATCTTGAATGTGAAAAGGCAACAACATTTCCTGGCATCCTCTCCTGGAAACATCAATAAGCATGTAAGTTACAAAAAACCTGGAGTTGCTTTCTGCTTTAAAGGAACTCCAGCATCACATTTTGTCCTTTTATACATGACAGCAGTTGATGATGACATCTGAGTGATGTTTTAGAAAGGAGCTCATAATATCTGTGAAAATATAAAGACTAAAAGTAATGAATCAGACTGAAGGGGCTCTGTCCTAGTACTGGTGTCAGCAGCCATAACAGCAATTTCAGGAAATGTGTAGAAGTGACTAACCAAACATGCAAACAACCCCTGATTGCATGTCTGACAGAGACTAACAGCACACAACACGAGAGACTGCAATGATCACTGAAATATTGCTTCCCCTAGACACTTTCTGACCTCTGGTGCAATATCTCTCCTTCACAAGTTTGTCCATTTGTTTTTGCAAATATGTGGACGTTTAACTGAGAGACTTTTAAAGAGAGACCAGAGGGATAGGTCCCACTTGGTGTCAATTGGCATCATTTCATAGACTCATTGGAGACACAGGGGTCTGCAGCAGGTAAAAAACTGGATCAGTGCATGTTCCTCAAAAAGAATTTGCTCTTTGTGTGTTTAAGAAAGATCAACATCTGGGCAACCATACAAATTTCCCCAAGATTTTCCCTACTGTCTTGCTACTCCGGATCTCAAAGACAGTTCACAAGAGTTGCTCAAATGAGGAAAAAAAAAAAAAAAGACAGCTATTGGCAGCTATTGGCAATTTTAAATATTTTGAAAATGTAGCATTGAGGACAAGTCAAATACTTTTTTGCAATATTTTTTCCAACAGTTTTGGGGGCATGTGAATTTCTGTTTGCACATGGACTTAATCACTTTGCTGCACATTTTGCTTTCTAGAACCTCGGGTAATTGGCACCACAAGGCAACCCTTTACAATGTCATACCTTATGCTGGGCCACCATACTGTGAGACCACAGAGTTGATAACTCACCTACCAGGAGTTGACAGACTACACTGGAAATTGGAGGGGGGGAGTGGAAAATAGAAGGAAGGAAAGAAAGAGCAGGAGGGAGACAGAGAAATACATTTTTAAAGATAACCTGGAGGCAAATATAATATTTATACTTATTTATCCTCACAGCACAATCATAAGCTCCAAAACATGTCTAATGAGGTGGAATTGCAAAATGGCCATGAGTCCTACTTACTTGGCTTCTCAGTGGTCTCTTAGCAGTCACATGGATCTATATTTTTCAACTATGTGACTGCTGCAGGCAAAACTCCTATAAGTAAGAGTGAGAGTCGCAGCAAGTCCTTAACTCTCAGTGGTATTCATCCACAAAAATGCCAACCTAGGAAAAATGAAAAGACGGGGAAAAAAATGCAGGGGCAATTAAGCACTGCAGACAACTGTACTTAACACTTGTTCCACATTTTCAGGGTATCCGCTGCTCAAATAAACTTCCGTTCACAGCTTGCCTCAGCTCTTTGAATGGCCTCAACTCTTCAAGCCTTCATAAAGAATCAGAAATATGAGAGAAAATAACAAACCATTAAGGTTGGAAAAGACCTTCAGGATCAGAGTCCAACCTTTAACCATCACATCAGCTAAATCATAGCACAAAGTGCCATGTCCTGCTGTTTTTTGAACACTTCCAGGGCTGGGGCACCACCTCCTTGGGCACCTCCTGCCACCTTTCCAATGCCTGACCACCCTTTAAGGGGAGAAATTCCTCCTGGGCTCCAACATGATGTCCCCTGGAGCAGCTTGAGGCCATTTCCTCTTGTCCTGTCCCTTGTTCCCTGGGAGCAGAGCCTGACCACCCTGGCTGGACTCTCCTGTCAGGGAGCTGTAAAGAGTGAGAAGGTCCTTCCTGAGCCTCCTTCTCTCCAGGTTGAGCTCCTTCCCAGCTCCCTCAGCCACTTCTCACAGGACTTATGAGTTTCCATCCTTGTGAGGCAAAACAAATGTGTTCAACCAACACCACAGACCAGATAGGAACAGCATCAGGTGTGACCAACCACAGCCCCACTGTGAGCACTGATTGGTTCTAATCATTGTTTTACAATTCTGTAACTTGTTTTTCACTTGTTTTTTCTGAGTCATTCCCAGAATGCTTTTCTAGTTAGCCAAAATAACAGAAGTGAGCAAGGATTTTACAAGGGCAGCAAGACCCTCACTTTGCAAAGCCTTTCTGCTCTGCAACACTCAGCCATTTCTTTTTGATCTCTTGTAGAAAACAGAGTACTACAAGTCTGGAGCCAATAATTTAGCTTAATCTGCCTGATTCATTCACTACGTCTTCCACTTCTAAGACATAATTTCAAATCTAGCCCAGAGCAAACTGACAGAAAATCTTTGTGATCTGAGTCACGGGAAAGGTCACAGTTAAAGAATTTCCTAAGCTTTAGTCTAATTTGAACCACCATCATGTGGAATAAGTAACAGAGTCACAACACCTACAGCCATGAAATCCCTCAGCATTTTCGCTCTTCTTATGTGACATGTTACTGAATGGATCCCAAAAATCTTCTAAAGAAGAAAAACCAGGCAGCTCCCCTAGAGACACAAGTCTGCTTGTTTTCAGACACCTCCTTTGCTGCCCCCCGAGGATGGACAGCTGGGCAGGGTGGGATGCTGCTGGGTTTCTGCTCCCGGTGTGCTTGGGAAGCCCTCGAGTACATAACTTGTGACATCGCCACCCGTGTCAGGGGAGATGACCTTTTCAAGCCAGAACGGCTGGCAACTGTGACACAGTTACATCTCCTGGGTGCAGACGGTGACAGTCACTTGGCCCTCCTTAGCAGGGTCTGAATGCTCTGCCCATGGATGCAGAGAGGAGCAGGAAGCCTCTCTGCCTTATGGATTCCTCCCCTCCGCACACAGAGCCATCCATCTCCGCCTGCGTGCCCCACGAACAGTCACATTTATGTACCTGTGGGGGCTGTAAGGAGCTTATTTATTATTTGTTTTCATTTAATGATCTCTGTCATTCTCCCCCAGGAATACCCATACGCACTATGCAAATCCTATTAAGCCCCTGGCAATAGTGCGAATGCCACAAGCAGCAATATTTGGTACATCAGCTCTTTGAGAGCAGCTCAGCTCCTGAATGGAGTCCTCCCTGCGCTCCCCCCGCCACCTTCATTTGCTGACAGTGTCATTCCCCTCCCTGACAGTCTCTCCAGCAAGGAAACTCCTATTATTAGGAGCCAGCAAGGGCTTGCTGCAGGCTTCTCTACCTGTATTTCTGACCTGGTGGTCCCTGACCCCTCCATCTCCAAAGATCTGCACCCTGAGAGCTCACGAGGTCACAGCAGGAGAATAGAAGCAAATCAAACATTTCTAACAACTCTTTAATTTAGGCAATGACTTTCACTGGACCATATGGGCATTCAAACATCATATGTTTGAGACAAGATGGTGAAAAAAGAGGTCAGCAGATCACAATTAACCCCCATGATATTAGAGCATCCAAAATATGGAGAGAAGCAAGAATTGACAAGAATTCCTTCTTTCTAACCACAACGTCGCAGAAATTTAGGGACAGTGGATTGACCCTTAGACTTAGAAATATGTGTTCCTTTGCAATTACTTCTATAACCTTCAACAATTCACTTACCCTTTCTAAATCACAATTTCATATCTGTGATATGGCATAAAAATCCTGAGTCACTGTGAAAATCAGAGAATTGCAAACAAAACCATGATCGCAGTAAAAATCACTGCTTTTGTTAGGAGAAAAATCTGACGTTTCTCGTAAGGTCTTGTCACAAGCTTTATAATTCCCAGTGTATGACATGCTTGTTGAAAGTCAGGTCTAGCAAGTCAATGCATTATTTTGAAAATATATATTATATTCCAACTTATCCTTCATTATCCTTATCCCTGTCTCCTTTTAGCTCTCTGCATTGCTGCTTTGCTATTCTAGTCCACATGATCTGCACTTTGATTAATTAATTTATTCTGATTATTTAACACCTTTTTCATTTTTCCATATTCTTCTTCCTTGATTTTTCCTTGGTTATCTCCCTGTCAGTCTTTTCTTTGCATCTCTTTGTATTTCTGCTCTCAAGTAATGTTTTTTCTTTTCACCTCCACTTCTTCCATTTATTATCTTCATATATGGAAAAATATACACTAATACCTCCAGGGAAAACAATCCACAATACAGACACTCAGTGAGAGAGAGGAGATCCAAAGAAGCTGCAGTGCTGAAAGACATCTAGCAGAGACAGCAAACTGGAGATTAGATATGGTTTTGCATGAAGATACAGCTACAAAAAAAAGGCTAATGAAATCTTGTCATCATATACAGAGGCATCACCTTGTGCTCCCAACCAGAGAGATTTAAATCTGGTCTTGTAGGGATTTCCTATTAGCTCTCAAAGAATTCTGTGTTAGGTTATATGGATATGCTGCCTTAGCAATATGCAGTCCACATAAATACCTGGCTAGATGGGAATCATCGATATTCGCTGCAGAACTGACAGCAGCCTTAAGGGAATTCAAAGAGGATCAACAGAAACACAACTAGAAGCTGAAAAGACAACTGAAAAAAAAAAAAAACCAAAAAATGGGAAATGTTGACTAGCACTCTTAGCTTGGTCAGGAAGGGGTTAAAGAGCTCACAAAAGAGTGGCAAATATAGAACACGTCTGATTATCAAAGAGGGAGAAAGGCTTTCTCACAGCATGCACAAAAGGTAAAATGAAAATAGGATAAATAAGGTTAAGTTTTTCATTGAACTTGAGGCTTTGAGTTTAATTTTAAGAGTCAGGTGAGAAGCTTGTAAGAGTCATCACTTGGGGTTTCAGTGGTGCTAGACAGATGAAAAAAAAATTTTAATTGTCCCCAACCACGTGCTAAAGTGTTACATTTCAAATATTTCTGTTAGAAACAGTAACTTTTCATTTAACCCAGATAACAGAACCTTTCCCCGAAATGTCTGAGTCAACCACTGCTTCCTCTCAGTGACCTTCCGGATTCACTCTTACAGACATCAACACAGGATAAAAACATGGATATTCTCTCCCTTCAACAGCAGTAATGTTGTTTGAGATGCACATTCAACCTCAGAACATAATGAGCTTTAGCTGCTACTTGGCCATGCTGTAAGTCAGTGTTAATAAAAATACACTATAAATAATTAACAGTAATTTAAATATTCATATGTTGTTGGGGGCAAGGCCTTTTGTCAGACAGTTGAAGAAACATTAGTGAATAATGATGTATTTCACCAAGGTTAACCTGAACCTAAGAATGCTACTCCAGTGCATGGGTAAGACGTGGAAATGGCCACCAGTTTGTTCACATATAACCACAATATTCTTACTCGATAAACTACAATTTCAGAATTGGTTGATTCACAGGAGCAAGCTTAAAAAAAATACTGGAATCATTCATTTAATTTGATTCATGCTGATATGCATTTATATTTTTTTCCTATTCTTTCCTTTTTTTAATCCAGAAAAGTGATTTTTCTTCCCTAGCATTGGAAATGTCATTTCAAATTGTCACACGAAGCTGGAATTGCTCCTGAGCCAAATGATCCTGTATGTAACTGCAAACAGAGTCTCCCCCAGGTGACTTTAGGAACTGTGGTTTCCTCTTCTGTAAGTGTTCAGAGATGAGCTTTGCCTCTGGAGCTGAACACAAAGCCAGTATTGAGCATATGCTGTCCTAGCCATATGCACATATAACTTGATATTAACATGATCCATACCCACAGCGATAACACTAAACAAAAACCTCTGTGCCTAAATATAGAAGTGATGCTGGAACAAGATCTGTGCATCTCCCTTTGTATGTAGCTTTAGTAAAACTCCTCTCCCTGGGTGGAGATGCAACACTGACAGTGAGCTGGATTTGGTGGTGCTATTAACCCCCTACAATGAAAATTAAATATAAAAACATTCTTAAGTGCTTTGAAAAAACCACAATGGCCTAATATTTTTTTTTTAAATATGAAATACAGAAAGTAAAATTTTATAAATGTGAAAAGCCGATTTTCCAATAGCATTAGTAGGTAATTTGAATTTCTCCTCTGTAATATTGACTACTCAAGCTTTATCTCGTTAAATGAATGGTCTGCTGCCTTTCAGTTCATATTAAATTTATTTACTAAAGTATACAAGACAGACTTAGCAGTTAGAGCAAGGAGCCATAGTTAGCCAGGCCATCCTATGAAACCCTTGAATACTGGACTTTTATAAATAAAACCAAAGAAACAGAACACTGAATTCAAAAAACATTTCGTGTACTGAAAAATATAATTTCTTCAAAATACAGTTGCAGAGGAGGAGCCGTAATAAGTGTGGTCAGGGATGAAACAAGGAAATTAATCACAAATGCCACCTCTAATTGATTTGGCATGAGGAGTCCAGTGCAGTTCAGAAACACTGCTCTAGCTCTTGGCATTTGATGGCTCTGTGCTCATGCCCTAGTCCTGCACATGATCTGGGGCCAAACCAAAAGATCTGAAATTCTTACCTCATTTCAGGAGGGACTTTATTCACCTTTTCACAGTACACACTGCTTTAATAAGAAGTTTAAATGCCTGCTATAATGCAGGTATGGTTGCCTGGTGTCCAAAAAATAGGTAAAATGGAATTTGAAATAATTTATCTGTCAAGCATTTTCAAAACAAAGCACTTCCACTAAGCTCTTCTCAGCAGATCATACGAGGAAGCTTTGGAATTGCTTCTCCCTCACATCCTTTCCACAGTAAGACACCAAGTGGTACAACCTGTGCAGAACACAAACTGCTAATGTCGCAGTTCTTTGCAAGTTTACAACATTTGCAAACAGCTTCCAAAGCAGCCCTCGGAAACTGAGTCCTTTTTTTCCACATCATCCTGCAAATAAACCACCAGAAAAGCCCCCACAGAGCAAGTGGGAAGAAGAGCTCAGGGCAGAACAGCTGTTTCCACTCAGGTGTACCTGAGTTCATCCTGACAGCTTGGCACCACTTCTTGTGAACACTAACTGGAGACATCAGCTCTCGTTCGGGAATGGAGGCAAATCTTTCCTCACCTTTCATTCTTGTTCATACATTTCCATCATTGTTATTTGTTCTGAATCAGTCCACTGCTAAAAAACAACTTCATAAAGGAGCAGCTCACCATATTGCAGGTTTTGCACTTCCTAATCGCTGTTCTGTTTCCCACCACGTGTAGTAAATCTTTCCTATCTGGTGTGAACAGAATTAGACTGTGGTTTGCACAAAGGAAAGAGAGATAGAACATCCAGATTTCATTCCTGATTTTGCTACACTCTTGGGCAAAGTACTGCCTGTTGCAAACAACCCACCATACAACAGGAATCTTTAAACTGGCAACCGACAAAGACGATTTTTTGAAGTGTTTCCAGATCCCTGAATGACCAATACTAGGGGGACAAAAAAGTGCTCCACTGCAGGGTAAAAAATGACAGCCATATCCATAGAGGAGTGTAATTTTTTGTAATAAAACAAAAAAAAACCAAAAAACCCAATAAAGGAGACTTCTGTTTTTTCTCTTGAATGGTTATAAGGGATTTGTTCCCAGAGTTTATGGGGGAAGGTCACAGCTATCCTGACAGGCTTGACTTTTACTGAACTAATTTTTAAAATGTAGGTGGTTTCAAAGATCACTTTTTAAATTCAGGTAGGTAGTATTTCCAAGCTCATCTCCTGAAACTCTGACACACCCTTTAAGTCACTTTCCTAGTACTCAAACCACTGTTAAGTCTCCCCTCTTGTAATTACTGGGCAGCCACTGCCACAGGATAAATCTAATCCAGTTTTTGGCACTGTCATATTAAAACTTACCTATCAACTCACTGTGCAGCTTTAGCTCTCCCTAAATATGTACCTGGGAGAGAATTTACGAGCAGGAATTGCATTTTGCAAAATGATTAAAGTTACCAAACATCCATAAAAAGTTGCAGTTGTAGATACCGTTTTTTTTTAAAGTCTGCTTAATTTATGAGAGGTGGAAGGTTTATTGCCATTTAGAGTCTACAGTGATGCAGCAATTTAGCATTTTGCTGAAGCTGTACACAGCTGCTGCCTCATTTATGAATTTTACATGTTTTTATATTGCCACGTTTGTAACTGGGGGCATCTGCATGCTGGGAAGGATGGAGGGAAACAAACTCTCCTTATTGTTTGCTGCCCTACTGTTAAAATGTCAAGCAGGTTATGTTCCTTCTAACAAGGCTGTGAAACCACGCAGTGAGCTCCAAAGACTTGCTCTAAAAACAGAACATCCCTCTCTCTCGTCCTGCCATCAGGCAGCACAAGAAGACCCTTGCAGCATCTTCTCCCCATCCTCCCTTCAGATATTCATCTATTAATGAGATGCCCCCCAGCATTTGCAGATTAAAGTCTCTGCAGCGTCATCAGGTGAAGGGTAACACTCTTATTTTTGACTTGCACCTTCTGCCTGGTGGGAATTGGCAGCTCTGTAAAACATCAGGCAATGAGAGCATCTTTGCACGTTTAGAGATGTACACATCAACAGCTAAGCTCTTGCAGTCCAAGCTTTTGACTCCACATGAGGGTCAATTCCTTGCTCACTGGGAGGCAAATTCATCCTGACTCTTCCACAAACTTGGACTGAGACCTGGAGAGTTTCAATTAAACAGAAATTAAAGCTACTAGCACTGTTAAAGAAAGACAACAACAATTGAAATTGAGTCAATGTAAACACTGGACATGGGAAATGGGCAAATACCTGTTTGCAAAATGTTTATTATCTATTGCTTTAGAAGGTTTATTCCCATTTGCAAATTGAATCATGAGATTGGACATAAAGTACCTTGATCACCATCCACATCGCTCCAGCTGCTCTCCATGCAGTCTTTAAATTAATTAAAATCAATTATTAAATTGTTAATAAATCAATTAATTAATTGTTAACCACTGAGGTTCTGACAAGCATAAGCATTGCCATGTGCTCATCAGAACTGAACACTGAAATTTCCAAGGTCACACTATTGCAATGCACATATCTCCATGCTAAGAGCTGTGCAACAGAGTACAGGGATGCTTTACTTGTCTTTCCTGCTGCCATCAATAATTCCTTTATCTTGAGTTAGTTAATTTCATTCATTTTATCAGGCTAGACTTGTTTTTATAACTGAAAACTAATTAAAGACCTTTAGATTTTTCTCTAAGAAATCCAGCGTTTTCCCTGTAAGCCTTATAGTTTTCCAGCTTAATTGAATTCTATATTGTGTTTGCAAAATGTTTTTAAAAATCCCTAAAAAAATCCCAACCCAAAACTTAAAAAGCTCTCTTCAATACTTCTGATTTTCTTCTGCAACAGGCAGAGTTTTATCTATGGAGAAGTCTGGAGTTCCTGTCAATTGTAATAAAATCCAAATGCTTCTTAATAACTGAAGTCAAAAGGAGCCACAACAATGAGGAATTAGAGATTAGCAGCAGTAATCATGGACTAATTGAAATAATAAGCTATTAACTGGTGTTTTGGCAGTTCTTGCAGACACAGGAAGCTATATGTAACCAAAGCTGGCATTACTAAGCATATAGATTTTGCCTTAATGAAATTTTTGTTTCGCCAGGAAGAGACCTCACACTTTCCCTTTCTGTGAGAAAGTAAACACCAGTGATTAGCATTTTGCACAAGTTTCACAATCAGGGGCACATCTCATGTGAAAGAACTACAAATTAGCTTTTTTAAAAAAAATACAGCTTTGCTCTGCAGCTGTAACAGACACAGAGATATAAATTCTTGTTTTTTAAGCAAATTATTTTGTTGTCTTAGTTTGTTTCCAGAGTAGGCAGATATCATATCATTAAGATAGCACGTTTAATTAATTAAATAAATATTAATCGAGTGGGCATTAACACGTCACCTTCAAAAAAGCAGCTACAGGGACTGTTTGCAAAGGTCACCCCTTTTGAGGATGCCCAACAGTGTCAGTGCTTTCCAGTTTATAGCACAGGGTAATTTATTCTGTAAGGGATGCTGTTGCCATTACAGAGAGTCCCCTGCAATGCAGGAAACACTTCTGTCACTCGACAGAAACTCAGCATTTGTCTTTCAATCTCCACAAAAGGATGAGGCAGATGTTTGAACATGGCCAATGCCCATCAGTCCATACCCAAATAATTCACTACAAAACTCTGTCCACCTCTACAAAACACGGAGCCTGTTTGCTATTCCAGAAAATAAATACTTTGACAGAACTTAACTCTTCAAAAAGAAGCAATCCTTGGAAACAAAAACTAGGGGAAACTGCTAACACATAGCTCAATAATTCTAGAAAGGGACTGAGCAGCAGCACAAGCTGTCCTACAGGATATTTGTGCCAGAGCTGACAGTCTTGCAGCCTAAATCTGTAGACTAGAGCAGTATATGATGTAAATGTTGTACATCATAAAAATCAATGGTTCTTTTGCTAAGTGGTCAATATTTATTTAACTTTAGCATTGTTTAATTCAATGCATCAATTAAAGATAGTGTAATGTCTATTTGGTCCCAAGCTGCTGTTTCTGTTTGTCGTTACCTCATCTGTTTGATATCGCTCATGTCTTTAAATCTCTGCTCTTTTGTCCCCTTGCATAACTCAAGGACAGGAGTAATTGACATGAAACTTTTAAAAATTAATTTCACCGCATATGCCACTAACAGAGAGTGCAAGTCCTCAGAATCATTTATAACTTCATGGTGATTGGCCCTGACAAAACAATACCTTAAAAACTCACGAAAGTAAATTATGGTCCAGGCAAATGGCTGGATGTGAGTTGGGCTCAAGGCTTGGAGAGCAGCCAGGCAAAAACAAAGTAATGCGCTTTTGATATTAATAACAGAGATGATATTGATCTGCAAGCCAGTGTCACTTCTGTGCTCAGGCAAGGAGATTGCTTCAGGCATTTAGCCCACTGAAAGCCACTTTCCATGTAGGCCATTTAATTCTGTGAGTCTTTAATTATATGTAATGGAACCTAGTTAAAGGGCCAGATACCTATTTATTCATCTTGGGTCTGGGCTGTGATTCAGGGAGCTGTCAAAAAGGTATATAACTCAATTCTTAGATTTCAAAATGCAGCTGTCTTTTTGTATGTTTATTTCATCTGTGTGTTTCTTTGGCTCAGAGCCTGCTGGGAATTTGTAGGTACATGGACTCAAATTATAGGATGTTATTTTTCAGAAGACCTGATGCTAATCCTCTAATCTTTTTTTTTTTTTTGGTAAATACCTCTTTTTTTTCCCCCACACCATAAAAGCAGCAATTAGGGAGAGCCAACATCTCATGCTAAAACAGAATGAGCTAGGATAGAGACAGCTAGTACAGATCTACAGTTTGAAAATACCTTTTATCACATAGGTGTTTGCACACACCTGAAAACGTACTTGTTATGCTCAAACAAAAGCAACCAGATTTACATAAATAAATTACCTGCCTTAAATCTACTAGAAAAGGTTGTCCCTTAAAACATTTTTCCCCAGAGAAGGATGCTGAGGAGTGCCAGGGATTGCTCATATTCTTGCTATATCCTTACCAGCTCAGAGTTCAGAATTTTCTAGGATTCTGGGAAGGGGAACAGAGTTTATATGGAACTGCATCAAGGGAAAACTTTGGTAACCAGTGATGATGAAGGTCTGCAGCAAAACTATGCTTCTAATCTGATTTCCACTTTGAGCTCCAAGCTCAAAAGTAGCAACAATTTATGTGTTAAATATATGAAAATGTTTCACAACAGCAAGGGCGAAACAAAGGAATTTGGGCAATCAGCAACTCTAGGCTGTTGAGGTAATTCTACAGGGAATCAGCTCCTCTTGCAGTGTGTGGAGGGTAAGTCCAGCTCTTGAAGACAGGGAAAATACAAGTCCGCCAATGGTTACCAATGTGGTGGTGGTATATTATTTTCATTTTGTATATTCTTGGGGTCAGAGACAAGAAGACAAACAATCAAGATTTCTAAGAAATGACTAATTGTTTTTGTTGGTCCAATGTATAAATCAGGCATTGAGGAGGCTGCAAGAAAGGGAGTCTGCTGATTTGTCTGGAGAGCATCCCTGCTACCTCTCTCAATAGGGATATATTGGTATAAAGTGAGCAAAACACCAAAAGACAAAACGTGTCAGAAAACAGTGAAGAGCAAAACCACTGTGCTGCAAATGCTGGCAGCCAAGTGCCGCAAATATACTGTCTGCAGTCAACATTAATTCAATTTAATAAGAGTAGCTGGGAAGGAGAAAGGCAAAAAGGATTTGGTGCTAAGCCAGCATACATTTTTTTCCTTTGTAATTTCTCGCATTTCTCTCTTAATTTCTGAAAATAAGCAAAACTGGCCACTTGCCTACTTTGGGTAGAGATGTTTGCAAGCCCTCTTACATTCTTTCCTGTTTTTTTCTGGGAACCTCCAAAAGGAAAGAGTTAACTCACTTTCTATATTAAATATTTACATAAAAATGTTCAGGAAGGTGTGTGTAAATTATAAATAATGTAAAGCAGGACTGGTCTCGGTTAGAGCTAAGAGACCCAAATTGTATCATCATAATACATTATTCACATATAATGCATCTATTCTCCTCCATTAGTGTTACTAGAAAAAGCCCCTGAGTGCTTAACTTGAATTTCGAAGAGTGTAATAAATGTGAGATAAACAAATAGCAGTGGGGATGCATCTGTAGTTAAACAAGTGTAAATTAGAGCTCAGCCTAATTCCTCCAAACTACATGTAGGACAAACACGATGCTCTCCAGAAACAAGAGATCAGTTACAAACTGCAAAAAAAAAAAAAAAACCAAATCCCCACAATTCATCCAAATTATTTAATATAGTTTCCTCTCCACTGCCCTCCACCATCACCCCCCAAAGACAAAAAAGGCTTCATGGCAATCCAAACCCTGGATTATTCTGATCAGTCTGTGAACCAATTTGCAGTCAGGAGGGGAACAGTTCCAGACACAAAAGAAAGGCAAGAAGGAAGAGAAGGAGGTCACACCAGCCAGGTTGGTGGAGGGAAAGCAAACTCAGGACACATCCCACAATAGGATGTGTCTGGCCTTCTGCAAACTCAGAAAATCCACCCCTTTTTGTGCCCTGTGTTTTCTCTTCAACGAAAGAGCACCTTCTCCCTAGACCCTGAAAAATATCATCAGCTGCTGAATACTGAGAGCTCAGAAAGAGATTATTAATTTCCCACTCGCGCTCAGCTGTGGAACAGGACTGCACTCAGCAGCAGCCACTGACTCCTTGAACTGATTTTGCCAGCTGTTCACTGGAGCCTCAAGCCTCTGTTTCAAATGGGTTTGTATAACTGCAATGCACAGATTTGTTCTGGTAGGTCTTGGGGCAATTTATGTACAGAATTGTTCTGCTAATTCTTGGGGCGATTTTTAACTTTTTTGGGGGGGGTATTTTCTTGGAAATTAGGAGTTTCCAGGGCCTGGAAAGTGCTTAGAGACCTCCACGTGAAAATGTGATGGTAAGAACACAGAATATCCTCATTACTAATTATCAGTGCAGTGCTTTCAGTCCAGCAGGGCCAACACTGCACGATGGTGCAGAGCTCAGGTTCCTCTCAAAAAGCCTTCATAAACATTACTTGTTGAAATGAGGAAGTCAAGCACTATGTGAATAGTGTTACTACTATTCTGCAAGGCTCTTTAAACTATTTCTTCCCACTGAATATGGATGTTCAGGTTTAAGAAGTAAGCACTTCTCTCAAATGACAAGTTTGAATGACTTTTGTTTGGCAAGGAATTTTGCAGTGAGGATGAGGCTTAAGGCACTGGCACAGTCCTTTTGCTTCCTTCATTCAGAGCTCAGAGGACCTTTGTTAAAATCATGAGATTTATTATTAGTGCAAGGAGAACAAGAGTGAAATGGTTGTCTGGCTAGTGGGATGTCTTGAATGGATAACATTTACAGAACAAGGGAATTTTCACTGTTTGAAGAGTAAGTTGGGGAAACAAATATTTAATAAAGAGTCTTTAGCAGAAATTTTTAATAGCATTTATAAGTTGCATTGTAAGCAATTATTAGGTCTTGTGCTGAAAAACTGCACATTGACGAACATGCAGTTGACAAACAGGGATTTCCTCAGATA
The DNA here is from genome assembly GCA_013397955.1 of Grantiella picta. NCBI lineage: Eukaryota > Metazoa > Chordata > Aves > Passeriformes > Meliphagidae > Grantiella > Grantiella picta. The sequence continues at coordinate 107,099 of VZRM01008824.1, read as the reverse complement.
TTGTAAGATTAGAAAATTCAGTAAATTAGGGGGGAAAGTATGTGTGTCTGAATGCAGCTCTAACTTGCCTGTTGACTATTCTGTGTCTACTAGCATGAGTTCTGAGGATGGAAAACAGAATGTAGATGATGAATGTCTTCCAGGTATGATGGTAGGGTAAGGGGGGGGGACATCCATCATCTCCACACCTTTCCAAAAAATCTCTTTGATGTCATATCAAAAAGCTTTATAAGTCACAGAAAATCCTCAGAATCAAAAATGTTTCCAGAAATCCTCCACAAAGTTTAAAGCATTGATCCCATCTGAATGAAAGAGCAATAGAAATAACAATATTAAAAAAAGCTAATAAAGCTTCCCAAAGAGCTACTGCAGAACTACATGAAGGATTCAGCCACACCATTTTTTCAGTGTTACAAATTGGTTTTCTGGGTACTTTTAAGCTGTACATTCCCCAGATAAAGGAAGTCACACACACATACTGTGGTTGAGCTCAATGAAACCCAAATTGCAAGCAGGCTATGTGTATGTTAATTTAAATATTATTTCGCAGCTCTATGATATCCTAGAATATACCCCAGGCAAAGCCTACAGAAAAAAACCCCATGAATCACCAGAGAAAGAGGTCTTCAAATAGAGAACATTTTTTCCCCAGTAAGGTATTTCTTCTCCTCCATTCATTAACATCCAATTAGCTCCTGAGCCCTTTCCCCAGCGCTGAGAGTTGCTTTTCAACAAAACAAAACAGTTTGGCAAAACAAAACAACAAAGAACCCTAACCCCCCAAACAAAACCCTCAGTGTAATTCATTAATATAGAGACAGATTCACAGGAAAGCTGAAAGCACAGTCACAGCAACAGAGAAATCCCCCTAAAAGACTCAGTAAAGGTGCTGCCTGCCCAGAACATCTCACTGCACATGGGAGAGTGACAGATTTACTTGGCAGCCCAAGATCTGCCAGATTCACCATTACAGCTTCTTTCTACTCCAGAAGATTTCCCTGGCATTCCTGCTCTGATTGAAAAGCGGCCATGAAATTAAAGCACCTATTTGTGCCAACAGTGCAGCTGTGTGTATAGCTATGAAACATTACCAAAACCTCATTTACTAATAGGGTTTAAATAGTCATTTAACAAATTAGGCAGTATTTTCTCTATCAATCATTGTGTTTTCTCAATACAGTCGTTGTTGTTTTCTTCAATTTTTATTATGAAATCTTGGTCTCTGCCTTACTAGAGAATTTCATGAACAAATTGCAAGAATTAATTAATAAACAGCCTGATTTAATAAGATGTAAGGATCACTGTAAAAACCATTCTACTTCTATTATCCTGCTAAAATTCACTAAATTATTCACCAAAAATAATTACATTAAGTGAATTTATGAAGTTGCATAAAATAAAAAGGTGATGAAAAAACAGAGAGATTTAATGCCCACATATTTGAAGATAATTTCTCCTGAAAAGGGCTAGGTTAATCCCCGAAAAATGTTTCAGTTTGCTTATGTTCTGTAATGACACCCATCATTAGCAAATATGATTTTTTTGGTCCTATTTCCATAAACATTTCACTAGAAATAGAACAAGTTTTTTTAAGCTCAAATACTCCCTTGGAATATTTGCATCCCAGTCTCCCACTGGGGCAGGACACAATATGCAGATCCTGAATGTTAACGAAAAAGAAATGGTGAAAGAGCTGACTTTTTTCCCTAGTTTTTGGAAAGTGCTGTGCAAAGAACAGCCTGAAGTGTGAAAAATGATGTGATTTTCACAATTACTCATTGCAAACAGATGAGGATGTTAACCACTGGCACGAAGAAAAAAAAAAATCCAAAATTTCCAAAGGAATAACATTACTTGTGGGTATATTTACATGCTTATTTAATGTGATAGTTTCCCTTTAAGTAAACTTGTCACAGAAGATTTATTTTTCTCCCTATTGTCTAAGACTAGAGCGTGAGGAGCACAAAAGGTCCACTGCCCAGGACACAAACCCTGAAGGCTTTGGCTAACAAAGGGGCTGACAAGGAGAGCCTTGGTGACAGTGAGTGAAGTGTTCACCACATCCTTTTGTTACAGGCAGCAGAAATATAAACAACATTTTATGCAAAGAAATTAGGAATTACGTTAGCATCAAAACCAAATTGCAGTGTCCAAGTGCTGGAAAAGGTGGTGGATATCAACTATTTAATTATTTCCAAACACTTTCTCAAATATCTAGAAACAACGACTCAATTTTATTCCACTTTCATGGAAACCGCTTTCATTATTTCCTTGCTTTTTTCTTTTAGCTTTTTCATCATTCTCTTCTGTTTAATGAATACGTGGATTTTGAATATTAGGTGAATAGTCCTTGCAACTGAACACAAAGGGGAAATGATGCAGACAGCATTATGGTTTCGCTTCCTCTTCTTGCATTGGATGGTGGAAATGATATGCAGCAGGGATTATGCTTTGTTTAAAGCTGTGCCTCTGTCTCTAAAAGAATATATTATACAAATCTTCTAATGTTGTTGAAATTCCCCAAAACTTGATTGTGTCAGACATAATGTGGCAATGAGGTTCTTATCCCTACCTTATGCCGAATAAATATCTAATATCAGAGAGTATAACCTTGGAAAAGTATCCACCAGGGAATATCCCTGCCGTCAATAATTCATCGTGCTGTTGGTAGGAAGGTGCATTCAGTGAGCCCCTGACATTACACAGAATACATTAATGCCCACGCAGCCCCAGCCTGAGGAGCAGGGGGGGAAGGAGAGCACAAGGGGACTTGACTTCCCTTCAGGCCCATTAGAAAAAAAAAAAAAAACCAAAAAAAAACCCACCTTGGAATTATTCAAAGTAGCACTCTGAAAGCAAAGCAAACAAGGCTCCCTCCTCACCAATTCCATAATCAGGATTATTTGAGGGTGAGAGCGTGTGAAATACAAATCTTTACACAGGCAGGTGAGATGGAGATTTGTCTTACATCTTCCAGCTGTAACAGGCTGAGCTGCACTGATCCAGCATGGACAGAATACACTGCTGAGAATTGGGGGTAAAACATCCAAGAATGAGGTCCCCAGAAGCCCACGTATTAATCCTACTAATATTAATACAAAAATCAATACATTTGGGTTCAGTGATGTTTCTATAGGCAAAAATACAGATGTTACTCAAATGTGCTCAAAATAAGATAATTTTCTGATGGTATGTATCTGCCTTAAAGATGATTGCAATTTTAATTAAAGACAAAATGGTAATACATTTCAATACAGTTTGGTGTCTTGTGCATTCCTATTTGCTCTTTTACTGTTATGGTTTTAATGATTTAGGAACCAGAAGAATAACTGAGAAACCCAACAGTCATTATCTCAAATAATGAGACTTTTTAATGCAAAATCAATGTTTGTTATAATGAAAATAGATTCCTCAGCTCCTGCAGGGATATGTACAATTCTTTTTCACTGTTAAATAGAATGTGATTGCTTATTTTTACTCCTGAATAAAAATGTTCATTATATTGGTAAAAATAAACTGTCAGAATTTATTTACTGTTATTAAGCACATGTATTTAACCAGAAGTTCCCACCATATAACTGAAGCTGAGCAAACCGGGAATAATCTTCTGTGAACTTTCAGAAGCTTGAGGGAGAAGTACAAAATTTCCAAAAAGTAATGAAAAAGCTCACTCTGGGGAAAAAACCAGTTCTGTTCAGATGGTTGACCAAACTCTTAATTTCAGAACTCTTTTCAATGCTGAAGAAATTAATTAATTTATTATTATTAGAGTCAATGCATGTATTTATGTCATTTTTGATCTCCAAACATTAGGAGAAGCATTCATATTAACACTTCAGAGATATGTCCTGTTAAAAGTCCAAATGATCTGAAGGAATGCGCGGGAACTCAGAGGCTTAAATGCTTCATTTGGAAATACTATTATTTCTATTTCTCTCTCCTAGTTCTCTTTGGCTTGGTTTTCATGCTTTGCCTAAAAGGCCTAAAAACCAGAATACGAAAAGGGAGAAAAGAAGTATTTTACTTACAGCATACAAGTTACCAGTGTTGCACTAATTCTGCCTTAATTTTTACATAAAGCATATGAAATAGTCAACAAATCTGCCATATAGCAGAGACATTTAATAAATGACATATTCAGAAGAAGGGAGTCACAAACTTAGGCTGTTTCAGAAGACTAACAGAAACATTCCTAAGGAGCTGGAAGGTTCCTGACTGAACACCCAAAGTACCTTAAGAGAAAGAACTTCTTAGAAATGCTTCAGGTGGCGCTGCTTTAAATGAACAGGTTTTCCTAATATCATTCATATTTGCTGTTGAAATCATACTTTTCAGTAAGAAATGGGACAAACCCAGAGTTATAACCAGGAGTTGTATTTGCAATATAATACATGAATATATTCACTTTAGAGATAACACCAAGGCAGTTTTCCAACAGAACTTGGAACAAACATGCATAAGAAAAACTGAGCCTTTCTTGAAACCTTTAGTGTAGCAGAACAGCTTTTCTTCTCTTCTTTCTGTCTCTTTAGAATTTAGGAATTTGGAAATCTGTGCTGCATCTTTTCCAATATTCAGGTGTATTCACTGCCAGCTGAACTGAAGGCTCAATCAGCATACATAAACCTTGTCCCTAAGCAGTCTGTACTGGTTTATACAGAGATCAGGATTGCTTTGAATTACACATGCAATCAGAACATTTCATAGAGCAAATTGTGGTCATTTTGACAACTATACAGCAAGCTTAATTTCAGGCCCAGGTATACATGATATTCAGAAATACAATGAGGTAATTTACCATTTTAAAAGGGGAGTATATAGTACAAATTAGTTGAAAAATCATGATACTTAAAAACTTGTTCTAAGGATGTATTGTTCATTTTTCTTCGGAAATCAATCCCCACCCCCACAAAAGAAAAACCAACACCACCCCACACCCAACCCACCAATTTCTATTAAGAATAAATTAGCCACTGAAGAAGAATTCCACTGATAGACAATTCACACAGGAAATCTATTTTAAACTTGGAAGAGGAAGGCAGGGAAAAGAGGGAAGGAAAGTGGGAAGAAGAGAATGATCAACACTGTTTTCAGCACAAATCCAAAAATATAGTCACATACTAGCTACTGAGAAGAAAAGTAACTTTGCCTCAGCCAAAACCAGCACAACTACATGTTGGATCACTAAGAGATCAAATGCCAGAGAAGAATACGTAAGATAGGACATATTGATTCCAAAGACTTCCCATGTCCTTTAGCAAGGCTGCTCTCAACTACACAGCTCCCATTTGAGAAACATCAATGGTTTTTCATTAATTTCTGCTACAGGCTGTCACCTGTCCACTGTCTCCTTTCAATTAAATATTTGTGTTAAAGATTTGTGTTGAAACACGTAAAACCTAAATTTGTTTTATAAAAAATTGTTATCTGGAATTATGGAAAATTGTTCACATTTTGATTGATAGCAACATCATCATCTTAGCCTGATTTATCAGTCATCATTTTATACTCCTGACACAAAGGGTTAAAAGCCACCCCTTTCTAGACATTTACTACCTGACCTTTTCATAGCTAGTTTTACTACCCTGACAAATTTTTAGATTTCTCTACTCCTTAAAATGTGCCATGATAGTAGCTGGAATCTTCTAATTTCTTTAAACTGTGTCTTCCCAATTATTTATTTAACAGCTGAGTAGATAAGCTCTCCATTCTCACCTAGATCAGTGATAAGAGAGGAAATGGCCTTTTTAGAGTGTCTCTGCTTTTTAAAGTAGACAGAAATAATAAGGTTGACAAAGAAAAAAGGAAAATTAGGCATTATGAGGGTAATAACTTAGAAAGTGTCAGATTCAGAATAATTGAATCCAATGACATTTAATGCTATGGAAAACAATAGCAGCAGCCCAACAGCCCATCTGATTCATGTCTAGTTCATGTTTAACAAAACAAGGCTAAGGGTCATGCAGTCATGAGTCCCATAAATAACCTGTTAATGGGATTTCCAAACAAGCTGTCCTCAAAATGGTTTTTCGTCTCACAGAAAGAATATTAAAATGCAAATGGATTCGGGCTGTGTCCTCATAAACAACCATGTTCATTTAACCTCTGACCTCGACGTTTAACTGCCCATTCCAGCAATTTGTATGGTATTAGCCACAGCATGCCACTCCAAAGTGCTAACTTTGAGAAGAGAGGACTAAATGAATGGGTTACTATATGTGATGCTCAGTTAACCATGTCAAACTGACTTTTATAGGCATAAAAATATTATTTTAAAACTTTAGCTAGCTGACATTTTTTTTTGCTACGGGAAAAAAGGTGCCAAGAAAGGTACTCTGAAAAATTATTGATTGCACAGTGCTGCCTGCCAGCTCAGCAGAGGATCAGCTGGAGTGTTTTGGCAGAGTTTGCCATGTCACCTGCGTTCACCTGCCTGCTGCCCTGGCCAGCTGCCAGCGATGCCTAAACCAGGCTGCCTGGAACAGAGGCCAAGATTAATTAGGAGGATAAAAAGCAGATAAATTTTTTCAAGGCCTTCAAGGTACACTCAGGCAAGCAAAGTCCCCCTCAGGGACTACACCCAAAATGGACAGTGGGTCAGGAGCTCTTCACCTTTGATCGGTTCTGTCCTGTTAGCATGTTGGTCCCTAATTCTCCAATCTCACCTCAGTGATGATGTTAACACCCCAGCCCTGCTGCCCCCATTTCACCCTCCTTTACATATTTTCAGGGCAGTGAATATATCCTTGAATCTCTATCCAGAGAGCTTTGTTTTGGCCAAAGGTGCTGGGGATAGAGGTTTTTAGCACCTTGTAAGAAGCAAGAAATACACCAAGTTACAGATACATGAAGAGTAAAAAACCAGAGATTATTAAGGCATCACTGGGACCACTTGGTGAAGCTCTTTGGATTCTACAGCACTGAGTCCAGAATTTCTTGACCCTTCCCTGTAGCTGGATATTCCAGCCATTCCCTGCAGCATTTTCAGTCACATTTTTAGAAGAATGTGGCTCTTTTTCTTCCAATGTTAAAAGAAGCCCACCTGCCTGACATGAATAACTTAAAAAATCATTCTTTGTTCAAATTCAGCCACATCTCTCCTACCTGATACTCCTCACAGGTCTCAAGGGGAGACCTTCAAATGGTCTATGGGAGCTTTCCTGATCTTGGACAACGTCAAATTAAAACAGCAACAAGCCAAATATCTGCTAATGGTTCCCAGTCAAAAGTATAATGAAAGTCACATTAAATACCCACTCAAACCAGTTTAAGGTATGAAGGTTGCTCTTAACAACTTGGTTTTAAAAGAAGCAATTAATTCTTCTTTGAAAGCACGTGATTTCTGAGAAAAGACAGGGTAAGAATCCCTTTGCAGTGAACAGAGGGAATGGAGTAGTCGGGATGTCAGGCTACTCTTACCTGACCAGGTGCCTGCATTTTTTCACCACAGAATCTCTATTCCAACATACTCATAGCCCTTCAGAGTTTATTTGAAATTTGTAACTTCTAGAGAAAACTGCCACAGCTGAGACTGGACCTAAAAGCTGTTGCTAAGTTTCATGCACAACAGTGATGAGAAGGAAACAATCTGAACAGCGTGTAGAAAAGAATGAATATTTTCATGTTTGCTAACCATGCCCAATGATACTCTCAGTTGATTATTCACCTGGACTGATTTTTCATATCAGTTTTGGATTTAGACTTTTCCTCAAAAAGTAAATCCCTTCCTGTACACAGCTTTTCAGAGACACAGTTTCAGGTACCTCTCATTGCAGGTCACTGATTTGTCTCATTTTGCTCACCCCGATTGGCAGCAAAGTCTCTGAATACCACAGTTTCAGTTGCTAACACCTTTCTGGAATGGGTTCACTTCCTTGTCCAAGAAAACTAAGTGATGACTTCTGTCCTACAAGAGATGATAACAGATATTTCCATCTCATCTCTTACTAACTTGCAATTTTCTTTTTCCACATTAAACTCTGAAGGAAAACAGAGCAGAGGCTTAGGCTGTTCAGTGACCCTCCCAGCACGGTTTGTATCAAAGACTTATGTCTCACAGAGGACCACTCCTAAAAAAGTTAAATCTAAGGCCAGAAATGTTAGAACTGCAAACTTTTTTTTTCTTTTTCCCCTGAAACGGGCTGAAAGCCGAGTCATTAATGCTGCGATCAGTCTAATCCAGAGCATTTGTTGCTGCTAATTATTACGGACAAGCCTCTTTATTGAACCACATCCTTTTATCAACATTAGGATGCATGAGCCGAGGCTGTTGTTTTAAACGCACTCATTAACCACACAAATCAGCCCTGTTGACAGAGCGCTTTTGAATTAAGCATCAGACTGTAGTCATTGGACAAGGAGCAATTTATAATGCCATTAGCAACACTTGCGAAGGTTACAGGCATCAAAAATTGTTCAGCCGTAATTATTCTTAATGGATACAAGGAATAAACTGACGTAGGACAGCTTTTTCATTAGCTTTCAATCAAGCCTGATGGCTTTGAGAAATGTACAGTAAATGCATTTTGGGGAGAAATAATGATGTTGCAGCACCTTTCACTGGAAAATGCTCTCAGTTCAGAACTTAACTTTTAATAACCTTAATTTGATATAATTAAAAAATATGATTTGCTTTGAAGATTTTACGATGAATCGTTCTGGCTGCTATTTAACCCTTTTTCAAGTGTTCAACCCAAACATGAGGGGAAAAAAAAAATCTTCAGATGCTTCAAAATCTCATGAATAGCATTACAATTTCCTAAAGCCAGAGTAATGAGGGCAGATTTTTAAAGTGAAGTTGGAGCACTCAGAGAATGAAAGATATTTTATAGTTTATCTACCCCAAAAAATCACCAGCACACACGCAACATTCTCCATAAAATTCAGTCACAAGTTCATAAACAGGTGATCTGCCACTTTCTCACAGATCAAATGGCGAAAAAATACTTTAAAAAAATTTAGAACCTAGTTTTAAACTGAGTTTGATGCAGTTAAAATCACATGACGCTATTTCTAAAAAGCAAAAATCTTCATGAATAGGTCCTCATTTCATATCCCATCACAGCTGCTATTAGCAGTTCAGGTCTCTCAGGAATACCTTCTTTTTGCAACAAGGGTCTTTCCAGACAGATTGAAGATTTTGGCCAAATGGACTATTAGTCACATCTGACTCAAGCCTTAAAACCAATCAGAAGCTCTTCTGGTCTTTAGCACGACACATGTTTTAGCCCATATGTTTTTATATTTTTTGCAGTCCTCTTCAAAGGGTTAATAAATCACTTTACAACTTTAAGTTTCACCTGTTCTGCCCCTACAGTGCATCCTGTCCCCGTTCCTTACCTCAACTCATGAGTCCTGTGTGTGTTAGTTTTTTTTTCCCCCTTCTCCTCTGCACAGCTGCAGCAGATTATTAAACAGAGTAATAGTCCTTAAAAGAAAAAGTTTCTAGCATGCAGACCTAAAAACAACAGGAAACAATGGGTGCAAATATGGGCAGTTCAAAAAAACAGAAAGTAAACAAGATGTATAAAATTGCTGTATTTTTAAAAAGATACATATCCCAAGGAATCTTATTATTTTGTTATCTGGTGCATAACATTAAAGCCAAATTTGGTCCAAAAAATTACCATTACAATTATTCTTGCAATGCTCTACACTAGTAGGGGTGGCTACGAAACAGATACAAAACCTATACCTATCTGTTAGAACAATCCGTCTCACTTTTTAATGACTGACCTTGAAATTATTCCTCAAGGACACTAACGGAGTTTGTTTCTGTTTCCTTTTTTCAGATTCCAGAACCTGTGCAATACAGTTTCAATCGCATTCACAAATACTATAACTCTGACCTGTAGCAACCTGGTCTGGCAGCTGTACCTCTGCTAAGAAATCATATAACTGATGCACTTAATGGCATTAAATCAAGGTAGAGGGAGCAAAATTCCGCAATTTTTTAATATACACACATGTGTATATACATAGATATGTACTATCAAAATGAATAAAATAAATTATCTGGTCCATTTACAATAACAACATAATATCTGATTCTAATGTTATCTTCAGCTTCTAACAATGGATGGGACAGAGGTCCTGCTCCAGCCTATCAGAAGAATATAATGACCATTAAAAGGCAAGCAGAGGTTTGTATCACTCAGTGTCATTGTTCCAGTCTCCACAGTGGAGAAACAGCACATGTCTTTTAAGTAAAATATTGCTAGGAACTCACTGCTTCAGCAATTACCTCTGAAACACATTGTTTTCTCAAAGCCATTAACATGTCAGATCATGGCAGTGCTTGACATTCAAACACGCCTTGGAGGGCTGCAATTCAATTTAAGGATCACCTCCTCTGAGCAGGCCAACCTGCAAATTTCACCAAATTTGAGGGAAATTCTCAGGGCGCGCTTTGATCATGCTGCTTCCTAAATTAAAAACAAAACTGTAAGTGTTAAACATCTTTAACAAGACATTAAACCTCAGCCATAATCTAGGAAGGGTCCCTTAATGAGTAATGACATATGTTGTGAAGGCAGTTATCTCCTAATGCTCAACGCTCAGGCAGTACAATGGAATGGCACAGTGTGCAGGAGGGATGTATCATCACTAATGAGAGGATAATTTGAAGCTCCTCTTCTGAGAAGCCCAGAGGAGACTTTCCATTGCTGCAGGATGGGGAAGGATGCAAAACTCCTTCTTATCACACACTTCGAAGGAGAATGGGGAACGACAATGGGATAGAACAAAAGCTGAGACAGAAAGAGGGCTTGGATGTTGAGAGAGTCCCTGAGAAGGTTACCTTCCTGTGCTCCCCCGAAAATCTTGGTGCAAATTACTCATACCTCCCTGCTCTTTTCCACCCAGCTGGCCACTAATGGCATCCTAGACATTGCTGTCCTAAAGGGGAGCATAGCAAATATAGGGTGTATATATATATATCTCATATATATGGTATAGGGTTGCTGGGAACACACAAAATACTGCAAAAGGAGATTGAAGTAGGAGAGGAGTCCAAGCAGTGATGGGCAAGGGCCATGCTCGAAGGCAGAGGAAGAATCCAACTCCTATTAAAAAAAAATAACCAAACCCACAACCAAACAAAAAACAAAACCAAAAAAACCCCAAAACCAACAACCACAACAAAAAAATCCAAACGAAAAACCACCAAACCAACCACCCAACAAACCCCACCAAACTCTTCAAAATTACGTTTTGAACTCTGCAGGGAAACACAGGGGAAAAGAGAAGACTCTTGCAGCTAACAAACAGACCTTGATGCTAGAGAGAGGAAATCAGTGTCTACACACCGGAACAGAAAAGCAGAACTGGTTAGAGGAGAAGAAAAAATATCTTCCAATCATAGACAGCCCTGTTTGGCAAGAGCTTTTGTGGGACTGAGAAGAGCAGGGATTTATGACATTTCAGCTGTTCCATTTGCCTTCTCATTCTAACTGAAGTGTGTGCCTGGCAGAGAGAAACACTGGGAGCTGTGATGTGTTCACAGGAGAGTCTCACCTGGCTCCAAGATATGCTGCTGCAAATTCTTCTTTTTCCTTCTGTAAACTATGATTTAACAGTAGCAATTACTTTTTCAGGCAATACAAATATTCAATAATGGTACACTACCCCATAGATGATGTTTTGTTTATCTTTGCCAACCCAGACTTTCTCCCTTAGTACATGAAAGTGTCTATTTATTCTTGACTATTTATGCCAGGGGGTTTTAGATTGAATATTATTACAAATTTCTCAGCTGAAAGGGTGGCATTGGAACAGGCTGACCAGAGAAATGGTGGAGTCACCATTCCTGGGAGTGTTTGTAAGGTGTGTGGCTTTGTCACCTGGGGAAATGGTTAGTGGTGAAGACAGTGGTATTGGATAAATGGCTGGACCCAGTGATCTTACAGGGTTTTTCCAACCCTAATGATTCTATGATTCTGTGTTGATTCTAAGAAATAATAACAAAATTTTAAAAACCTCCAAATATAATAAGTCACTCATTATGAGAATTAACAGGGGAAAACACAACGAGCCTGATAATTTTGCACACCATTCCTTTATGTGAAAAGCTGTTAAAGTCCACATAAGCAATTAATCCCCACCCATCCTATTACTGGTGTCTTTATGGAATCCTAATGAATTTATCTCCTGACCAAAGGGACTAGCAGGCACTAAAGCAGCACACTGCTGTCATCTCTTTAGTCACTGATTCCTTGCTCTGCAACACAGCTTTACATACAGAGAAGAGAGATGACAAAATTTCTGCTCTCTCCACCTGACTGAAGGCAGAGGAGCCAGCTCTGCCCCTCCAGCAGGGAAGGAATACGTGCCTGGGAAGGGATAGGGGATTCAACCAAAGATAACAGATATTCAAATCAAAGCCTGCCTAAGATTTTATGTACTCATGTCAAATCATCATTCCCTGTCCAGCATCTTTTTTCACTTTGGTGGTTTTTTGATTGATTGTTTTCTTTTTTTTTAAAGCCTATCTTCAGAGACTTAAAAGGAAAGCTGCTGAAGACCCCTTGTAAATGCTTCTTGCATTCCTGAAAAAGCCTCGATTTGGTGACAGAGTAGTATTTAATAATCATCGATATGAAATGCGTAGCTCAGCCCTCCTCCCCTGACCCTTCCCCTCATGTAAAGACATCTGCAAATTAAGTGAATAACAATCAATTTGAGATGTTGCCACTTGCTGAAGCAGGCATTACTGGTTTCTACCTGCATCTAAATCAAGGGAACTTCTTCCAGAGACAGTGATGACTTGACACTACATTGCAAAAATCATGAAAAGTGTCAGAGCTTTGGTAAACCTGTGTTGTGTTTACTAAACTGCAGTTGTTAAAGTTATAAATCTGCAGCACTAGGAGCTCTGTAGAGAAGGTCTTTTAGATGAAGCCCAGCTAGCCTAATAGCCTGGCACTGGCAATAGTTTATTCCTAAGGAGTGTCAGAACAGGCTTACTGTCTGGTGATTCTTTGCCCAAATTTGTCCCCACCTTCTAATATTTAGAAGCAGGGGAGTTTCTTGAGCCCAAGGTCATGTGTGAAGAAGTTCCACAGCTCTCTTAATTCTGTACATGGTAAGTCACCCTTCATGCAATGCCCTGCAGATTGCTCATGGTCGAACAGCACACAGCCAGGCTTTTCCAGCTTCTGTCTGCTCTGTCATGTTCCTGCTGATGCTTTTCCTGGGCTCTCTCTGTCATTTCTCACACAAAAGCAGTGTAAGGCTCCTCTCTAGCACTAGTTCATTCCCAGTTCTACCACGTGCTTTTTAGACAGGGTCTTTAAAACTGTGTAATATTTACTGTGCTGGAGGTCATAGACTTCTACTGCTATAACAGCAACCCTTTTCCATATTGTTATTTCTTTCCCAACCATTTCAAACATTTGTATTCCCTTTTTTTTTTCCCTTGGCAACTGTCAATTGCTGATTTGACATTTCACAGATGCTAAGATAGATAACTTCAACGTCTCAGTCCTTGGCAATAGCAAACAGCTCAGAGCACAACACTTTTAATGCGGAGCTAGGATTTTCTTTTTTAAATGCATCACTTTGAAAATTAAACTTAACTGAGTTAAAAAATGGAATACATAGGATCTAAAGTGATTACATGAAATTCAGACTCCACGCTCAGATTATTGATCAAAAGGTCTTCACCTCTTTTTCTGTCCTTTTTTATTTTTGGTTTTTTCCCTCTGGTCACCTGATTCCCCAGTTTCCTAGATGACTGCCCTACTTTAGGCAAGGAAGAGGAACCTCTTTTTTTCATTGTGTGGTGAGCAGCCTTCACTCCCCTCCCAAGTGGAGACACAGTGGGGGGGCTTACACACTCATGGGGGCAGAAAAAATGACAAGAAAACCATCTTTGTTCCAGGAAGGCGGTATGAGGTCATGTTACTATGGCAGCACGAACCATTTCCCCTCTTCCTAGCTAGTAGAACTTTGCCCATAGTTTATTCCCTGGGAAGCCAAATCCAGAGTTCAGGCTGGGGGTGGGGAGAGTGGGTTTAGAGGTCAACAGCAATGTGACAATAGCCTAGTCAAGAGAAAAGAAAGCTATGACATGGAAGAATAAAAGAGTCAGTTCACCAATCGCTAGGGGCTGGCTCATGCAGAGAGGTTAGAATTCATCCCCTCACTTTAGCCTAAAGTTCCTGATTTAGCTATTCTCTTCTCAGCATACAGAAAGCCTGAATGATGAACAATAAGGATGACAGTAGAGCAAACAGTAACAGACCAATTGATGGTGCTGACAGGGAAACTGTGGATCATGTGCCCAGTGCCATATTGTATTTCCTAGCAGAATTCCTGTTCTATTTACAGGCATGTTAGACTAACGCAGTCCTTTTTCCTGCGTCATTCCTTAGGGGTGTGAATAACATACTAACAGGATAAAACTTCTCCACGCAGAGGCTGCAAGAAGAGAAGCAGGAGTTTCTGAATGAGCATCTGAGTGTATTCATGCACCCATGAGTTTGTGAATTCTCCCAGAAAAAGGGACAAATATACATCTTAAAATATTATAAAAGAGCAAGAAGTAAAACTTTCGTGTGAGTTAAAGCACTAGCCTCATAATCCTTCAAAAAAAGAAATAATCATGATTGGTTTTCTTTCACTTGGCAGTCCAGGGAGAAAGAAAAAAAAACACAGACAAAGTAAAAAAACTCACAGATATTTGTTCTTGCCAGTTTTAACAGTGAAATCTAGGTGCTCAAGTTTCACTGGTCTCTACGCTACAATCCTGAGAAATATTTATAAGGAAATCTGGAATTCCAACAGCAGTGCAGAAATTGCAAATGACTCAGGGAGAGCAACATGTAAGACACCAAAGCTGAGAACTGTTTTCTAAATATTCACAGGCACTATTAGCTCAGTAGATCAGAGCATGGTGCTAATAATGCCAAATTGTGGGTTTGATCCCCATATGGGCCATTCACTCTGGAGTTTGACTCCATGATACTTGTGGGTCCCTTCTTTACTCAGAATATTCTGTAATTATTTTAAGGAACTGCTGTGATTATTAGTCCAAACCAAAAGATTTACTTTTCCCTTAAACAGGCCTGCAAATATTTTCATTATCCAAGGTCCTAAATGTCTTTTAAATCCAGCAGCATGCCACTGAACACTTGAAATGATAAGAAGAATTCTACTAATACCCCAAATATGTGAGAACACCATAATGGCATATCCTTAACTAACAGCCCATGGGCAGTGCTCTGTTTCTGGACAAGAGGGAATTGCTACTACATTACACTAAAAAACATTTCCAATTAAGGAGGAAAGTAATGTAAGACAAATTAAATACAGTAAAGAGCTGCTGTTGAAAAGCACTACATTTATTAAGATAAGACACTGTAGAACTGTCCACTTACGGTGCAACAGTGATTTAAAAGACCACTCTGGTCTCACTGGAGCTCAGATATGTAATTTAGGCCTTTCAGCAGCTCACATTACAAGGACCTCTTCCACCCTCCCCCAGTATTATTCCTTTAATGTGTGACAATAAGGCTCATGTACATGAAGGTATCCATTGCATAGCTTGAATTAAGACATTTAACCTCCACTGAAATCCCATCAAGAAAAATCAGTCCATACTCAGCTTTATACTACAGAAACGAAACCACAATTGGTACCTGAGCCAGACAGCCTTAAATTATATCAGGCACACCTACATTGTACTGTAATCATTTCTGTGACTGCAGGGTAGACATCTGTAGCCTCTGGAGAATTACTGTCAAGGGCTCAGGAAAAACCTGTCCAATGCTTTTCTCTAGCAGATTAATGCAATGAGGGATTTTCCCAGAGAGAAAGCTGCAGGTGTGTAAACTGACATAGTTCCTGGAAAAACCTAACATGCACACCTTATTTCCCTATCTGTAATGTGAAGACTGACTAGTCCTGTCCTATTAGAAAGAGAGTTGGCAGCTAGGGAGATTTACAGACATAATTCCTCTGTGTCTGGAGGGCGAATGGGGCTTGCTGAGCTTTGGTGACCCAAGTTAGTCATCACCTTCACGTGACATCTTCTTTCTCTATTTGGAAAATAATGGCAGAGCTCAGTCAGAATGGACCTACAGTGGTCCTCTAGTCCAACAGATGTTAGCAGCAGAGATGGAAAGGCAAAGTCTCATCTCACAACATCAATAAGAAAAGCAAATTGCACTATGGAACTGAAGGTGAGAGGAATAGGTGGATGTTAACAGCAGAGAACTTCACCCTCTAAAGTGCATCTAACTGGATGAGTTTACTTAGTATGAAGGTAATTCAGACGTGCAAGAACCACTACCATTTAAATAACTACATCAATAGTAGGCTAGCAGAGCAATGCAAGTTCTTTAGGCCAGACATACCTTCAAGAATAAAACACATCTTAGGGAGTCAATTGCTAAGAGTTTCTAGGTCAGACTTAGGTACTTTTGGAGTTATTTAAATATTTGGCTATAGCCTTTAATTCAAATGTGTGAATTGTAAACACTGGAAATCAAAACACACAAGAGAGAGAAAAAAGCATGTAAATGCTTGCTGCCAAATGGAGGCATTCCACAAAATGGTCCTTTTTGTCCTCAGGCTTTAGGACAGACAGCGTTTTCCTCAAGGAAGGTTGTGAAGACTCATACATCTGCATAATAAAGAAACTATTTTTCTTAATTCTCTATTGGAAGCTGCTAAGTATTTTCCATTTCTCAGGTAGTAAGCTATTGAAACATCCTAAGGAAGTCTTATAATTTTCTGTAGCTGCTAAATGCATAACAGACGGATTAGATTGGCTGAAACACTGCCTGATGAAGTTTAAAATCTCACTCTGTAAAGATAAATTAGGTAGGTCTGGGGCCAAATTATCTTCAGAAGGATCAGATTTATTTACTGAACATGCAGGATGCATAGAAGTCAGCAGGAAGCATTTATTGATCAGCAATTGACAGCACTGTGTCACCCAGGTGCACCATATTATTGAATATATTCACTTTGTCAATGCTCATCTCTAAGCTACTGTCTCCTACAAGTGAACAGGATAATGGCTTTTGGAGAGAAGCAGAACCAGAGAATATAAAGACATAAAAAGTCTCCCTGACAAAGGGCCCAGGGCAGCCGTGTTCAATTCTTAAACCGAGAGAAGCGGAGATAATCCACTAATCCTGAGCAGAGCAGCATAGATCATGCCTGCCTGCCACCCAAGCACCAGGAAAGATTTCTGTACAAGAAAAGAAGCTCCTCTCCCTTTGACATCAGAGGTCATGGGTGTTATTCCATCTGGCATTGTCTCGGAGTAGTTCTTCTTTTCATCATGATCATTCTTTTCCAGTGCAGGATGAGTCTGCTGTTTCCTAAGAAGGATTTACTTTCAATTTCCCTCTAATTTTGAGGAATATAAGATTTAGAAGAAACGAGGCAATTTGGTACTCTAAGAGGCTGCTTTCATCTTTTTTGTTGCATTCTGAAGTCATTTTGCTACTTCGCATTTTAATAAGTGAATGATGTCAAACCGATCTGTTCTTAAGGATGGGCAAAGCACTTACCCCTTACCTAAAGGTGTGTTAAGCAGCTGAGATAAGAACCTGCTTTAGCAGTTGTCCAAGTCCCACAAAATCTTCAGATACTCTGCTAGGTTTGATATAATTAATGCAGAAATCCCCTTTTCTGGTGGGTTCTTCTCAGTCCCATTTCCGTGCTATAGTCCCACACAGGCTTAGTTACAAGACCTAGAAATATTTTTATTAGCAGTAAGAATCTTTTTCCTAGTGAAACAGCTTGGCTTTTTTTTCTTTTTCCTCAAATAAAAAGGTCATCCTTGCTTTCAGCACCTGCAGACTGTCCTGGCAACTGACCAAGAGTCTGAGGGTTGCATTTAATTTGCATAAATCAGAGGTGATTACAGTTCCTTTCCTCATTAATACACTGAGTACTGATTAATAATCGGCAATACACAGAATGTGCTGATGCATTTGCCAGGGACTGAATGCTTGCTTGGCGCCAGAAATGTTTCTAAAAACAAAACTCCTGTTCCACAGTGCTCATGCTCAACGCACAAAGGACAACCAATCTACATCACAATGCACTCTTTGTTCTGAAAGGAAGAGAAAGTCCTGAGAGTTTCTTTAGCTCCTACAGGTCATATCTTCATTTTAAACCCTGCTGGGAGGGTGCAGAGATGTGAGCTACTTTCGTGGCCCCTGTCTCGTTCCATACAGACACTTCATGCAAAATTACTCACTCCTTACTGCTACTGTTGTGAGTTCTGTCAAACACTTATTCTGCACCAGCAGCTGAGTTGCACTCAGCAAGAAAAAACACTGTCAGGAGGAGTAAACTGTTTTCTTCTTGCCTGTACAGGACAGATGCAAGATGCACATTCAACACAGCACATCTCTCATTTCATTATGACAATATACATCATCTGCCTGCATATTTATTGCTTATATAGATGTGAGTTTTTTACATGAAAAATTGATTTATCTATTGGATAATTAGTAAACTTCAATAATTGCAAAAAGCTCTTAGCAATTAGTTGACATTTAATTAGCATACAATAACTGTCTTATTAAATCTCCATTAAATACCTGTTAGAGTTAATTAAAACCCATGATCCAATGATTCTTGGGGAAACCACATTATAGTTAAACAATAAGCTGCCTGGAACAGAGTTGCTTTCCTATTTCTGTTGCAATGAGTTGCTCTAGTTTAAGGTAAGGACAACACTATGTTTCAGGTTCTAACACTTTGTGATTATGTAAAAACATGATATGAAAAACAAAAATGAAAAAAACATTAAATGCTCTAAGATTGTCAGCTGGACTCAGTGGCAAATGCTTTTTCTTAGATGTGTGTGTGAAATTCATGTCCCAAGCATGTCCCAAGTCAATAATGGCTCTTGTGTTGCAACAGATCTTTAAAAAACATGATAAACTTCTGTGCAGAGGGACAAATGAATAGTCCACCGCGTTCTTTTGTATGTTATTCTAATAAGACTATTTGGAACTTTGGTCTAAATTTGTTCCCTTATCTCCTGTTTTGCTGGCTTCTGCTAAGGTAGAAGCATCTTCTTGGATTAAAAAAAGACTTCCAAAACATTAGGCAAAACTAATTATACTTGGATTTTTTCTTCTATTCAGCCCACTCAAAGATGTTAATGAAATAAAAAACCCCAACCAAGCAAAGAAAATCCTAACCTTTTCTTCTTGCAAGAGACAAAAATGCAAACATTTAGCACTGCTGTTTGATCTGCAGCACATGAACAACTTCAAGCAAGTACAAGACCCTTTAAAATGGAAACCAAAAGTGAAATAGCACTCATATTTGTGTATGTTGCTGCCTTTAGTAAGTCAAAGTCAGAATAAAGTCAGTTCACAGAAAATATCAACAATAAGACTTTGGAAATCTACCTCCTTGTGGTTGACCTAGGCTTATAGTATTCAGGACTTCTCTTTTACATACAGGAATTTTCTGAACACCTAAGCATATGTATAAAAGTGAAATCAAATGATTGCCTTGGACTTGACAGAACTGCTGAACTAAGAACCATGCACTGTCCTCTTTTAAAGGGCATCACCTTGAGAAGATAAAGGTTTGTAAATGTTGCTTGAGAAGTTAGTATTCTCTGCTATTGTCTATTATATATATCTACAGAGGTAGAAATAATGATCTTCAAAGATATTGCCCAATCACATTTTATGCAACCTTTACAAAACCCAGGAATCAGTACTCTGATTTATCAGAGCAGAAACAAAGATATGTCCTTATCAAGGTGCTAATGTATCAAAAAAGGGATCCTGTCTGTGAAAATAACAAAACAAATACCGAAAAGGAAAACAAACCTCCAGTCAGGCAGACAATACTGGGTGAGTGGCTGTAGTCACACTAATCTAGGGACAGATTCCTGTTACAATGAGAGCATATGATGCATTAGTTGTGAGTTAACTTTAGTCTGAGGTCCCTGAATAATTAACCTGCTTTGTTTCGATTCATTTAAATGTCCACATTCTACTGTTTATGAAATTGGAATGTGTCCTACAAAATAAAGTCACACTGCTTCCGGAGTTGTACAGAAACCAATATGAAAAATGTTACTCATTATGAATCTTATGATTCAAGTATTTTGCTTACAAGAAGAATTAGCATTGCTGTTTTTTAAAAAATGTTGAGGGCAAGTATTTTATCATAATTAGAAAATAATAGAATTTGATATTTTTATATTGACATTATATCCACTTTATTTTTTATAAAAATCTCATATAAACCAGATTATGGTTATATAAAAATAGAGTCAGTAATTTAAAATTAATAAGTTATTTCACAACATCAAACGGCTATTATGTTAAAATTTGAGTCCAGTTAATAATACTGTAAATCATGATCACTGGTACTCTGCAACTGAAAAGTACAATGCATATGTAAACAGAAACTAAGGTAAAGAGTATATGTTTGCAAATTCAATTTTTCCAGTTGTACCATGAAGGATATTGAACATTTCTAGCACTTCACTTGGTGTTATTATCCTCTTATATTTTAAACCATGCCTTTTTAATTCTCCTATTTTTCTTTGTGGCTGCGTCTCTGCAATTCAAAGTTGTTTCCCTAACCATTAGGAAATATTACTACTGCTGGAAATTCATCTGTCATTTTACAAATCTTTTTCAAAGGAAGAAATAAAAGGCTGTTTCAGAGAAAGAAGATAACTCAGAAACAAAAATAGTATGCATTTTGTTCCCACTGGGACAAACCAAGTAATATTTACTCTGATATCATAAACAAAAGATCAGAAAGTATTAGAACTAATAGCTCTGTAAATAGGAAATTCAGGATCCTGGTAGAATCACAAGAAAATTGTATCCATTTTCAGCTGCCAAGTTTTAAGAAACATCATGGGTTTTTTTTTAAATCTGTATTTATAGAACTGTGCATGATAGCAGCACCTCTGCCAGTGGTATGATCATCTTTTTTACATTATTGCCACAGTTTCTCCTGAAGAATTCTCAACACAGTTTCTTGGTGTTTCCTGCACAGAAACAAACAAGGCAGATGATGCAGAGGTCATTTGCAATGACAGCTACATTTTGGAGAGCAGAGTAAAAGCAAATGCAGCGTTGGAAGAGCTCACCTTCCAAAGACAACACACAAGTATCCTCATGAAGCACCCAAGTCAAGGGGACCTTGGACAGAGAAGACTAAATGCCCTTTTCACAATATTAATTTCTCTCCAGCATGAAATCCAAGGCAGGATAAAAATATAGCGTGGAGACGACTCTACAGATATATCAGAATGTGAGAGAATCAGACAAGTGCCTGGTGGAGATAACTTCTACACACCTAACGAGCTACTTTCTATTAAGGAGGAGACAAAGCGGGTTACACCAAAGTACTTTCTGTTTACAACTTAACATTATGGCACAGCAGAACAACAGCCTGTGTGACTAATGTGGGTTAAATATGTGAGCATCAGGAAGGTCAAGGGAAGAATGCACTTTAAACAACTGCAGATACTCAAAGAGAAGTGGAAAATTCTTCTTTAATTCTGTCTAATTTGTTTGAAGATAAACTCACAGTACCAAATTTCTGAGTATTTTCTCCTGAAAGCATCTCTCAGGTGATTATTCTACATGAAGTACACTTTTGTGTTATTAACTCCCATTATTTCTGACAACTGCACTGATGCTACTCATGCCTTACCTCCAAGCTGAAAACTCAGAATGATGTGAATTTGTCTCCTATGTGGTCAGCTCTTGCTGGCACACAGTATTTAATTTTGCTCTAGTTAGTGTATTATTTATTTAAAGCAGGTTAATCAGAGTCATGAATTTCTGTCTATCCTGCAATGCTAGATGATTAATAAACACATACTCAAAACCAAAATGCAAAAATATGCAGTTGTGTAAAACCTTACAATGCAGTTCTGTATAACCTTACAATGCAGTTCTGTATTCATCCTAGATGGACACCAGGTCTTCTCACAGCACTTAGAATATAATTAGAATTCAACACTAAAGAAAAAAAAATTCCCAGAATAAAACATGCAAAGATTACAATCTAAATACAATGTTGTTAGTTGAAAGAAATGAATGTAGAGTATTGAATGTTCAAAATTGTGTTGAATTAGATAAGCAAATCCCATGTAGACTTTGTTAATGATTCATAATCAGCTAATAAGCTCATCTCTAGTAGAATAATGATCCATGGACCTGTTAGCTCATTTATCACTATGTTTTACAACACCGGCAAAGAAACTAATTAAATCCCAGCATCATTACACAGAATTCCTTTTAATAGAGATACAATGATGCACTAGAGGCTACAGATTACACTGCAAATTGTACCCAGAGATTCTGGACAGCAAGTTTTAATTAACGTGTTAGCAAGAAGCTAACCACTTAAATAATAACTAACTAGGAAACATCTGCACACTCAAAAACGTTAGAGGAAGGAGAGAGTAAAGAAAGGAGCATGATGTGAAGTATGGAAATTGTAGGTTTTTTCTATCCACAGCAAAAAGCTGTTGCTGTTCACCAACTGCATTCATTACCCAACACAAATAGAAGGCAGAACTCTGGCAGAACTGTGGCTCCTTCAGGAGTAAAGTAAGGCATTCCAAACCACAAAGAGCCCAGAACTCTGCCTGAGAGCACATGCCTAGTTTTTAGATGCTCAAATCAGAATAGAAAACAGCATCCCAGTTAACTACAAATCGGGATTACTATGACGAAGGGAAGCACTTTTCCCCCCAGTTAATATTCCTGTTTGAAACACAGTTGGAAAATATCTAAAAAAATTAAAAGCTTGTCAGTGTATCTTTTTATTTTCACAGCTGAATTAATGCAAAAGGAGAGGCAGATAGGATAAATTTGGGTTTGAGCTGAATCTGTTTTAAAGTTAGTTCTCAAGGACTTTTTCAGGAATTTATTAAGAGTGTAGCAGTCAAAGAAATTCTCTGTCAGAGCAACTCCACCAGAATCACCAATGTCTCATCGTTGATTTTTCTGAGATTTTTATTGTCTGATAAAATGTAATTAAAGAGTCTTATAGTGAAAATTGAAGACTTGAAAGAACTGAAGTTGGTGTTCATATCATCAGGTGGTAAAATGCAGCAATGATGTAAATATCCATTAGCCATCACAGTTCTCATTAGTCCCCAAAAACAACTCATTAGTGTCCTTAAACATGACAGACAACCACAGCAAATGGGATAAATCTATCAATATATTCATTACGTGCAAAATCAGGGCTTCCATCATCATATTCACACAGTGTCAATCAGTGAAATGCACCTTCTGCAAGAAATAAATGTGAGACCATCTAGTCAGAGCGTAGAAGGGTGAAATAACCAAGACATCAGACATTTCAATTGTACCTTAGGGTACTTCATGTCAAGTTCAGGTTGGTATCAACTGCCGCAATTGTTTATCCAGTGCTAAATTTTATAAAACATTTTGATTTAACTTAAATCGCTGAAACTTTTCATTTTTTATTCCTCTTTCTCCCATCTTCTCTGCACCTTGCTTCATGAACTCTTTTGACAACAGCCTGTAATTGATCATTTTCTTGTACATCTGGTATTTTCCACTGTCTTTATCTTTTTAGCATTATCCATTCACCTTTTCACAGCTACCTTTCAAAGTTCTCAGTTGAGAAGAAAAGTCTACAGTCTTCTGCTGAAGTGCAGAACAGTCAGAAAAGCAAAACTACTGAATTAGATAGAAACCAACAGTGCTAATAATAATGCAACTGTTTAAATCTATAATATGGCCTTGCCCAGAATACTGGTTTCATTTTGGTTTGCTTTATCCCAGAAACAGAGCAGAAAGGGAAAGAAATCAAAGATAGGTCACAAAAAATGTTGCCAGGCCAGCAGGAATAACTGCAAGGCATAATTAGAATTTGGGTCTGCTTAGTTCAGGGGAAAAAAATATCTCATGCAGTTACACAAAAAACCCAAACTGCATAGAGAGTAAAACAAGCGTTCCTGCTTGCTACATCTGGGAACACAGGCACATGATAAATAAATCTGAAAAGCAAGTAGCACCTTTACTGCAATCATTAAGAAAAAGAGGAGGTTGGGGAATGAATGAAATTGCACATAAAATCCAGTAGGGCATAACACAAGAGGTATTGCTGTAGATAAAGAAAACATCTGCAAAGGAAGGGCTGAGAGCACCCTCAATGTGATGACTCAAAACTAATTTAGAGACCATAGCCATGCCAGGCTAAATGACTATTCTAGAGATTTGAGACAGATGTGAATATGGCCTCTAAAACCATTCTACCTCACCAGTTTAGGAAAGGGGTTGGCAATTTCACAGATGTAGAAAGCATATTCTGTAGCCCTCTCCATGAGGATCTCCACAGACCTTGTGCATCAGGATGGCACCACTGACAGCACAAATGCCTCCTTGATTCCATGATTGCAAGAAATACACATGATGGGTGTTTCTGTTTATGTCTATGTGCTTCTCCTCTGTGTTAAAATGAGAAAGCATAAATCGGATTTTTTGCCGTTCTTTGTGCAGCGGGATCTATTTTAAATGCATACTGTGATTTATAAGACATTTTAAAAATACCATCCGTGTTCCAGGATGGTCTTCTTTAACTGGATGATCACAATTTCTACACCTTGTCCACCACCAAGTCTCTTGCAACAGCAAGGGTTCTAGCAACACTAGCTTATCACAGGATGAAAGGTAAGTCCTGCATCAAAAGCAAACATGCAGTCGTTCACAATAATTTAAACACTGTATACTCCAGCAGTAATAGAAAAAAAGTGTTCAAGCAATACTGTGACCTTACTGCCCCCTATTCTGAAGCTTAGAAAATTACAACATTTCCTTAACCATACATTTGGCAAATTCAATGAATGGTTCAGCAGGGACAGGAAAGAATTCCCCTGGAAAGGAAATGGCAGTGAAGGTGTGGTTTTCCTTAGTCCCTTAAAAAATGTCATTCCTACATGCTATCTGTATTCCCTGATGTAGAGAATGTGGCCACTTTATGCAGAAAGTACTCTGAGGAATGAGTTCATTTTTATCCTGAACTAGGCTTTGTAGCTCTCTGGAAAAAACGTTAGCAACATCCAAACACAACCAGCTAGATAGACCCAAGATGCACAGGGTATATCACTCAAATATTTTCTATCATATTAGGGTATTTTTCTCTTCTTGATGCATGGAGAATATATTATATAGTCACTCATGTACAAAAGACCTCAGAAAATTCCAAGACTTAGACATTTTCCCATATTTTCCCTGCCTTCCCCAAGTAAACATCTCCTGGAACATCAGCTGCATCTGTCATTTCTTTTTTCTCTAACACTCTGGGCCCCTTGTCATCAACAGCTCACATGGCCAAAAAGTAACATGCAGCAGCAGAGGCATCATCTGAGAGATTTACAGGACTATTCTTCCTGAAATACTGAGTGTTCTACACGTTTAAAGAGTTAAGGGTGCTCTGCTATTTAGATGGCAAGAATTCAAGATTCTAGATTGCCAGGTCCATACTGTGTAACAGACCTGGATATTCATACACACCTATTTCATACACACCTATTCATGCCTGCTCTATTTCCATCTCTTTCAATTTCCCTGCCAGTCCATTGGCCTCTATCTGGAAACTGATTAGTTTATTCTACTTTTTTTTAGAGGAAACAATAACCCCAAATTTAGCTGTTGTTTATTCTTTATGCTCAAACGCAATTGTTATTAATTCAATTGTTTTGAACACAGTGTTACCAGAGGAGAAATATCTCAGTTTAATTAAACATTTCCTTTTGCATGGGAAAAAAAAAAAAAAAAAATCAACAAACCAAACAGCCCTTTCCCAACAAAAAAAGGATTCAAGTCTTGCATCCTTGCAAGTCTCTTTTATGCCTATAAGAGAATCCTCAACCTCTAAATGGTGAATGGGAAATATGTGAATAATCCCAAAACATACAGTGGCATTTGCTCAGCACACTGTTCAGTCCAGGGTTGCATGAGTTCTGAGACCAGGAGAATCTCTGTAAGAATCAACAGGTGCATTTAATACTGTGATTAATCAGAATAACATTGGCATTATGGGATTCTTTCTTTGAAAGTTTATTTCCTTTGAGGTACTTTGGATTCCAATATGGCAATTTTTCAATCCTAGTTTCCTTTTGTCCTGTTCAAATTACACCAAGTGGAATGACATCAGTACTGTTGATCCTACAGCCAGAAAACTGACACAGAAGCTTTACTGATTTCTGCCAATCATGGTAGCAACAACTGATTTTACACTCACATTGAATTGTTTTTCATTTTTAAAATTAAAAGGATTCTAGCTTTTTATTAAAATGCAATTTTTCTCCACAAAATCTAAGATAATTTTTTAATAGTTAAATCAGTTCTCATGCTCTCTTCTTCCAACAAAAATAAGTCCAAATTCTAAGAACAAATCAATCCTAATGCACAACGCTAATTCACAATTAAATGAATTAATGCCAAGGTGACTAGAATGCTTGTAAGAATGCATGATTTGGGGGACAAACAATGACATTACTTTCCTTTTAGAAGTTTTCTTTGTTTTCTCTTTCCGAGTTATTCCTCATAAAGCAAATATCCCTCCCCTTCTCTGCTCCCAGGCTCACACATTTTGCCTACATTCCTTACATGCAAAAATTTCTATGACAGTTATTCCACGAGGAAGAACTTCCCAAATAAAATAAAGCACAAACAAATTACTTTTCTTATATCAAAACATATTAGGCAGACCTCACAGTCTCTTTGTTGGATTTTGAAGGGGATTCTGGAGGAACAACGAAGCTTAGTTTTCGAGCAAAGGTAATTTTGAAAGGTGGAATCACAGCTTACGAAACTCTCCAGAGAATTTTCTTGATGCAAAGCTAAGAGGACTTTGTGATAATTTCTCAGGAGCTGGCCTCATTCCAAGTTGGATTTTAAACACAGATTATGAGGCAAACACCATCCCCCACAAGTATTAAGAAAGAAGAAAATAACAGAACGGGGGCTGCAGAAATGGTCTCTATTGTGGGACAAAAAGCTGTCAATCAAGCAAGTTGACAGGCATCAGAGATTGACAGACAGGCCCTCTCTCTTGACTTCAGTTATCTAGGGGAATGGGAAAAGTGTCTGCAAGAACATGTTAAATTGCCAAAGTCATTACCAGTCACCAATTACCAAAGAAAAGATAACAAGGTGTATTTTAGAAAAATCGATGCAACAACATGCATTTCAATAAAGCGAGTTTTTCAGAACTTTAGAAAACAAAATGAACTATTTAGGGAATCCATGATGGTTTTTTCAGAGAATACCAAGCACTTTACTATGCCAGCAGGCTTTGGAGATTCATCACTATTCTCTATATTTTGTATGAGGTCCAGAGGTCAACAAAAAATATGTCCTTTTGTCTCTTCTTAGTCTTAACCTAGAGAAAGAAAGTAATCTCTCTATCCCGATGATTAATTCTAGCTTCTGTGCTTGGAAAAACAAGAGTTCAAACAACATTTTAGTTCCCAAGCGCATTTATTCTAGTTACAAGAGTAAATTCTATTTTGTGCCAATAAATTACTAAGAAAAGACCAAAGGATCTTGAAATTTTCTGCCAGATTTGATTTTTTTCATTCACCTAGGCTGAAAAGGCCCCTTATGAATTGTGTTGGAGCCACTGCAACACCTTCAGACAGGCTGCCTAAACTTGGAATTCTCTCACATCACTCTATTCAAAATTTTTCTGTAGCCATGATTTACATCAAGTGGAATGAAATTTATTCTGACATAAAAATTAAGAAGCCTACAACTACAGCTGTGAGAAAATAAAGTCTTTACTGTGATAGAAGGAGGCACACTCCTTGTTTCTGCCCCCTTCCTTCTGCCAGCCCCATCAAGGGAAAAGCAGGACAACCCTTTTCAACACGAATAAAAGCATTCGTTTACGCTGAATTTAAGTGTATTTGCCTTCAGATTTTCCAAGCTCTCATAACAGTAATTAAATAACACTGCAAATATGCTGAGCACATAAAATTAATTAATTTTTTCTAGATTGCTGCCCACTTATTTTTTGTTGACGTGTTCCAAGCGCTTTCCTTCTTTTAATTTAGTTGGCATTAGGTGGTTCACTTTCAGGAGTTGCTTCCACTTTCAGTGGGAACTAATTCTACTACTGCTGATCCAGCTGTGGTGATGCCTTATCAGCCGGTAAAAATATGAAGCAGACACAGCAGTAAAGGGAAAAGGGAATATTACCTTGGTTTTTAATACCTCAACTCGTCAAAGGTGGAACATGCTGAGAGCACACACCAGACAACGTGTATACAAATTTATGGACCTGGCAAATTAGCATATCTACCTAAAATCCCCCAATAAGATACTTAATAAATGAAGTAATTGTCCCCATATTCTAATTAGCCCCCAAATGAGACTACAGCCTAGTTTACAAAAATATGTTCCAGAGAGAAGGCTCCGTGCAAGTTTGGAGTCTCTAGTTCTGAGATTGTATGAATATTTTGCCTTCCCACTCTACAGAGCCCCCAAACTAAGCTAAATATCAGACTTATAAAGAATTATAGTCTTTATATAACTTATAAGAGTTATAAATAAGGGGCTAAGGTACAAGGAGAGTTTGTGAAGGGTACGAGGAGAGGGAAAGGATATAAAAACGTATAAAAAGGGTATAAAAATGTATTAAAAGGGTATAAAAAGACAAAAACCACCAAGCCTCAGTGGTCTGCAAGAACATGATTATAGTCCACATTGGATCCACAGACAGCACTTCAAATGGGTCCTCTAAGGCATCATCTCTCCCTCCCACTGTGTCCAATAACAAAAACATAACCCATATCAGTTTCTGCACCTTGCATTATTGCCCCTGCAGGAAAGTCTGGAAACTACTGCACCAGGATATATTTGCACGCCCCTTGGATACCTCCTCAGGATTGAAAGGGTATATAATAATCTTTTTACTTACATAAGTTACTCCTGACTTATGTAACTTTTGTGGCTTTAAAAAAAAAAAAAAAAAAAACCAACAGAAAAATTACTCTGCAGTCCAGTTTGATGATCCCACATGCATCTTATACCCTTAAATTCCTGCAAGTCTCTCAAATATTTATTTTGGACACCACAGAGTAAAGAACTTAACACTTCACCTCAAGAGCCACTTGTATGCATGTGTGTCACACATCAGAGCATATCTCTGTGCTTTCAGCAAATCACAGAATTGTAAATTGAGTTAGCTTGGAATGGAAGGGACCTCTGGAGGTCATCTAGACCCCAACTCAGCTCAAAGCAGGTCTAATCAGATCAGCTTGCTCAGGTATCTGTCTAGTGGAATTTTGTTAATATCTCCAAGGATGAAAATTTACCAACAGGGTTAGAAAAAAAATAGGAATAAAAATATTTGACTGTATCTACGTGGAATGCTTCATGTTCCAAATTGTTCCCATTGTCTCTCATCCTACTGCTGTTCACCCTTAGCAAGATTCTCTCTCTGCCTTCTCTTAGCTCTTGACTCACTAGTCTTAGGGCAAAAATGTTCAGAACACTTACTTTTACAGTGGAAGGGGGGAAAAAATACAAGAAGACTGAAAACACCTTGTGAAAAACTCTCAGAATATACAACTCGAGCTAAAAATTATTTAGCTAGCTAAATTAATTAGCTGAATCAGAGATGGAGGACCATAACACTCCCATGTTTGTAATAGTAACCTTGCACAGATGTGCATCCAGAAGAATGTGAACATTAGTTCTCCTTAACACCAGAAAAATGCCTATATAGAGAGCACCTAAATCCTGCTGAAGATGGATTTTGTTGGCTTAACTGGTCATCTCTAGCAGGAGGATGTCCCAGGAACTTTATGACCTTGAGGTGACTTTATGGCATGTGTGGCTCTGATCTTCAGAGGGAAAACCATCTCTGACACTTAGTACTAAAGCTGAGCAAGTGTCAAAATCAACATCCACTCATCATACCGAAGAAGAAGAAGATATCAATCCTGAAAATGCTTTTTACCGATATTTTTTCTTCGTTTTCATTACGCCTTTATTTTTAATGAAACTTAGGTGGAATATAGACCAATTTCCACTAGCATGTCCATTTCACAGTGCCTTTGGAGCCAGATTTGCTTACGGGGAACATTCTAAAGCAGCAAGTTTAGAACATCCTAAACTCTAAACTTCAGTTTAGAACATTCAACAGCTCCTATCTTCAAGGGAACCCATATTCAGCAGCACATTTCAGACTTGTAGCACAACCTTTGCCAACACTTGAGACTTACTTGGAGGATCTTAATTTACACTCTTGGTCCTCTGCAGTCTCCATGCCCTGCCAGGCTGATATTTGACTTCTGTACCTCTGCCTTCCTGCAGAACTCTCACACCAGATAATGTGATCAAATCAAAACTGTTTTCCACACAATTATAAAACCTAACAGACCACAGCAAAAAATTAAAAACTTCCAAAGCCGCCCAAAGCTAAGTAACTTCTATGACTAGTGAAAGGAGAACCACTTAATGTGTCTTTTCTTATTTAAATTACCATTGACAGCACCTGGGGTTTTTTGTTGTTTTCCTTTTTTACTCTTAGGAGAAACTCCTGTTACAATACTAGTTAAATTCTGTATGACTGTGGAATTCACGAAGATAAGGCAATTACTATTACAAAAAAATCTCAGGTTACAATATATGGCAAAAAGAAAAGAGTTATGGTGTTCTGTTAAATCATTCAGCGATGCATTACATACTTAGTTAAACCTTCTAGTTGGGAAAATTTAGGGCTAATTGGTGTCATTGCATTCAGTAATTATTTTGTTTCATTTAGGGATACTTCATCTATATATTGTTAAGCAAGAGTGCAACTTAATAAACAGCAAATGTACAAACCCCTGTAGCAACCATTAATCAATATAAATGACCAACAGGAGAAATGACTGAACACCTGGCAACATCAGAAGCAAACTTTGTTATTAGTGTAGAAGGCAACTCCTGGCTCCCAGATGTTCTGATCTCTCTGATAAAACATAGTTTATTTAGAATTTCCTGCATGTTGTTTATGTCATAAGAATTTAACAAAAACTGTAAACCAGGAAGAATTCTGCCTAGAAGTTGTGACTGAAGCTGTCTGAACTGCAGCATTATGTTGTCTGGAAGAACCATGCTACACAGAAAAAACCAAGGAATGATCTTTTATGGACTGGGGACCTACCTGAAGTAGCTCACTTCATTAATATATGCCTCATTGACATACACAATTTCATATTGCCTTTATTTATATACACCCAACTTTGCATTTTTCAAGACATTCTCCTCTGCCACATGCTTCTCAAATCTGTGGCTAAGGAAAATACCCACTATGTCTATTAAAGATGAAGATGTTGAGAAACAAATTTCATACCAGTTTTTAGTTTAAATTGATTACCCTCTATTGGCTCTTTTTTACTTTCTCCACGGTTGAGGCTCACATTTCAAAGCTCCCTGATCTCTCTGTAGGATGCCTCTGTGAATATTTATTAACTGCAGGAATTACTCTCTATATTAATCATCTTCTGTCAAAAAAAAAAAAAATAAAAAGAAGGCCAGCAAGCAACCTGTGGAGTAGTCAATAGATTTGCTTTTCTTAATTAATTAAAGAATGTCTAAGTCAACTTTCCCCAGCAGTAATTAATAAGAAATTTGTCCATTGTTCTCTAAAGCAAAGATCACAAAAAGAGAGCCTAAGAGATAGGGAGTCTAGACCAAAGTACCATGTGTCCATCTCTCATGCCCCTCAGGCAACTAATTTTGGCTAAAATGAATAATATTTCACAATTACTATCAATTTCCAACGAATTTAAGGTAATGTAATTAAAACAAAAAAAAATTACCTGTTATTTTCTGCTTTTTTTTTCCCCATTGCAATAAAGACCCCGTGTGGACTATGCCAAATACTGTGTGTTCTGCAAATCCAGATAGAAAGTGCAGAAGGAAGATAAATGAAGAGCATCCAAACAAAACCCTTAAACCCCTCAAGTAACATAAAAGATAGCCAATAGATTTACTCTCCAAGATGAGTCTTGCAGGGCAGAAGAAGTTAATGTTGGAATTTCAGATTTAATCCATTCCTAAGCAGAAAGAGCAATCACTTTGGCCTTAACCTCAGCTTTGAAAACACTGTTCTGCATACATGCTGTTTCAACATTTCTGGGTTGCAATTCAGCATCAAATAATCAATATTCAAGCCCGTTCCCCTTGCAGCCTCCCTGACACACCAGACTGAATTCCACCTTCTACAAGAGCGCTGACACCATTTGAAATTGAAGAACAAATTTTGCATATCTCCATGTCTCCAAGAACATTTTTATGCAATACAGATGATACGTTATGAATTTTTGCAAGTTCTTTGTAAATGCACACCACTTTCCATTCTTTCAATTGCTGTCACTACTTCCTTTTCCTGAACAGGACTAGGAATGCAGCACTGTAAATGCCACACACACACAAAAATTCAGATACTAAGAATTTACCATGTCAAGAAACATTTGCATGGTTAAAGTAATGGTCTCTGTATTAATGTTTTAGCAGAACCTTTGAGAATATTTTCTCTACTTTTGGTGCAGCAGAGCTGCCCCAGTCAGAAATCCAAATATTTCCTGCAGTTTTAAAATCTTCCAGTTTTAAAACTGATTTCTGGTACCATGAGAGGTATACAATCTTTATACAGCTGGCATATACAGGAGGCAATATGCAAATATAATTCCATGAAAAAGTATTTTACCTTCATTCAGACAAGCTCTTTGCTATCTAGAACACTGCTGTAATGCCCAAACCTCGACTGGGAGTTCATTAGCAAAATTTCTGCATAACAGAAACATATTTGAAAATATATTTAGACAGTTGTAAAAGAGATGGGATTCATCATCTCTGTTTTTTCAATGAAAACTTCTCCAGCATAGCCATAAAATGAACCATAAGAGAGTAAGATTTATTTTATTTCACTGCAAAATCATAATTCAAAATTTTCAGGACTTTTCACATCAACATTTTGTGACACTAGTGCATTTCCCAGATAAAAGCAATTACGAACTGAATTCCTAATTAAAGATGGCAAAAATCATTCTTTACAGGGAGAACCTAGAGAGAGAGGTGCAGTGGCAATTACAATTTCTATGTTCACTGAGCACATAAAGAACTGAGGAAAAAGATCAACAAGACGAGGCTATGCTGTAACTTCCTCCAGACACGTGCCCAAGCTGCATTTTTTCCCACCCAACTGCCTTTTTTTCTGGTAGCACTGAAAGCATCTGAAACAGCTTCCTGAACTGTGTGAGAATTCAAGAGATTCTTTTAGAGTAAAACAAAAACTGGAGGACCCAGGTACCTTTTGCATAGGTGCATTTCTGCAGCTCAACCTGCACCAGATGTCCCAGGCTGGGTTGACTGTGGCTCCCACTCAGCTAACTGAAAGGCTCCTCAAAGCTTTTATCACCACCACAGGTGTCTAGATTTAGCTGTTGAGAACAATCCTCAGCCTTCTTGTGGAGGACAAACACAGCTGAGCGTGGTTAACTCAGAATGTGTTGGCAATTACCAGTTTTTCTTGCCACGACAAAACTTTGACAACATCAGTGACCAGTATTGGGGGTGTCTGAAGAATATTCGATTGTGCATTAACCATTTTCTAAAATCACAAGAATTCCCACGCATCATCACTGTTGAGTAGAGAACTACTGTAACTCTTCACAATGGTGCTTAGCACAAGGTCTCTGGCTGCTCCACCCTTTCTCATTCCAGGAGCTCCTGTATTTGTGGTGCTGCCCCACAGCTCCCCTCAGCAGTGCAGAAACAGTTAAGGTCACAACAGAGTGCTGCTATGTAAAGGAGAAATTTCCCTGTCCTTGCCTAAGTGAATGTCTGGGATTAAACTGACAGCCCACCTTAGTGATGGTGGAATAATTGGTTGTTCAGCTCTGTCCTTGTCAAGCTCTGACAGTTCTGCAGATGTCCTGCTCGGCTCTCCAAAGGTTAGCCTCAGCTGAAGCTGGTGTTCATTAATCATTCCTTCCTGACAGGACTCAGAGCAGCCCACATCTGCCACTCTGTCCCCCTCAATCCCCGATGCACCCAGCTTGTGTGTAATCACTGATGGTTTTCTTAACAGGATACCTGATAAGGGAATATGCATTTAACCAGGAGACTCATGGTGTTGCCTTCTTTCTTGGTAATTCTTTCAGCAAAGGACCAATAATATGAATTTGGTGTCTTTTTCGAGACAGGCTTCCAGTATTGGAGTGAAATGTGGAAAAAGAGTGAAAAAGATGTACAAGAAGTACACAGTATCATGTTTTTTTTAGAGTGTCTGTAATGCCTTCACATATCAATTTTCAGTCTAGTACCATAATCACTCTGAAGATGGAAAGATGTGATATTCAATCACCTTGCCCAGGTACATGGTGGCTCCATACAGCTCCTGAGTTGGAAGAAGTGGAAAAAACCCACCATGAACTATCCCACTGAGCAGCTGGGGAAAGAAAAGCTTCAATACACTCTTCTGGTCATTTTTTTCCAGCCACTGCATCTCTCTGAAATACAACATTTGGTTCACTGTCTCTTTGTCGACACAGTGACTGAAAAAATCCTGTCACCAGCTCTGCTTGAACCCAGATGAACTGGATAATTTTCAGAAGTTCACACGGGACTAATTTCTTTGGAGTATTCTGACTGCTTTTACCAGAACCTGTACGTGTCCTCCATGATTAGTACGCAGCTTAGAAAAATCAGAGAACTACTAAGATAATTCCCAGCAATTTCAATTATACACCAGAATTTCAAGTGTGCCCCAGAATAAACTACATTCTGCAGTTAGACAAAACCACAAATATATTACTGATGACTCTTGAGTAAATTGGAATAACCATCAGCACACAGACTGCCAGTGTATTGTAGTTGCCAAGACTGTGTAAGAAATGAAATAATTGCCCACTTCAAAATCTTATTACAAGATTGCCCACTGACTTTTCTTAGCCTGCTGGTGTTCATATGTGAGCATTGCAGGAACCATCATTTCAAATAATTGATTAACTGTCTAGTCTACAAAGTTTAAAAAGGAACAAACAAGGACATTAAGTGATTAGCATTCTTCCATTTAATTTGCAAATCCTGTCTTCACAACTAAAAAGCCAAATGCCTCAGGCTCCATCCCAGGCACACAGATCCCAACAAGCTAGATGGTACAAAGAAGGTGCTACAGAGGCACATAACTGACATGCTGGATTAAAGCAATCAACACATTGACCATTAATCACGACTGAAGGCTTTACAGTGCACTTAGAGAATGGCAGCAGCCCTCTTCTAGAAGGTAGTAGCAGTGATGCTTAATTTCAAACTGCTGAGCCAACCCACTAATGTGATTTGGTCAAAACAAGCCATTATAGCTGCAGTTCTCCAGTTAACTCGAGCAAATTTCCGATTTAGATGAAAAGAGAAAAATCTGAATAATGGACTGCCTTTCAAGTTCCACAACACCGACATCACCAAGGAAGCCTCAGTAATCAAACCCAGCCGAAAGGATGTACTCACAACTAGAGTCCTCATCATACATAGCTGTTCTCCCATTGCTCAGCTGACTGTGATACTTTGTGGTGCCTCCAATGGATACACCAAATTTAACAGCATCTGAAGAGCAGAAGAAGGTATAACAACTTGCAAACCATTTCGATTCTCTGCAGGATTGAGAGGGCTTGTCAGTCACAGAAAGGTGTGTGCTGCATTGCTGAATGGCACACAGCAGTGTGAAAACTATCAACAGTTCTATCAGCCTTGTCAATAAGCTCATTGTTGGGGGCTGCAACAGGACATGGAAAGAAGTTTATAGGATAAGGGATTAAAACACTAAAACAGATGGGGATCACTTCTATTGCTTCATGAATTATTTTCTCATTCCTCTTATCCCTATGCGTTACAGTAATACCCAGTTAATGAGTCAACATGGTGCAAAAAAAAAAAAAAAAGTTGGGAAATGACTGCTACTTTGAGAACAATTTGGAAACCAAAGGAACAGATCCAGTAGAATATGGCTGCAATTGTGTCTACGATCATTAAGCAACAGTCAGACTTAAAGTCTATCATCTATTTGCATGTAGAAACAAAAAGACCTCTTCCTCACAAAGGATGTACAAGCTATCTCCCTGATTTTCCTTGAACCTACTGGTTCAATCAGTATTAACGATCAAATGATTATTTAAGTCAGTAAAAATTGCATTTCTGTCATGATTTAACAAGGATTCTACAGGCTACTAAATTGCTTGAGCAGCTGCATAAGATTATCTAGTACTCCAGCATAAAATATTGCATTTATTCCTGTATTCTCAATGGCAGCTACAGAAAATGAGGAGCATTGTTTCTTGTTTTGAAAATTAGCCTCGTCCCTGTCTTTCTACTTCCTGTATTTATGCTCCCCCACTTCAGCACATACTTCACTTACCAGTGAAATGGACTTGCAACACTGACATACCTGAAGAAATCTTTTAAATTCTTAGATTGCAGACAATTAGACATATCTGCACAATGACTTTTTTTATTGTGCTCCCTCTGCTGGTTCTAAAAAAATCACTGTTGGAAAAAAACCTATTTCCAGAACTACACTGATGTCCGTGCTTACCAATACACAAAAGCTGGACATTGAAAATGCCCCAATATTTTGGCTTAAGGTTCTTAAAATTCAGGGAAAGAGACTTCTGGGTTTTTCCAAAGAAAAAGAAGGACAACACCTGGAGCAAGGTGCTACCTAAAGCTTAGGAAAACTACAAACAATTGGGGAAACAACACTCTCTTGCACAGCAGCAGAAAGTTGCTTCACACAGGGCAAAAATTAAGATGGTCCAGCATGCAGGAAAGAGAGGCTCCTCAAGGAGAGCAGCCTGATCTGCTTTGGACCATCTCAGAGCAGTGGGTTGGACAGCTAACCTTCAGACGTCTCTTCCCAACTATATTAAACTTTAATTTTATGTTTTGTTGAAAGTTCAGCCTGGGTTGAGATACTGAGACACTACTGATCCCAGAGTAATGGGTTCTTTCTTCTTTTTTTTTTTTTTTTAATTGCAATTCATCATAGACATGGTGACTAAAAGCTGAAAAGATTAGGAATTGTTTACCAACGTACATTGCTAAAAACTTCAAATCTGCTTCTTTGGTTGAATTACAGATTTTTTTTTTTTTCTTTCCAGACAAGTCCTCTGCTTTGCAAGTTTTGTGGAAGACAATGTGGTTTTTAATAGCTTCTAATATGGGACCTGGTTACTGATTTTCTATGAAAATAAACCTGAACTGAGATTCAAAGAGGGATTAGATATAATCCAAATTACAATTTTTTGGGATGGCTATCTAACATCTTGTCTGTGTAAAAATGTCATATGTTAAATGGCTTAGAAACCATGACAACACTAGCTCTCTAGAGCTCACACAAGCTCAATCAAGCCATAATCAAGGATTTCCTTACATGATTGTCTATTATCTCCTTCTCAGTCAGAGATGCACATTATAGGAGTGAAAAGATCAGAGAAAAATCACCAGCATTAATTACATGCTAGACTAGACCTGTCTTCCTGAAGGAGCTGTCAAAAAGAATTTGGAGTACCTGTAGGACGTTCAGAGTAGTTTGGTATTGATTCTGCACAAACTGTAAACCAAAATAAAAAAGATTAGCACAAGTCACTGTTGCAGAAAATATAGTAAGTTGTTCATATTAGATTAAAAAGTCTATTCAACTCTGTGAACATAGCTGTATTCCATAATGTCCTTCTAATGATGAGAAAATAAAATTATAGCAAAAGTGAAATGTGCTTATGATGAGGAACAACACTTTAGACTAGATCATTCCCGAGTATTTTTATTAGAATAAAGGCTTGTTAAAAGAAGTACAGTCATTTTAAACCTGTGCTAAAGAGAAGTCAAATCTTTTTCTTTGTAAGGCTGTTTGAAAAAGCACAAACTTCTTCAGACTTAATCTTTAGCAAACTCCCTGAAGCAATTCAAATTAAGAAAGAGTTCTATAAATATCGACTTTCTCTTATGCTCAAAGTGAAAAATATTTATTTATTTATAATATTATTTATTTACTTGTTTTTAAATCAACAACTGAAGCATTATTTGATTAGTAAGTTGGAATCCTTAATGTTCTGAACTTCAGTAACACAATAGAGCTTTTGAGGTAGAAACTGTGAAAGATGTTGTCAGTAGAGAATATAGCAGTGTAACAAATCATGAACCACTTAGATGCCTTTCTTTGCAGAAGTTACAAGTATTTAATGCCCCCATCATGTCTTATTCACAAAGGTTATTATACAACAGCAAAACAAACAAAAAGGGATCGAACTCCTCAGTATCAGAGCAGAACTTCAGTAACTAAAATACAGACACAGCACAGAGCATTCAAATGGAAACTGTGGAAAGTTTAGTGAATACACTGTGGACCATGAGGAGACCAGAAACAGCAGTGAAGCCTCAAGAAGACAAATGCACACATGCAGAGAAGATCATCTAAGAAATATATTCAGCAAGTGATACAACTCTTCAACACACAGACCTCTAGCAGCTCAGTGTTTATTAGAAATACAGCCAGGCTCAAAAGATGCAAATGAAAGAAAAAAAAAACCTACAAAAAAAAAAAAAGAACAAATCATGCCATGTGACTTATACAGCCAAGGAAAGCCACACAAGAACAACTAAATAAATATTAACAACAAACAAATGCAAAGAGCATGTGAACTACTCATGGATTTTTCATGAGGTGAAAAAGAAATTTGTCAGACAAATTATTTGCTCTGAACTATTCACTGTAATTATGGTCACTGGCAGGCAGTGAAACCAATAACTTGGACTGATGATTTCTGAGCTTTTCAGGAAATCCTTCCCATGATCTCAAGAAAAAAAGCCTTTTGCTGGATTTGCAAAGGCACGTTTTGTTCAGGCCACAGGCACTGCATTGGACTATGACTCGAAGTCAAAATTTTATTCTTGTTGAAGTCATAGCCTTAGATACTGCATCAGCTGGCAATTTTCTTTCTTCATAGTCTATATTCTGCTCTCCCTAAGAAGTAAATATTCCAGCAGTCTTTGCTTTCTTTCGCCCACATTATACCCTAAGCAGGTAAAAATTGCATTATTAAAGAGACACTGTAGTTCTTTTCTGTGTTTGAGTTTCCTAACCTTTTTAGTTGCCCCATCCTCTTGGTTTGTGTGCACCAAGAGCAGTGCAAAGGTCACAATTTACCTCTTGAAGCAACACCTTGAAGGGCAACACACTTCCAGAGGAAAGTGGGTCACAAAAAAACCTTCACCATGTCAAAAAAGAAATCTGAAAACAGAGACTGGCAGCACATGGACCTTACTTTTGTCTGTTTCTACATTCTTGCATTTTTCCACAATAATGTCCATGCTGGAGAGCATTTTAATTAAATTTTTAACTTGCTAGATTATCTAATAATTGCTCCATAAAAAGGGCACATCCTGACACAGGGATTTATGTATCATGAGTACCATACAGTGTCACTAATAGCCACAAGCTTTCCCCGGTAAAATCCATAAAGCTGCCATAAAGCTGCCCCCAAACTAGTCATGGTTTTGAAGTAAAATGAATCTTTTAGCTTCTGCTGTACTGATTGTAAAAAGCTAGCAGACATAAACAAGAAATCCAGTTTCACATCTAATATTACCGACTCATTGTGATAACAAACTAATTACAACACTTGCTCACCTCAGATGTTTTACCTATTAAATGGAGGAAGAATAAAGTGCACATAAAAGGAAAAGAAAAAATACACATTCTTTTTACTGGGAACAATCTGTTTTACATATGATATCCTAGAAACTTCTCTGAAAGCATCAGATACATGAGGGAATTTTATTTTCAACTCTACAAAAATGTTAAGTATTTTATAAGGAGACTTTATTTACAAAATCAAATAACTCAGGGTAATGATTATTCTGAGTGATTAATTTTTTCTATACTAAAAACCTAAAAACTCTAGAAAATTCCAAAAAGCACTCGAACTTGTCCTTTGCCCACATAGGAAAGTCCTAGCTCTGTTAAAGTTTGTGCTTCGGAGGATGTGTTCTACCACTCCAGAAATACTGTGTTAATGTTCAAGACAAAACTCCTTCTACTCTGCAACAAAATAGACAGACGACAATCCTAGGCTCTCACATTTGTGCAAAATGCTGCCAATCTTTTTCTGTTCATATGAAAATCAATCTTGTAGCAAAACTTCATAGAAGATTACATTATTTCTTCCCTCATCCTATGCATTCACTGATTAAATCACTCAAATTTATAATTCTGCTTCCAGAGGTTTTCCTGGTTTTGTGTACTCTTTTCAGTCCTTGCACCTTAAATTTTCCATGTACCGAAAACTTGTTCCTCATCTACCTATTCAAAGCAAATAAAAAAGTATTTTTTCCTTCTAGAATTTCCCTTTCTTGGGTACACTGATGAGATCAAGCATCCGGGGAGGAACAGAAGCTAATTGTTATCTCACATTCCTCTGCCATTTAAATCCCCTGAGGGTGACCAAGGGAACAAGGAGACTTCTGCCCTCAGACCCCACAGAGAGCAGCTGAAGTCACCCTGAGCTCTCTTGCTTCTCTGTAATGCTTAAGATCCATCCAAATGGGCCTAAAAATTAAGGAAGATCAGTGGATTCATCAAAGGGATTGCTATAACCTTCAGGGGTGCATCCCTTTAAATTTAAGGGAATTACCTCCACCCTTCTGGGATAAATGATTGCACCCAAACCTCTCCCCAGCAAATATCCCTTCTTATCGTAGAGGTTCCTACAAGCTCCTTCACACCAGTGAGTGTCACCTCTGCTAGAAAACTCCCTGACTGCATGAGCATCTTTAGACAAACCCTTCCCAAGAGAGTCTTAGCTTCAGTTAAAATCTTTGGTGCAGGGCTGACAAGTTTGCTGTAAGGTAAGCCAAGATTTCCCCCAGCACTTTCCTGGCAGAACTACACTCTGCTCTGCCTGCTCAGCACCTCCTGTTCTCAGGAGCTGCTCGAGTGGCCAGAGCTGCCAGTAATTGCTGTTGACATTGTTCTGAGCCTTGCCTCACTGCCAGAGACAAATCTTTCATTCATGAAGAAGTGCTTGTTAGGCCAGCGCTGGACTCCAAACCCCCTTAATTAAATTCGGGAAAAAAAAAAAAAAAGAAAAGAAAAAAAATAATAAAAGAAGTTGCTTAGCTCTGGTGGGAAATTTGCACACAAAGGCCAGTGTCTGAGCTGTTCCCCCACTATTGTGTCTCTCAAACAGTTTTGCAACACAACAGGATCTCTCTCCTCCATCCCTTTCCTTCCAGCCCCTGCAAAGGAGGTGGTGACCCTCATTAAAAGACCAGTTCGTTATGAATGTTTTCCCCATGATTCACTAACAGGGCTTTTCTCCTCATCAATCAAGGGTTCACAAGTGCTATGTAAGCACTCTCCAAGGGCTGATGGCTTCAAGAATTTTCAACGTAAAAAGTGTAAACAGGTATACAGAAAAAGCCCCCTTTGAGCAGTTATGTAAACACTCCCAGTGCAATTAAAAAACCTCCAAACTGAAACTGTCAAGTCTGACTCTTTTATTTAATTGTATTCACATCACCTTTTATGCAGACACCCAATGAACAACACTGGGTGAGATCCTCTAGAGAGTGATGGCAAACATACAGTGCAGGGCTGGGGAACTGCTAGTGGAAGTAAAAAGATCAACAAACGAGCTATTTTGTGAAGAGGGTGTCAGGAAATGGAGTAAGAACTGAACACAATACTTGAACAAATTTGGCTTTGGCCTCACCTGGCAATTTTTGGTCTTTGCCTTGGCTTTCAAACTGATGTGATTTTTTGCTGTTGTTTGGTTTAAGTTTTTTATTGTTTATTTGTTTGCTTGTTTTAGCATCCATTTAATTTTAATCCTTTGTGGACAGGTCAGACTATTACACAAAATAACCCAAATTGGCAGTATTAATAATGGATTGCAACAGCACTTCAGAGAAAAGCACATAGAAAATATCACTAACTGCAAATGTTCTTCCTCTGCATGTAACATCCCTATCTGTATGAATAACAACAATCTGTTCTATACTAACAAATCATCACTGAATAATTTTTCTATTATATGGTAAGCAATGTTCAGAGTGAAATTACCTGATTCTGTACGACAGCTACCTTCAGTTGTTGCAACACAATTCTCTACTTTAATTCAATATTGATTTACATAAAGCAAAATGCTTATGTCTTTATGTGAAACATAAGAAATTAATAGGAACAATAAAGTCTTACTTTTGAGATTTCATGGAGTCAAACATTGAGAAAAGGTAATTAAGATGGCAAAGCTAGGAGTCAAAGAAAAACTTCGATCTGTCTGACAATTCACACCAGCCTCTTACTAGATGTATTTCTTTTTATGCTAAACTGAAAACCCTCTGGAAAGCTCTGTGAAGAATTTCAATGTCCAGATGATCCTGGAAAGAGTTTTTTACCACCTCATAGAGTGCACAAATGGCAATTTGCAACAGAACATGCAGGACCATGGAGAAAAAGAACACAAAGAAGTGCCAAACTCTCAAAGAGGCAAATTTAAACCTTTACCTATTAAAACAAATGTAGCCTGGACAACAGCAGGTCTGCCAATAAAAACAGAGTGCAGGGTATGTCAAGTCTAATCCAAATTTCAGACATGTCTTTTACTAAAATGTAAATAGAATTTGAGGTTTTTTTCTCCTCCTCACTTGCAACTTGCTGTGAAATGCAGATAGAGTTGTATAAATCAGTGATCAAATGAATTGTACAGGAGAAAGAGGAGGCCAAATATACCCAACTATTTTGATTCTCTTTGTAGAGTTCTTTTCTTCTGTTAGTGTTGATCTGCCCAAAGAATCCCAGACTGGTTTGGGTTGGAAGAGACCTCAAAGCTCATCCCATTCCACCGCTGCCACGGCAGGGACACCTCCCACTGTCCCAGGCTGCTCCAGCCTGGCCTTGGACACTGCCAGGGATCCAGGGGCAGCCACAGCTTCTCTGGGAATTCCATCCCAGCCCCTCCCCACCCTCCAGGAAACAATTCCTTCCTAATATCTAGTCTAATCCTACTCTCTGACAGTTATATCCCTTATTATTCAGATATATCCCTTATATCCCTTATTGTGATTTGCTTTTTGAGCAGTTTGGGAATTGCAAATCGCTAATTACAGCATTTTCAGGCAAAAATGGCTTTTTACCTACCCACAGTATGTAGAATTCCCAGAAACTAGATGAAATATACTATCATATCTTTAAAGTGTTTGACTGGTAGTGATTTCAAAAACAAATATTGTGGTCATTATAAGACAAAACAAACCCCAAATTGTCACGTTGCTAATAAAAAAGGTTTTGCCCATTTTGCCCAACAACGTGCTAATTAATTTAAAACAGATACAGTCCTGAAAGTGAACCACTTAAAATTATTAAAAAAGATAGGGTGTTTATTTTTGCTGTCCATAAAACAAGCGATGGCTTTTGATTATGCAGACTCTTCAGATGTAATTAACATGATTGGCTTCTACTGGAATACAATCTTCTGTGTTTAAGGGAGTTGAATACAAAAACTAATCAGGTCGATTTAATATGCTAGTGAAAAAAGCATCAGCTGTCAATGCAACTGACAACAATACTGCTACTAGTCTCCTTTTCTGAGAAAATAATTTAAATTTTCCTCAGTAAAGTAGGAAATCTTAAGAGCATGGAGTCAACCAGTGCTGGTAAATGTGGGATGACTAATAAGGAAGAAATAAAAGCATGTTTTCATTTATAGTAACAATAAACACGTTGTTTAATTAACTAGAAGGTTTTCAACAAGTGCTATGGACAATTTTACCATCACAGCACAGTCCTCATCAATCCAGCCCAAGATGGACAATTCCACCAAATTCCCTGCAAATATGTAACCTTAAGGAAAAGCTAGAATGCAACTAAATGTGTTAAGACATCAGCAATTAAACCAAACATGTAGTTGTTCTTATATTGAGTGGACAGTAAAATACCTTTAGGGATGAACTGATCTTCTGTTCCAACTGCTGACACTCAGAATGAAATTCTGATACTGTACACGTTACTAGATGCTCTAGTATTACCCAACAGGTGAAGAAATCTTCCCTTCTCCCTCTTCCAAAATGTAATATTCTACATTATAAGATACAGAAAAATGCCCCAATCTGAAACGAAACGGAAAAAACAAGAGCCAGAGATTTGGAACTATAGGGGGTTTTAT
The DNA here is from genome assembly GCA_013397955.1 of Grantiella picta. Taxonomy (NCBI): domain Eukaryota; kingdom Metazoa; phylum Chordata; class Aves; order Passeriformes; family Meliphagidae; genus Grantiella; species Grantiella picta. The sequence continues at coordinate 62,881 of VZRM01008824.1, read as the reverse complement.
TTTGTTTGAATGAAAACAGTGGAAGAATCTCGTAAAGCTTAAATCACCAGTAAGAGTTTTAAAATAATAAATAAAACCTTTTGATTTACTTTGATTCACCCCCCTCCTTTACTAAAATACAAACAAAATTAACATTTTAATAGTGGGCATGGTTCTTACTTTGTAAGAAACGTGGTATAATATTTTGCTTGTGAAGGTGCCAAAATTCTCATTCCCTCCTAATGCACAAATGTCTTTGATTGTTAGCTGAAAAAAAAAAAGTTTAAAATTTAGTCCAAACCCCCAAAACAAACCCTTAAGAGTCTGAAGGAAAGTTTGATAGTTTAATGGTTTGAAAGAAAGGACGGTTTAATTCTCAGTTCCTGCTAGGAGGAAGAAGACTTAAGTAAATTCCAGGAAAGGACATCAAGTTTGCTATTAAGAAAACTCTGTGAGAAGAGTGATTAAGTACTGGAAAAGACAGCCAAGAAAACCAGTGCTGCTTTTAAAAATACATTAGCTAGGGACAGTTCAGGACATAATTGACCAGCTGTGGGTGGGGGAAGGGGTGAGATAACCTCTACCAATCCTTTCCGTTTTCCATGGTATGATTTCAGTGTTTATATTTTTTTGAACAGGGATGCACACAAAGAACAGGGAGCAACTCTCCAACAGCCTCAACAAATGTGAAAAAAAAACCAGAGGGAAATATCACTCAGAGCTAAATATGAGCACATCAGGAAACACCAAGGAGCTGATTAGCACTGCTGGCACCGAAAGCAAATACCCCTGTAGTGTATTCTTTACATAAAACTGGTGACACATTTATACCAATGCCATGTGCCTCTGCCACTTGTACTTAAGGCCTTTACATCTTTGTAATTTGAGGCCAGAGAAATCCACTTTCACCCAGGTTCCTGTGGTGTAACAGTGACACCCAGTGACAAGTTTACACTTTAGCTTCCTGTGAGCATCCAGAAAAATTTCATCATTCTTCTGTTTAGAGAGAAAAGGCAAAATTAGTTTGTCTATCAGTTACAAATGGCCTTTGTGTGGTTCCTGTGAGAGCCCAGGAAGGAGCTCAGTCTGGGAAGAAAAGGCTCTGCTTCATTCTCTGCATAACTCAGAGTTCAGCTGCTATCCCTTCCTCAGCACCATCTCTGTGCTTAGCTGACCTAGCCTAGTAGGAAATAATAAACATGTGTAGAACAACTATTGCTAACTCAAGAAGAGTTAATACACATTAATAATTTTAACAAGGCTTGATAATTCGGAAGCATTTTATAAAGAGCTCAGCTAAATACAGTCCTGCACTCTATACAACTCAAACAGATAATACAGTCAGGAACTGAATACATCTCAATGTAGAAGCATTCAGACCTAAATACAAATTTGGTACTCCCTTTACCCATGCAAGCACAATTCCACATTTTCATCATCCTTCCTTACTGGAAACAATCCTTTTGAGGAGCTGGCACAGCAAAACCCTGATCTGCAACTGCACCATGTTATATACCAATAACACACCATATTATTCTATTTTTACTGCCTTTTCAAAGCTTTCAATTTCAGATTTGTCTTACTTGAAATTACCAGTTAGGTAATTCAGATTATTTGAATAAGCAAATCAGAAAGTATAGATCACCTGCAGCCTCTGATTTGTCTTGAATGATTAGTCACCACAGCTAAAAAGTTAACCAAGCCAAACTGCTCATTAACCTAATTCAGAAAAATCTTGATCTGGAATGTTTTCTGGGTTCTTTCCATATCACACTGCTAACAGATCTGTGTGATACATTTACCCTGATGGGCAGCAGGTATCCCACTCAGTGTGCCTTCCCTGAGAGCCCACAGGAACAGATCTGGTGGCCAGAGAAACCGTCACTGCAGAATACAGAAAAGCAGTCCTTTTTTACTCCATAATAAGCAAAAGTTAATATTCTAATTGTCACTTGACTTCTGACACCTCTTCTAGTGCTGCCTTGCAAAGTCTTTGCTTTGTGAAAAATCATTGCAGAACTGTGCCCTCTCTGCCTGTAAGTTTAAAACTAATATAATTATTTATTCTTGATCTTTGGTAAATTATAAGGCAAAGGAACAGCCAGAGTAACAACAGCTGCTAGAACATTATTTTCAAGCTGGTATAAGTAAAATTTCAATTAATGTAGTACTCACAAAGAAAAGATTAAAGAGGAAGGGAAAATTCCAGACAAGTTCTGGTAGTACAGAGGTTAGCAAAAATAGGAAGTTGAAAGACAAGTATGGTTAAAATACAGAGATTTGAACCTCTGTATTTGTCTCTGTTAGTGGTCAAAGACTGAAACAGGTTCACCAGAAATACTGAGGAATCTGCATCTGCAGAGATACTCAAAACCTGAGTGGATGCAGTTCCTGGGCAACCTGCAGTAGGTGACCCTGCTTGAGCAAGGGGCTGGTGGAGAAGACCTTTCCAACCTAAATGATTCTGTGAATCTTTAAAACTCAAGGAGTTTTAAATGAATGTTGAATACCAAAGACATCAATATGACAAGGTAAGGAATATCCTACCCAACCTTGTAAAATTCTTAAAAAGCCCAACTGGTACTGCTTTGACTGAGTTTGAGGTACTGCTTAGACTTCAGAGCCACAGCAGTAAGATGGTCACAACCAAGATGGTCACAACCATATTGCTCTTCTGGACACTTCAAAGCAGTGTGTCAGTATGTCAGTAACACATTTATATTTCAAATTCTTAGTTCTGAAGAGGTAACAGTGAGGCAGATACTAAAACCCTAAAACACTAATGGATTTGGGAAAAAAACCCTGAAATTAGCTGATTCCACATGCTTGCTGTCTTTCCTCTCTACTGTACATATTGGGCCTGCTGCCAGTTGCCATTCTAACAAAACAAAGTTTCTCTAAAGAAGAGTAAAAATAATAAAGCCTGGAGTTCAGGCAACTGCCTTGGTGCAGGCATAAGCAAATTAAACTATAACAACATGACAGGCCTTATGTCAGCCTTGGCCTACATTCCACAGTTCCCCTGCTGAGACCTTGTGGCTGTCAAGTGCTCCTGATCATGCCCCAGTGATCCCAAAACTCTTCAGCTCAGTGGGTGAAACATCTGAATCGCAGTCAGCAGATGTTTAGCACACAGTCAGCAGAACGAGACAGCCCCACATCGTTAGCAACAACAACAGAACAATGTCAGCACAGAAGGCAGTAAGCACAATCCTGGCTAGCACAACATTTTGTGCACAAACAAAACCCAGCAGGGTCCTGTGAAGACATGTTTGACATTTTTGCTATAGGCAGAAATGCTCAAGTTCTCATAACTTAGGAGCATTCCTAGCACAGGCTGCAGCAAGAACCCATAATAACTATGTTCTTCAGAAAAAACCCCAAAGTTTATCCCCAGTTGCGTTATCAATTGGATTAATGAAGAGTTCTTGAGCTCACAGAATAGAAGGCATTATGTGGATTCAGAAATATTGCTCTATTTCCAAGAAGAAAGCAAACAAGTTCTTGCAATCTACACAAATTTCAGAGCAAAGAAATAGTCCATCAGACAACTAACCTCAACATCTTCAGCCTCCATTAAGTGTTCTCCCTTTTCCCAGTATCTTCCCTGCCATGCTTCTAGCCTGGTCTATCAGCATATTCAAGAAAGGAAAAAGCCCTATATGGTGGCTTAGGGGAAGATTTGGGTGGACCAGATCACATCCTTTACAATCACTTTGCTGATCCATAGGGCCACACAGTAAGAAAGTGTAGCAACGGGGAACAAAGACAAAAGATCTTCTTGCTGCTTCGAAGAAAATCTTCTTATTGCAAAAAAACAAGCCTTTTTATACTCTAAATCCAAGCAAGATAAGCTTGGATTGGCTGCCTGCCCATGTGGTGCTGCTGATCTCACACCTTTCCATCCAATCACTTTGATCACAAGGTTTGTCTTAGGTTACATGGGAGGTGCAACCCAAATGATGTATTTATTACCACCTTCATATGCTGTTTAAAAACAGCAGTGGTCTTTATTTTTGGCATAACTCAGCCCTGATAACACTATTTGGGGCTATCTCCATTAGTGGGCCATCAAGGTCTCCAGGAATGGCTCATGGAATTCCAGAAACTCAGCCCTGATAACACCATCTGGGGGGCTATCTCTGCTGATGGGTCATCAAGGTCTCCAGATGTCTGTTTTAAACTCATAAGATTTCATCATCCCATTGTGAGATGCTCTGCCCAGAGGGGAGGAACTGAATATTCCCACCTGCATATAAGCTGAGACTCTGGAACACTGATCTGACATCACATAATCAACAGCTATTCTAACAACCGATGAAAAGGAATCACAGCAACAGCTACATTTGCAGTAGAACACAGCTCTTGGCATGGGAATGTCATGGTGATTGCCAGGAAGTGTCTGAAATAATAAAATTCATAGGCATCTGACACAAGTTTCAGAAGAACAAGATCTCAAACAGTATCAACGTGCTACAGCAACCCAGAAACACTTACAGAATTGCAAAGAAATTGTTAAGTTGTTCATTAAGCACCTCCAGAGAGCTGAAATTCCTTGGAAAAAGAAATTACAACTGTATGGAAATGACAAAGTCACTGTTTCTTGTTGAACTAATCACTGAAGGACAGTAAAGAAAGGAAATATATGTAAGAGAATGAAAATGCAAAAGGAAGGAAAACATCGACCAGTTGATCTAAAAACATAAATTCTAGAATTAGGCAATATTCTAGAAAAAACTTCTAATTATTTAATAAAATGTGATGAAAAAGACAACACGAAAAAGGACCAACTTACATGTGACCTATATGTGACAGGACTCAAGGAAACATTATGAAGCTGATTTAGGGGAAGTTTAAGGTGGATTTCAGGAAAAGATTTTCAGCCTATAGGTTGTTGGGCACTGGAAGAGGCTACTCAGGGAAGAGGTCTCATCAGCACGCCCATGTGAATTCAAGAACCATTTGGACAATGCTGTCAGGCACATTATGTGGTATTTGGGGTGTTCTGTGCAGAGCCAGGAGTTGAACTTGATGATGTTGATGGGTCTCTTCCTCTTCAGCATATTCTATTCTATATGCCAAATCATCAAATGCACACCAGCATGTGTATAATACTTATGAAATGGTGAGGAGAAATGTAATAAACACCTGAAGGAGAGAAACAAGCATAGTCAGAGAATTGAGAAAAAACTCCTGAAACTACTTCTAATTTGGAAAAATTCCAGCATAAAATCAATCTGATGACAACTAAGAAAATACAATACATACTCACAGTTTACCCAATCGGCCCAGTGAATTCTGGGCTGCAAGGTGTAATTTTTAAAAATTATCTTTCCCCTGTCAAATATACCAAACATAGTTCATGTGATAGTAGTCTTCATTTAAATTGATTAATTAAAAGGAGAATATTGGATCTTTTTTTAAGTACAGTAAGTCTGCATAATGATCCAGTCTTATCCCTGGCACCAAGAGTATCCTACCCAGACATCAGAGAAGAAATTCATGAAACTCACTGCAGTGGTGATGGTCAGTAGATCCCCGAGTGTAAATAGCTACTGCAGACTTCAGGAAGTGTCTGTCACAACTGATCTATTTTGATGTCTGTTATGAAACCCTCCTGGGGTTAAATAATACACAGATACAAGACAGTTTCACCTCCACTGGAAGGGTTTTAAAAATGAAATTAGACATGTTTTTGAGGCAAAATATTTTGCAGTTAACTCCCCAGGTCTGCACATATTCCTATAGAATCTGTGGCCAAAGGAACCTCCTCTAAACCATTTCCCATCACCTCCTCTGATCTGTCAGCTTCAATTGGGCTTTTCTTGCAGCACTACTTGTCCTATACTGAGAGGATAACAAACAAACAACTTAACTCATCCTTCTAGGTTTATAACTGCAATCTAAAAATCTGAATTTAGTATTTATTCTACTTGCTTAAAAATCTAAATGGTTTCAACATATATTCTTCACTACTGCACACTTTAGACTACTGTGCTTTACTTATTTCCAGCATTTGTTTAATACATAGAATCATTTGGGCTATCATTTGTTTTTAACTGTTTATTTTTAAATAACATTGCAGCTGGAAGTGAAATAAATTGAATTCTTCTGAATGGAACTGTCCATCAACCTTCTCTCCTCTTTGGGTATTTTTAGGAAGAAAAGAGTGTTCCAAATCAAATTAACCAAAAACGTGGAAGAACATCTTGCTAGTTTGACATACAAAGCAGAAAAGAAACCAAACAAAAAGTCCATGAGACCATAAAACCACTCTGCAAAAGCCTTGTAGAAAAAAAAAGGAAAAAAAAAAAGCTAAATGCAAATACAGTAAAGCAAAAAGAGAAATATTCAAAAGGCAATTGAAATCTCGGGACAAATTGTCCACAAATACTGGTGCAAGAATTAAGAAAAAGGAAGAAAGGGAATTAATTTTATTTCAAAACTTCAGCAGCTTGGAAATTTGAAGCACCAGAAGCCAGAAAACAGATGGTGAGTTTATAAGGAACATGTCTGCAATAGCCATACAATGGCTCTGTTTCTGTTCTGGATTTCTGTTTCTGCTTATCCCAGTATGAACATTTGTGGTTCAGAAACAAGAACAGAACTTTTAATGGGTGAATTCAAAGAACTGATTTCCAGCCAAATGTCAATACACAAGAAATGGACCCTCAAAAGTACTTTGAAGAAATTACTTGTACTGAAGTACCAATATTAAATTGAATGCTGTGTACTAGAAAACTTCATTAAATAGAAAACAAGGATTTTTAGCATCACCGAGAAGAATAAAGTTGTCTTAGTAAATGTTTATGTTTATATTAACTAGCAGGATTTGAGTTTGCTTATGGCCATTGACTGTCAGGACATTTACAGTCTCTTGATGGATCAGATGTGTGTTATATAGACAGAGATTAAATTCCTCCTTCTTGGAAAAAAAAGGAAAACAACACAACCCTGAGATTAGCTCAAATAATCAGAGCATGGTACTAATAATGAAAGGTTTTGAGTTTGATTCCTGTATGGGAAATTCACTTCCCACTTGGACTTGATGATCCTGGTGGGTCCATTCCAGTTCAGAATATTTTGTGGTTCTGTGATATTCAGTGCCAATGCACATCCTATCCATTTATTGTGTGCTAGACTTGGACTTGAATAAGTAACACAGATGGAGCAGTGGTAAATATTAAAATTATTGAAGCAGGGAAAAAGCTTTAGCAGCAGTAGAGAAATCAGAAGGGAAGCAAAGGTGACTAACACTGAAGGAAAGTGGCTTTGTATGTTGGAGACAGTTTTTATAAAAGGGGTATAAGTGACATAAATGATAAAGGGACACGTGCAAAGGGAGAGGTACAAAAGGAAATCATGAGATAGGAGGTCATGCTGAACAAATCTGATTAACTTCTGTGAAAATGTCGCAATAAGAACTGATGGGACAGAGTAACAGACGTAATGTATTTGGACTTCAAGATAGCTTAAAATACTTCACAGCAGAAAAATCTAGGGTAAAAGGTCAGTAAATACAGTGTAGATAAACATGGAGATTCTAAACTGAATTCAAAAATGAGGTCACTAAGGACAGCAGATAGGTAAAGAACAGATTGCAAATTGACAGCTCTTAAAATGACTAAATGTTTGACCCCCTCTTAATTAGGCAATGTACCAAAGATAAACGGTGGAACTTCTAAAGAAATTAAAGCTGTGGGCATAAAATACTGAATTGGAAGAAAGGTTTGGTAATGCAGGTGATATGGTCAAATCCCAGTGACCTTAAAATTCAAAACGAGTTTATTTACTTGCTGCTAAATATACTCTTCCTTTATTGAAATCATGGGCTAAGAATAGACAATATAATAAGACTTGCAAGAGACCTGATAAACTGAAAGAAAAGAAGACTGTAAAATTTTGCTATAACTTGAGATAAAGTAGTAATATTCTATCTCTAGGCGAGTCCTGTCAACATGTGTTTCACATATTGTAACTTTAGGATTTTAAGCTTCACCAACTGGAATTTTCTCTTCAAATCATTTTAGAAGCAATTTAATGGGGATGTTTGCAGGGGAAGACAATCTTTCATCGCAAGGAAGGCTGTGTTTACGTGAAAATGCTATTGCATGAAGAGAGATTCATTAAGTATTTGCATGTTTACAGGTATAATGACCTACTTTTCCTTTTAAGAAAAATAGTCTTTCATTTCCTCTAGTTCCCTAACAGTTTGTTTCACTGAACTTCTTTCTATTTTCTTCCTTTTAGGTCAAGCTGCCTCCTTAAACTAAACAAAACAAACCAACAAAACAAATCCTAATTTGTACAGCACTCAACTCAGTGGGATCATGACCATAGACTTCAAATTGAAGATACATGTGAACAATCTTTAGGATGCTCTGTAAATTTCATAATTTAGAGTATATTTCATACACCCTTAGATAGAATCTGACACAATCAAAATCAAACAGGTAAAGGTTTGATTTTGGTAAATTTTTGGGCTCATATTAGGAGGGCTTTTAAACATGCATACACCATGGAACAATGGATTTTGAAGAAGACAAATGACAGTGAAATAGAAGACAGCCATGTAGCAGCTCTATTAGCTTGAATTTGGTAAAAGAGTGCTTCCATTATCAAAACACAAAATAATTTTCATCATGATATTTTAAATGTAGACTTTAACACTTGATTCATATAGTCCCTTGAAATCTTCAACAGATTGCACTGAAATGACAAAGAGTGGCAGAAGGTAATGGTAGGAAAAGCCTTCAAATTATCCAATTAACTTGCTTAGTTTTTCTTTTATAATATTCTGAGACATTAGCACAGCCCTTTCCTCACATTTTTCAGCACTTGACATTCTTTATTTTCAAAGTGCTCTTCTGAAAGCAGAAGTGCCAGACATTTGTCCAAGATTAATTCAAACTGTATTATTCATTATTCCACTTGTGGGTATGGATCCTTCTAAAATTAAAAAAGACACCTTCTTTCCAAAACAGGACTTCAATACTTTTTACTTTCAGAGTCTGCCTATCTTCTAAGACTTCCAAGCATTGTCCTGTTAACAGCATTATATTGTGCAAAGTTCTCTAGAGATGAAGAGAACTAAACAGCTAAAGGCATTCTTTGTAAGCTCCATTCATTTTAAGCTCCATTCATAATCTAATATGATTTCTGATGATCAGGGGAAAAGAAAGCTAAGAAAATGCCATAAAACATTATAAAGAGATTACTGTGTAGTTGGAGCTGGTCAGAGCAGTTGTCACTACCATCTTCTTCTGAAAGTGCAGCAGGGCTGGGGAGCAGACAGCAGAGGAAGCTGGAAGTAAAGGACTGACTGATGCTCTGCCAGCCATGGTGCAAAGTGGTAGCTGACAGCTCATCTTTGCGTGGAGTCTGAAATAAGCCAAGAAGAGACAACTTCTTAACCCTGGTGACCCTCTGAGTCAAAAAACCCACATGAATAGTCCTCAGTGAGAAAAAAGACAGAAGGAAAGAGAAGAAATTATTTACCATAACCAATCAAATTTCTCTCATCTAAGACTCAGAGGAAGAAAATTCCCTGCAAGTTAAACTCGAGGGACCCTGAACTTTCGGATAGAATATTTAGGACATTAGTTTTCTTATCCCTGTACACATAAGCTACAGGAATTTAATTAAGATGTTTCCATCACCTAAGAACCTTCGAGTACATCAGCTTCTTGTTTCCAGCATTATAAGGGCTATACAAAATTCTCAGATAATCACATGTATTTCATTTTACCCCTTGCCAGACTAAATGAAAGAGCAGTTTTAAATCAGAGGGTCATGCAGAAGTTGCCTGGCCTGTCAGCTTGTGTGTACTCTGAACATGTCCACTGTTAATGGTGTGAAATTAGGTAAGTAACAGAAAAAAACGTACACAGTATATTTGTATATAAGTAATGCCAGGCTTATCCAATCCTCTTTCTATAACCCTAAGCCCTTCTTCCTCTGCAAGTTTTAATTCCAGCCACAGCCTCTTCAGGCTGTTCAAAGTTGAACCCATTCCCCAAACATGTCAAACGTCCACAAGAAGCATCATCTACATTTTGGAGTTAGATTACAGCAATTTCTGTCACTCTAAGACAGTGCTCAACATCTTATTGGCTGATGCTCAGGGCTGCTGTGAATTAGTAGTACACATTCACTCCTCAACAGCCTGTCCTTCATCACATTTATTTGAAGGTAGAGATTCAAAGAAATTATCCAGCCACCATACAACATTCCTCAACTTACAGTCTTCTAAAATATGGATCAAATATCATTTATTTATGCAAGGCCCAAAATACTTACTGCCAAGATCTTCCAGATAACAGAAACAAATTAATGAACAGGCTCATCTTCAGGCTAGCCAGATCAGCAAAACTGAAACTTTTATATTAGATCAGTATCTTAAACTGGTAAACTTTCCATAGCTTTCTACAGCCAGACAAGATTTCTTTCACTTTCAGTAACAAAGATCTGTAGAAACTTTAAAGTATCCTTAAGACCACAGACAAGAATAAATGACTAAGAAAAATTCAGCTATCTGACCTGAAGCACAGAGAGGTCACCACAGATAGGAATGAGAGGAGAGGTACAAGTAACATAATAAATTCAGCTTGCCATTGTAGGCAGTATTAGATATGACAGAGCCCACACAGAAACTTGCACTATAGCTAAAAGGCAAAGTCAGATCAAGATGCCATTGTATCAACTACAAACACACAGCAACCCCTTTTTACCACTATTAACTCACCCTTTTTGCTTTAGAATGCAACCAATGAGCTGCCAGCTCCTTATCAAAATGAAGGATGTTTAATTTTTTTTTCAAAGCAAGAAGGACATTTGCCACAGCTGCACACTGAAACACACGTGCAGGACTGGAAAAAAAGGAAGTACTGTTTGTTGCTGCAGAAAAGGGTTCCATCCCTTTGTAATAAATCCAAGGATATGTACAGATCATGCTGTTTGAGGCTCCCTGTTATATCACAGCTGGCAAGTGGGTGAACATACACTCTTGGCACTTTGTAAGGCTATAGGTTTTCCTTTACATGAACTAAAAACTGATAAAAATGATACTCAGATTAGCATGGGTCTCCACAAGGATAGTAAGTCGATTTGTAAAGCCTTCAATATCTTCTATAGTAAGGCCTCACTAGGATATCAAAAATTCAGCTTTGGGCACTATACTTAACCTACTCATGTATAAACTGAGTACAGACAATAGGAAAGGAAAAAGCACAGGCAGCTGTGTAGAACACAAAATCTGGAAGGAAAAACTGAAAACACTAGAAAATGAAATCTAAAGACAGAGGAGGAAAAACATGATAGCAAGTCTTCAAATATGCAAAATGCTACATAAAGGGGACATTAGTCATAGTACATAAAGCAGAAATAAGTTCTTCCTCTATTAACATAGGGGAAATTTGAACAAGGCAAAAGGTAAATGGCTCAAATCACAGCAAGGGAAATAAGATTCAATATTATGGAAAACCTTCTAAGGCTATAAATAGGGAATTATGGGACTAGACTTTCTCTGGAAGTTTTGAAATCTTTGTCTTTTTAGTTCTTAGTGCTTTGAGCAGCCAGAATTTCAAGTAGCTGGAACTGACAAGAATTCCAGGCCATTACAGCCAAGCAAAAATTTGTATCATTCCCTAGAAAAACTACTGAGGCACATTTGCAACTCAAGTTAAACTACCCTCATGCATATTTTCAATGAGAATTCTGTATTAGTTATAAATTTATTTAGATGATCTTATGCACTGCCGCATTCTTACATTTTTTTAAATTTCAAAAGAACAAGTTAAGACAATGGTACTAGGGAGAAGACTAACATTTTGGGAGAAGTCAGTAAAAAGGCTCAGTTTTTCATGCTAAAAAGAGGAACACAAAGCACTCCTGATCATACTGGTGTAGGGAAAACTTCAGCAGGACCTTACTGCAATCAGTTTCCCATCTGCAAAATGAAGATATATTGAGAAGTGCTGTTGAAAAATGCTACCTAAATATTAGGGAAGGTTATTAGAGAAATAAAAATGTGATCATTGTTTGAATCTACCATGCTGTTTGTAACACTGAATTCTTCCCTAGGTTTGATCAATGACAAAGTAGTTCTCATCTGCAGAAATCCCCCCATAACTGGCATCATTGGCAAACTTCACATGTTTGCCTCTCCAGAACTACATCCTTCTGAAGTCATTAAAAATCAAAAAGAGCTGAAACAAATGGCTGTGCTGGGAGTAAGCATCGCCTTCACTTAAACAGGCCTATAAATCATGAGCCTGACACTGGATAGGAATGATTGCTGGCAGGGCCAGCAGTGCTTCAGGCAAACTCCACTAGGATACCTGGTATGTCTGTAAAAAAACCAGCATTCCCTGTTAACCCTGTGTTTGCTTTCTGCAAAGTTACCACTAGCAAGGTAAAGAAGAAGCCTCCTGAAGAGCTGTCTTTTTCTATATGAAGTTCAACCAAAACTTATGGCAGCACCAGAGGAAATGTAAAAGGACACCAAGTCACCAGACATTAAATATGGCACAAAAATTCACTATGTTTAGAAAATATTCTTTTCTTCATTTTAATTTTTTTTTTTTTGTCAGAAGACATGGTATGCTTTTCCTTTTCCCTCTTCTCTTTCCCTTGAAAAAGGCATAAAGGCAAGGTTGAAAGATCTAGCCAAAAGAAAAAGGAGATTAGCTTTTTGGCTTTCATTGAGAAACAGAGCATTCTGGTGTGTATCATTCATTTCCTTGAAAATATTCACTTTAACAACTGTATTTTAACCAAAAGATTCTTAATGGACACTTGAAGTACTGATCACCTCAGTCAAAGAGAATCTTTTTAGTCATCACCGGTGTGTAAACTGTGAGTCTATTACTTTCCTGTTTATATTCCTTCTAACATCCTCATTCACTAGAATGAGGCACTGCCTCATGGAAAACACTTGAATAGTCCGGGGACCAAAGATCAGAAACCAGGTCTTTTCTATTTTGGGCCAATTCCCCCAGACAGTTCTACAACCCATAATTTTGGCATTTTTTGCTCCTTCAACAGGAGACAGAATATGCCTTGACTTTGAATTGTTTATAGCCTGCAGGCATTTCAGGGAACAGATTAGGAGTCTGAACCCTCTGTGGCTAACCTTGAACTCCTTTCTGCCCATTTTGGAGTGTGTGTTCCAAACACTAGGACATAAAACAAGAGATTTATTAGCATGCTACATCCTGCACCCAGAGAATTTTACTACACAGCCCAATACCTGATATCCAGAGAATGTATATCTCCAGATATATTTTTGAGTGGTCTCAGTTGCATAAGTCAGAATTGGAAAATTCTTTGGTAATGCATTTCTACTTCTGCTTTTGACAGAACACAGAATTGTGATTTCAAAGTTTTCCTTTCTATGCTGCCTCATGTTTCTCCTCTACTGTAAATTCTTGGACACATAGGGTTTACCAGATATGACCAGTGCTAACATGCTGCCAATAACAGCTCAGCAATACAAATTTCTGCAGCACTAAATGATGCTTTTAAACTGAAAACAGAGTAACTTATTTTTAAAAAACAAACAAGCAGCAGTGCCAAGAATCTACATATTTATTTTGACAGTTGTAACTATTCCTAACACTTTTCTAGCTCGACATGTTTCTGTTGGACCTATAATCATTTTAAAGTGCTTATAACATGGTGCTGGTTGTGCCCCAACCACCTAGGATAAACGAAAAAAAAGTGTCTGATGTTTCAGTGCAGAAAGGGATAATCTGATTAAATACCCATCAGCACTGGCAGTATAAAGAGGCAACAGAGTTAAAACTACTACAGTTGTGCTCAAGTATAACATTATGTTCTACCATCCTTAGTGCCCGTGCCAACGTATTTTGGAAGCATCATGGAAAATGCCAAGCTTTACCTACAAAGATGGGCAACAGTCCAGCTTTGCAGCTCTGAGGATCAGATCACAGTTCTGGGATCACTACATGACACTGATATATCCTTGCCTTCCCCACAGAAGAAAAGAAGCTGGTTCCTTACCCTGCCAGATGCTGACAGTCCCAGTGGGAGTCATTCTGCTGTTAGGGCACCATGTGCTGCACAAACAGCTGTTTGCCAGCCTGTCCTAACAGGAAAGCTGTGAACCAGAAAGAAATGTGCACCTAAATAGCTTCTGCAGCTATGCACCTTCATGTTTCAGTTTCTATTCCGCTCTACCCACCTGAGAACTGTATTTCATTAAAACCCTATCCTAAAGACTGGCTCCCTCTAGTGCAAATTGCCAGGAATCTGATTCTGTAATGTAAAACACCAGGCTTCAATCGGTTTTCTTAAATTATGCATTATCAGATACCAGATTTCTTGTTTTATATTTCAGGAGTTAATAATCTCGCACTGAATAAAACCTCTGTGGTCAACCTTAGAGGTTAATGTAATAAATACAGATTATGTTCAATTAAACAATTTCTACTTCTCAGTAGGGATTTGACTTCTAGAGTTCACTTCCAGCTAGAAAGCACTTGTTATTTTAATAGAAATATACAAACACAAAACTGCAACAGCTACTGACTGTTACCAGGCATAGATCTGGTGCTCTTTTAAATGACAGAATTTGTACTCCCAGGGTTTTTTTATCCCATTCCAGCACTGGTAGCTCTGCATACCGGAGAACCTATGTCAGTACAGCTGTCAACAACTACAGGCTGGGTAGTCTGACAGAGATCTGAGCAAAGCAACTGGATTTTACATGCAACAAACTTCAACAAATACTTCAACAGGGACCACTGCTGTCCTTGCAGAGAGAGAGAGGCTTCGTCCAGACAGTTGTTCTGGAACACTCAAGCAAGAATAAACAGAACATTCCTTTTCTCATACCATGTGGTGTGTTTACTGTGGTAGCTCACACTTTGTCATCTCTAGTTTTCAGTAATAGTATTTGTTTTAGTCACCTTTTTTTTTTTTTTTAATGTGGTGATAGGGTTTATGTTAGTGAAAGAAAAAACTATCTAATTTTTTTTCTTGATTAGCCTGTGAAGTCAGAAGATTCTGTTTCAAGAAACTACTACCACTGGAGGTCACTATCTCCTGGAACAAGAAAAGAATATGGCCCAAAATATAACTTCCGTCCCAAATAAATCCATGCCTAAGAACATGAACTATTCCCAGAAATTCCGACTGATGGATAAGTATACAACAACAAATGTAAAAGGAGCTACTGTCTGGCCAAAGAACAGGGTGCCTAGAATATCTAGCATTAACTGCATTTTAAATAGATCCTGTGCAAGATACCAGCAGGGAGATTATGTCCACCTCTAATTTTGACTTGCTGAGTCTAACAATAATAAGCCTAGGTAATTGTCATATTAAAAAAAAAACAAAAACAAAGCATCTTAAATATAGCTGGCTAATTACTGGTAATTGCTTGTGCTGATATAACTTGCAGTATTTGTGTTTTCTGATTATTTACAGTACCAGGAAAAAAGCAATTAAAATGTGAATCACATTCACCTAAAATGTGTCTGCAGGATCTGAGATAAGTATAAAAGATCAGCAGTCTATTCCATCCTGAATGACTCTGTTCTTTTAATTCTCTGTTCCCTCTTTTCCTTGCCTAAAACTTGTGGGGAAAAGCTAAGATACAAATGCCTTTCACAAATAGTGTCCATTCTATCTCAGGTTTCTTCTTGTTCTTACAAAGGCATGTATGAAAATCTAGGTGCAACTGCTTTCTCAGGAAGATCAAAACCAATCAAAACTCTCCATCTGTGTTTTTATAAGGATATATTATTGTGCAGTAGTACAGCCAGGACATGAGGCTACGTATATTCTCACTTTGATGAAGCAGGTTAGTGTGTCTATAATCACAACAACTTACATCTATTAATGTTCTCGATAATACAAAACAGAAGAAAATACAACAAGGTGGATTCTTGTTTTACAAGATTCAGGGCAATGTACAGAAATTGAGGGAAGAATTCTTAATATATGTATTATAAATACCAAAAGAGTAACTACTTTCAAATTCCAGAAGGCTGGCAAAGGAAGCACCCACTTGTTCTAAAATGACTATAGCATGTTACTGAAAGAAAAAACTGCTGATGAATCTCCATGGTTTCAATACCAAACTCAATATTAAAAAAAAAAAAAAACAGATCACAGAATAGTAAGGAATAACAAGGGAAATCTTATTTGTAATAAGATAAAAGAGTAATTTAGGAAAAAAAAATTCTCAAAAGTGCCAATCCCAGCTGCAGAACTATAATACACCATCCCCCAAGTTCTTTGCAGTAGGGGTAATGTTTGAAACATCCATCTCTAAGTAGTACTGTTAGACACAGAGCATTTATTTTAGATTTCCAGTAACAGTTCTGTCAGACTCTGCAAGATCTCCCTCTCCAGATTATCTTCAAACATATCTGAGTGAAAGGGCAAACAGAAATTTGAAAGAGATGATTGATTCCTTTGTGGGGGATACAGTTACCCACTGAGACAGGAACATATATGAATTCTGATTTGCAATCATTTCCACTATTTATGAGGTCACAGGACATGCTCCTGCTGAGCTCAATTTAGCAAGAGCTTTGGGGAGATCAATGCAGAGGGTATTGCAATCACATTGACTTGGTGATGTCCAAACTACCACAAATTCAGAACTCAAAACTATAAATAGACTGAAAGTTCAACATATTTCAGTACTCAGCCAGATTAAAAAGCTAAGATGCAAATAAAATTAAATAATGGCCTTAAAGGCATCATTAATTATGAATTTTAAAAAAGGGATGCAGTTCATGCACTTAGGCAGGCATGCTGAAGCCAACAAGAACTTCAGGAGGTCATAAATGCCTCAGATTAAAACAAACAAACAAAAATTCCACAAAACAGCAACAAAAACCACCATCTCTCCTTTCTGTCACAGAAAGAAACATTTCCACCATAACCACCCATACCTTCCAAGTACACTGAGGACCATCCCACTGAGTGATTTGCAGAGGATTTGCATTTCAGTCTCCTTTCTTCCCACAAGGATTGGCTAACGATCACTGCAATCAGGAGAAAGTTGATAGCTATAAATACAGAATGTTCTGTAAGATTGCTTCTCTTTAGATTATGCATATCTAAACAAGCTGAATAAGATATACACAAATATTTCATCACCTTCTTTTTAATTTTTTTTATTACCATTTAACTGACTTTTTATGTAAATTAATAAATTACACGTTCTTCTTTCACTTTTAAAAGTGATTTAAAGGGATTTAAAATTTGTTATTTTAAATTGGAATTAAAATTGAAAGATTGAAGATCTGGATTGAAAGATCTTTAATATGTTGTCCATTCCTCTATTTTCGTTTCTAGGAAACTTCCTTAGCTCCTCATATCCCAGACTTTGGCAGAAACCTGTCCATAGAAACAGCAATAGCACTGGAAATGGAATCAAAATATTTCACCTTGTTACGTTGGCTTATTATTTTCTTAAGTATAGTCTTTGGTCTCACTACACTTAAGCATTTTTTATTGCTGTTTGCACAGGAAAGAAGCAATGTGCATTTTAAAAGAGCTGTGAAGGGTGCTGTAGACAAAGTTGAGAACAATATTCCTTTTCTTCCTGGAAAACCAGCCTATAGGAAAAAACCCATTCCAGTAATTTAGTTTAGCCTTACGTATAAAATAACAGAAGTCAAGGTGCCCACGCTGTTATTATTTTTTTCTGATGTTTTTGACACCAGTGTGCTGAGCTTTATGGCATTCACGGTTTCAGCAGTAGTGAGTTCCCACTAGGTATAGTCGTAATACTCCTTAATATTTTCATTTTGATGTAATTTGCAGGCCCAGCTTTTTAAATATCTGCTCTGTAATAATGTTTAATTTCAGGGGTCACTCCACCAAGGAGTATATTAAAGCCTATAAAACTCATTTCCAAAGCTCAAATATCAAACTGTGATCAGGTTAGGAGGGCAGCATCTGTGAATATTTCATCTTTTATCATGCTGATAATAAGGAGATGACAGAGGCACATTATTACAATGAGAGAATTGCTCATTTCAGCCCTGGCTGCTGGAAGCTGGGGTCTGCAGTGTGCATTACTCAATAAAATCAATTCTTATATGAAAAGCAAGTTTACTGAGCCACCACTGTGTCTTATTTGATTGTAATGAATAATATATGGACCCAAGAGCTTGCTCATCTGGTAGGGAGAGGGAAAGGAAAAGGCTTGAGTTTGAAGGGGCATTTCAGTGTAGATGATAATTTATCAAAATTGTATTTTATTGTTCAGAAGCAATGTTATGGGACCACAGTCTGTTAGACTTATAATTTTGAAAACAAATCTTAAAGTTCCACTAACACAAAGACGGATATTAGCCAATACTGAACAGTGTAAAACAATTTCCATCTTGCATTTGATTATTTATGCTCAACAGATAATGACCAACTAGCAAGACAGTTTAAGGTTTACACAATTGCTGCTGCAATTTCTTGTATCTTCACTTTTTTTGGGCCACATTTCACACTACTCTCTACCTCAAGAAGAAAAATTTGAGAAAAAATGGTCTATCTTATTATTTGTAAGATGGTAAACACACCTCTATGAAAAAGTAACAGCATAATACCTGTTTTGAGAGGGATATTAGGAAAAGAAGGCTGACATTTGCTTATCTCTTGGATCACCAACTATTACTATTTTTGCCTGAAAATATTTATACCATTTGAAAACAGCTTACTAAGAACAGAAGTATGGATAATTTCACAGACCAACACATCTGTTTTGTCCAAATTTGGTAAATTTAGATGTTATTACCATCTATCTCTCCTGAACCTGTTTTATTCAAACATTTGTTTCATGACTAAATGTCAGATTGGATCAGCTTCCTATCTTTTCAGCTCTGAACATAAATAACTCTTTAAAAATACATCATTTGATGTTAGAATTGTGCATACATAATGTTAAATTAATTTTATTTAAAAGGTCATTTCATGGCAATTAAATCTCAACAATGAAGAACTGTCCGACAGCAGGGAGAGTTATTTTAATCAAAACATATGTTGCAACAGCAATGTTTTCTTCCTATCCTCAAAAGTTCCGTCTAAGTACAGGTCCTCTAAGCAAGACATGAAAATAATTCACAGAATTACAGAATCACAGAATCAGTCAGGTTGGAAAGGACCACAGTGGGTTATCTGGTCCAACCTCCCTGTTCAAGCAGCCTCATCCTAGAGCAAATTCCTTACCATTTTGCTCCTGTTCTTTGAATTCTCCATAAAATACAGTGGCCCACATTTATGAAAAAAATGAGGAAAAAAAAAAAGGATAAAAAGGTAGTTTCACATTGATCCAACTTCAAAAACTTGACCTACAAAATTGCATAATTAGTAATTTGAAACAATATTCCTTTTTTTACCTTTTATTACAGCACAGAAAGATTCACTATTAATACCCAAAGTAGCACTTACTGGAGAGTATATAACCTTAAATACTTAATTTAAAAGTTCTATTTCCATTTACAGAAGTTATTAGGGTAGCCAGCAACTTTTAAAGAGCTTGTTAATGGTTCGCTCTTTTCATTCATCATCAAAATAAAGTAATACTAGAAGACGTGTTATATTAATTTAAGTGAAGAAATACACTTATTCAGCTATAACAGCCCACTTGCAAGTGATATTTGCTCCTTAAAGTAATATTGTGATAGTCAATGGTTATAACAGTCTTACTAATGGAATAATAAATAGGCGAATGTCATTAGCACACCTTGGATGGTGTTCATAAGCTCTAAACCAAACCAACAAAGGAAAAAACCCAAACCAAACCCAAAACACCACAATGCTCATCTTGGACGCATTATTTGCATTTTTCCTAATACATGCAAGCTGCTGTAGAATAGCTAGGTGTTATTTTTCATTACCATTTTCTATTACATTGTGACAAATGGCAGCCCCAGAGGTAGAGTTGCTCGGAGGATGCTTATTACAGTCATTTAAGTAAGAGGTGATTTACCTTAAATAGGTTGTTTCATATAGCTATATGCCACGGCTATACAGGCCTGTCACTACTATTCTTGTTAGTGCTGGAATAACTAGATTTTAACTGAATGATGACTGCTCCATGCAACTATCACGCTGTATCGTATTTATTATATCCTGCAAAATAAGACTGCACTAATTCAACATGCTCTACAGCTAGAATCTTTTTCTTCTCTTTAGAGATTTGACCCTTTTTTTAGTGTCAAGTTTAACAAAGGGTTTTGTTTAAAAGGCAACCATCACTCTCTAGTGACAATATTAGAGAAGACAATCTGCAGGCTGTACCAGTCAGTTTCCCATGTATCAAAGGAAGGCTTCTTCCACCTACATATTTCATAATTCTGCACTTTATTTATGCACAGGTGCACAATACTGTCCAGATAGCATGAGGGTTTGGGCAAGAATCTGACAGGAGCAGGGTTAGGTCCTCTTAGGGACTTTGGCCTTCTCTTCCCTGCTGCCACAGAACTACAGATATTAAGAGAAGGTATAAGGGACATTTAGCTTCCGTTCATATCAAAATGACAGACATTTAAGCCTATCAGTACTCTGAATACAATCAATGCAGGTCACTACTTTAAAAGCACAAGTTTAAATTGGAGAAGATAATCTATTGAGCAAGTGAAAGTATGACTTCATATTTTCAGTGAAAAATGAGTGGAAGGTAATAAAGTGTACAAAAGAAAATGAATTCTCCTATTAAACAAAGAAAGTGCTGCATAGCTTTCTTCAACCTGTTCCTATAATTCTTTTTAAAAAATCCTAATGCAAAAACATTTCATCAGTGGTCACAAATTTAAATTCTCGAAGCTGCTTTTCCACTCCAGGTAGCAGAACTTTTCTCAAATTGAAGAATTTCTTATTGTTGTTCCTTTCTGAGTATTAGCATCACTATTTTGCAAATATGCAGAAGCACTTGCACTACACATGACCTATATAGTACTGACAATGAAAAAGTTTTCATTAATGCACTTCTCACAATATTGACAGCAAATCTCACACAGTTGAATTTTGCTTGATTGTATAATCACAAGAATACATTTTAAGCAGGTTACAGGAGGTTTACAATTTCCTTATGCATTACTAGCAGCCCAATATTTTCCAGTTTTTTTTGTTTAAAAATGAAAAGCCCAAAAGCGAAAACCCAGAGCAAATAACATGTTAAATTTCTAATTCAATGCTAAAGCAGTACAGATTACCTGAAGTTAAAGATCTTACTCCAAGATAAAGTTCAGATGAGAAAAACAGATGGGGAAATAGCATTATGTGTTGTTTTTTCTGATGTGAGAGAAAGCTATATTTTTCAGATTTTGGCTTTCAAATGCAAGTGCAAATAAGGTTCAGCTCCAGGGCTACTGAAACTGTTTCACAGTACCAGAAGCCCCTATGCTACTGAATGCTGGATAAAAATAGCTCTTATAATCACACTGGACATCATAATGAACCCAGTAAACATAAGCTTTTCATCTGATCCTGTAGTACAAAAATTCTAAAGATAAGCAAGAGTAGCAAGCAATAGGAAATGTGAAGCAAAGCTCTATTGGCATAATGGTTTTGTAGAAGCCACCTTCTCTCATGACACTACAAAATCATCAATAAAAATGAGGATGCTAAAATTGTACCAGTCATGTATGTGAACTATAACAATAAAAGTGCTGATAAGTAAACAATTTTAAATAAAATTGTAAATGTACTTGTTGATAACAGAAAACAGTGACCCTTGCATTCAGCTGCCTTTTAAATGACTGCCAGCATCAAATCACAGACCCAGTTACAGAAGGACTTTACACCAACTTTGTCCAGCATTTAAAATAAGTATTTTGAGTGGAAAGCAGTGGTGAATTAAACTCTAGCGTTCTAACATAAATGAGTAATCCAACAGCCAAAACATATTCTGATGAGAATACATCAGAATTAAACTTTGACTACTTTTTAAAACAAAGTCTTTTAGATGCTAATGGCCATTGTTTTCTCACTTAGTAAGCAAAATTTTGTGCCACAAAAGGTTAGATGATTGCGAAGATTTAATTGAATGTCTAAAAGAAAGGAAAATGTTTCTTAAAAAAGCTAAGATGGACCTCTTACCCCATTCCTACAGCAAAATGTCCTGTAACAATAGAGATGTGATTTGTTGAAATTAAAATGCTATTATGGTGGAATTAGTGCTTCAATATTTTTAGCAGCTTAAATATGCCTTCCATTTTTAAAGGACATCTGATAACAGATAATTACATTTCATCTTGCAGAAACTGAGTTGTTTTCTTAAGGAAAAATACTTTTCTTTTTTTCCATGAAGGTTAAAACATAGCCATCATTACTAGCAGCAATAGGCTTTAGGTGCCTACTTCAGCTTAGAGGATATATATTAGCATATAAATAGCCATTGGTGGCTGCTTGATTCTACCTATTTTATGTTTCAATTTGGCATCAGAATGCACTTATCAAGAAACATGGTGGGGGCAGTGAGATATGTGCTCTGAGGAGGATTTCTGTAATATGGCGGTTCTAAAGAGAGGACTTTTTTAGATATTAAAAAAAATCATGTGTTCTTATGTTACTGAGTTTTATGTTTACTATTTCATTTAAATAGCCTAATTAATGAGTTCTGCAGAGTAATATGACACTGTTACAAGATGGTGCATTGGTTTATGCAGCAGCTCTTTCCTGAGAATATGAGAATATGTCAAGGTAGTGCATTTTCTATATGAAAAATACAATTGTTTATTTCTTTCATATTTAGCTGAAATGTGTCTAAAATCATTTCTAACCTTTTTATTGATGGAAAATAAAAGAAAAGCAAGGTGTCGTTGCTACCCTGCCAACACCACTTTCATGCAATACTTTCCCTCATGGGAGGCAGACAGGGAAGGAAAGCCATGTGCATTCCCTGTCCTCTGTTTCAGACTGACCTTCAAGATTTACTGCTTTAAAATGTTAATCATCATGAGTGACATTTCTCGTGCCACTAAGCAGATTGTCGCAGCAGAGGGAGAAACGTTCTTTTTACCAACTTTCCTCCCAGCCAAGGAGGGGTGACTGAAGGCAGAGCAGAGGTGAGCACATGGCTCCTCCAGGAGAGCTGTAAGGCCAAACACACAATGCATTCTTATGAGGGAGGTGAAGAGAGCCTGCAGCAAAACAAACCTGCCTGGCTGCTTGTGGAGAACCTTCACTGAACTGCAAGCAACTGGTCCAACAGCATCTTTCAACCTGGCTGGTTCAGGATATCAACACACAAGTGCACCAGGCAGGACGACGTGACCACTCTGGAACCAAAGGCACATTGCTCCTGGCCCAGAACAGTTCCTACACAATCACCCCAAGCAGGTAAGAGGGAAGTGTACCTGTCTGTAGAGCTGCAACATTGCATCCAGACAATTTCAGGGGAATTGAAGCATTACCCGGGAAATGTCATTTGTGTTATCCTTAGAAACTACAAGTATCTTCATAAAAAGTTATGCAAATAAATATAAGCAAAAGCAATAAACTAGCAAATATTTGTACTAATGCATTTAGGAACATGCCTACATTCTTGTCAGACCATTTAGTGTTGTTGGAATCATTTGTATTCTCTTAATGCTTTCTCATTGGTGAAACAACAAAGTGTAAACATTACCATGTGATCACACACTGTGGAAGTCAAGTGAAGAACGGGAGCTGCTTTCTGCCAGGGATAGATTTGGCTGCAGAGCTGAAACCTCATCAGCAGAGTTTTCATTTTCGAAACCCCACCCTGCCGAGTCAAGCATAGATACAATATTGTTTGGTATCTCAAGGCAGGAAATAACGAAATTCTCCTAAAATACTTATATGGTTTTCAAATAGATGCTTAGTGTCTCGAAGAAATAAAATTAGAAACAGCTTAATCACATACATGTTTTAGAAGGGCAAACGATGATGAAATTCGCCCACTTGTTTAGCTGCCTCTCAGTTTAAAAGGAGACATTTCATATGTTCACTATTCCTGTGATTTTCCTTACCACAGGCTTATTTCCACTCTCCACATGAAATAACTCATTCAACTTAATTTGAGAAAACAAACCAAAGACATAAACCAATATAAAGAATAACATTAAAATGTGCTTTAAAGGGACAAAATCAGAGGAGAAAAAGCCTTGCAAGGGATGAACCAAACTATAACTCAGCACAGCCCAGGCTGTCCAAAACATATAAATACTACAGCTATATTTCTATATAGTCATGCTCATGTAACGTGGGACTTAAAAAAACCAACAAGAACAAAAAGTTGTTGTTGCTGTTGCTGCTGTTTTTAGTAGCAGTAGTATTTAGGTTGAAATCAACTCTACACAGAGTTAGGTAATTTAACACTGTTCTGACTACGGACAAAAATCTGCTTCTTCCTATTGGGAGGTCATTCAATACTATATTGCAAAAACAACCAGAAACGTAATTCCCACTCTGTTGACTGACTGAATGGGAAATGTACTGCCAAGACAGACAAGTCTCCTGAGTGCAAAAACATCTGTAATCATAATTAAGCAATAAAATGCTGGCAGCACCTGTTACCTCATGTCCCTGTGGGGCTTCTGTGTAGCATTTGAGACTATCTCTGTATACTGGCCAAAAGAGTTAATTATTGTACCATGGGAAGGAGAAAAAAGTAACACTGTGAGGGGAAAGTATCAGTGAGGAAATGTGCATTACTGGATCAATGGCCATTAACTGAAGAACAGATTCACAGCAGGCTATTAATGATGAGACAAAGATTACCACTAGATACATCTTTCTGGTGAGGTCATCAGCTCATAAGTAGTAATAATGATGAGGCAACACAGACTAGAATGGATGTGTAAACAAAAAAAAAAGAGAATAAAATTATGAAGATGGGGAAAAAAGATGCTCCCAGGTGATACTTATTCATCCCACGAAGTCATTTAAGCACTGTGAATCAAACCTAGCAGTGGGGGGGAGCTTCTTTCTAGCCCCACTTTTAGCAGATGAAGGTTTTTTTCCCCCTTCTCTTTAAAAACTGTCTCCATAGAGGTCTGTGTTGCAAAGCAGTCCATAAAACTTCAGGGGTTTTAAAGGGTCATGTTCACAGGGCCAGACACATGTACTCCATTATAACTGTTGAACTTCTAAAAACGTGTCATTTTGAATTGCGAGGATGAAGTATAACGCAGTGAGATATGTTTAGTTTCCCGATGCCTTAAGAATATTTTGTTCACTGTATAGTTATCACACATTTATTTCTGCGAGGCATTGCTGCCTCTTGTACATGTCAGCTGAAACGACAGCAGCCCTGCTCAAAGACAGATGATGTACCTCCTGCTGTGCTGGCAAACAGACACTCAACAAGACTTGACTTTCACTGCTAACAGGCATGGACAGTGAACTTTGCAAATGAAGCCTCAGACTGAAAGAATGTGTCCAAAAAGCCCAAAGCTTGAGTCTCCAAGCTATAGTCTCTGCCCCTCAGCTTGATCGAAGCAGCTCTTGCAGTTGGCCTTGTTCCTTCTGGATCTTTTAATCAAATTGTGAGTCAAGGAAAGATTTGAAATGGGGAAAGATGCACAACTGGACTGTTGACAGTCCTAAATAAAACATTCTGGAAAATCAACATAGTTTAATGTGATTTTCCCCTTAAAATAAAGACAACATATTTGCTTTACTTTTCAAATATTATACCATTATACTGCATAAGAGATTTTTCTTATAGACTTGCAGTAACTGAAGTAAGTTTGTGTGCTGAACTTTATTTCACTATTGTAACACGGAATTTTCTAGTTAATTTGTCTAAATAATTACTTGGAAGGCAAGAAGAGAAACTATCTAGGACTATTTCCCAGAATCGGATGACAATGATTGTGCACTTATTTCTGCATTACTTAACATAACTGTCGCCTGATGACTGACAAGACATTCTTAAAACAACATGAAAAAATTCCCAAGAAACTAAATCACGGAAGTTATTTCCAAATGCCAGCAGCCAATTCTATCCTCTAGGTATGCACCTTCTTGATGT
This sequence comes from Grantiella picta, assembly GCA_013397955.1. Lineage (NCBI taxonomy): Eukaryota > Metazoa > Chordata > Aves > Passeriformes > Meliphagidae > Grantiella > Grantiella picta. The sequence goes on along the minus strand of VZRM01008824.1, from coordinate 36,921 downwards.
TCATGGTAATCAAAAAAAGCATTAATCTTTGGTACTTTAGAACACTCCTGTTACACAAGGAAGAACTTTCTCACCACATTTCTAGTAGTTCCGAAAAGACTTGTCCTGAAAAAGCAAGCAGGAGAAAGCAGCAGAGCATCCTTGATTCCTCAAGGAAGATCTTTATTATGCATAGTAGCTCTAAGGAAATGTGAGTATGTTCTTTAGTCAAAACTATTCAATAATAAAGGTATAAAAGCATGCTGGGATTTTTTTTTAGTCAGCAATTATCTGAAATCGCTACCATTAAAAGGAAAAAAAATACATCAATAAATGTTTGTGTCTTATAGATACCTTCAGAGCACAAAATATAGAGAAACAGTATTGGATGCTGCTATTTACCACAGTGTAGAGCAACAGCAAGTCAGAGGAATGCAGTGTGGATATTAAAGAGAAAACTGGTTTAAGTTTGGAAGTGAATAGAGTTGTATGGGAAGGGCAGAGGAAGAGCAGTGATGGTATCTCTCCTTTCAGTAGAGTTTTATAGATTTATAAATTCCAGTAGTCATTCCGCCCTGCCCAATGATTGCTTAATCAACTGCATAATAACTGCCAGCAAATTCAGCAGAAGAATTAAGATACAAAGCTCTTTTCAATTTCATTTTTAAAAAACTCTACTAAACGAAACCCAGCAAAAAAACCAAAACCATACTCAACCAAACAACCAAAAAAATCCCCCCAAACAAAAGAGAAATGAGAAAATACATCTCCCTAAAAAACTAACAGATAAATAGAGGGAAAACATTCAATTTGTTGCTCCATTGAGGTAAATTCTACACTGTAAACTCAGTAATTGGTCATCCTTTGGCAACAAATCTACATATGGTTTCTTTGGATTTGGTCCCAGTACTGTTCTGCCACAGCCTATTAGTGGCTAAATTATGTAAGAGGTTAGGTGCAGGCAGAGGAAGAGCTTAGGGAACTCAGAACTTGAGGACTATTTTCCTGCACACTGATTTGCTAAGAACTTAGTTACTCTTGGATAGAAGTCTTTTCCTATTGGATTCAAATTAGAAACAAACAAAAAAGAACATTCATGCACAGTGCCGAGACAGACTTCTCAAAATTAAGAATTGTGTAAAACAGCATGGCATCCTCTATGTTCTCACGGACAAATAATAAATCCCAGCTGATTCAAAAGCTAGTGCAAATCTTCATTTAGACTTATTATAATCACACCACGAAAAAAGCACAATTGAAAGCAACAAAGAACAAGACAAGCAATAAATTATGATCTTTATGTTTTCATAAAAATTACCTTTTTTTTAACATTCACAGCCAGATGGGTTTTCTTTCATTTTTCCCATTCTCTGGCAAACTAATTAGTTTGCTTTCTTTTCTTCAGCATTTCTCTACAAAATATGGTGTTTTTACTGATTGAAGTATTAGGAAACAAATACAAGTTAAAAAAAAACCACAAAACCAGAAAAAAAAGAGAAGGTTGGTTTTTTTATTCTATTTGCTATCCAGAATACTTGCATTGTTAGAATGCTGCCCTTAGGCTTAAATTCAATACTGAAAATGAAACAACATATTTTACAGTTCCAATTAGTGTCCATTTATTCTTTGATGTGCTAGTTATGGGATTCCTTAGGACAGAATATCTTGTAAAAGAAATCTAAGTCAAGATACACCTGATGATAACTTTAAATAAACTAAGGATGTTTCTCACTAGAGAACACACTTCCTTTTTTTACAATGTAAATCAGGAATTCACAGCTCTAATCCATATGTTATTGATAAGGATTGATACCATTCTTCCCCTTTTTTCAGGCTGACGAAGTGTGTATTTGGAAGAAAACAAACATTTCATCTGTCATAAAAAGTAAAGTGGGAGTTCAGGAACACAGCTGCTCCACAGATTTTGGGATTTTGAAAGGAATTAATAGAATAGAGCCAATTAAAGTCTTATCACTTTCCTTAAACGCAAGATGGAGTCAATATGGAAAATTCATTAAAAAATTTATAGACTTGTGGTTTCTCTAATTAATAAAATCCAATCTAGTAACTACAAATTACAACTGACTGTACATGATACCTTGGGTTAGTTGGATTTAGATGACACTATAAATCTCTGCATTTTGTGTATTTAAAATTGTATTGTCTCGCAACTGTCAGAAATCTGAATTCCTCATGCAGATCAATTTTAACAGTCTTAAGTAACAGGGTTTCATCTATTTTCTTAACATATTATGTTACCTACAGTCATAGTTTTGAACAGCTTTGGGTTAAGAAGATTTTACCACTCTCCAGCTCAGTTTACCTTCTATTTTTATCTCTATGATTAATCATAAAACCTGTTCTTTCTCTTGCAGAAAGCTAAAGAGTACTAAAAGCTCCTGCAACAAGACAGGAAGGTAAAAATTCCCCCTTCTTATAACCAATGTTTTTCGAGGTTTCCAGGTCTCCAAATCTGAAGACCAAGATGAAGTTTTCAACAAACTCAGAAAAGCTTATATATTCATATAACCACGTATCTTTTCCAGACTGTTGTTACATTTCAGAGTTAGACAGATCAAAGATGAAGCCTCTTCCAGTATTTTGTTCATTCTACATTTGCCAGCTTTCCATGTAGCCAGGAAATCCAAAATGTAGAGCTACAGAAAACATGAACAGGGGTTCAAAATGAAAAAGGAAACAGGAACAAAATTGGACATAGAGCTCCTCTACTAAGCATACAATATTTGATTAATGAAAGACCTCACCTTAGAGATTCACAAAGCACATCGTCAAAGAACTACTACAGCATCTGCAGGAATTTGTTGGAACAGCAATTCTATTCTTTTCTGTGGTCCCATATGCTAGAGGGAAAAAAGTAGGCAATTATGAATGGATCACAGAATTTCTTTTTATATGCATGGTAGGGTAAGTCCCACTTCCTCTTAAATGGAAATACCTTGGCATCTAATGTTTCACAACTGAAATTTTATATAGGGTTTGGATAAATGAATTCTGTTTATACTAATGTAACATAGAAGAAAATAAAATTAAACAAAAGAAAACCTAAAAAGAATTATACTCTTAAGTTCCCCCAGACATTGAAGGCTCTTAGTATTAAGGAATGAGACCCACAAAAAATTAATACTATTTGCACCTACTTTCCTAGAACAAATAATCTATAATTTGGTAAAGTGATGAAATTAGTATTTTAAGCATGATACAATACATTTTCATACCTACATCTACCTTACAGAATGCAGGATCTAGTTGGCTTGTCTTTGTTGTTTTAAGTACAATTTAACATTACAAACCATAGTTTTATGCATGGTGTTAAGAAAACTCCTCCAGATTACTCTTTATGTCAAAACCAGCCTCTATTTTAACTACAATAGTGCAAATCTGAAGGGATAATACAACAGACTTAAATTATAAAACATTTACAAATATTTTTTCTGCATTTGGAAATATAAAAAGTGCAACATGGTTACTTGAACCTTCAAAATATCAATACAGAGAGAACGCAATGCAATATTTCTTCTTTCCCAACAGAGAGAAAGACAGATTAATTAGATAGAGGTATATCAGTATGCTGGTCTACACTGAGCCACAGATAGGTGAAATCATCTCACTGTGCATGGGTCTCTACATTACCACTGGAAAAAAAAAAAAACCAACCCTGCAGTTAAGAAAATGACTGGCTAATAATATATTTAAAACCCCACCTGACACGATAAATGAAAGAGAATAAATGTATACAGCTAGTGAAACTTCCAGGGAACAGGGGGAGACTTCAACACTTTTGCTGACAGTGACTTTACTGTCAGTGGCCTGTCTCTCTCGGAGGCAGCTGTCAATCACAGCCCATCCTTCTCTCCCAGAGGAGTTCATTGTGCCTGCAGACAGTTGTGGAATAACTGCTCCTAGGCGTCAGAGCGGCAGATGGAGTGTATCTGTCAATCATTGTCACTAATTATTAACTTCTGTCACTCAGAGCAAGGCAACATATCTCTGCCTGATCCTCTGTGATTTGATCTGCTACGCCACCTTAGAGACAGACAGTTCAACCTTTCATTATGTGTCACACACGGCGCTCTGCTGGGTCAGCCCTCCTGACTCAGTGCTCCGGCAGAATTCTGGTTTAGCCACTGAACGTTACGGAGAGAAGCTGGAAAGAAGGACACACTCTGCGTTCAAATACAGCAGTCACTCATTTTCTGTAAATATTTTGAAGCATAGAGATACCAGTGTCCTAAGTTTGAAAAAAAAGGGGAAGAAAAGTCATCGAAATATAAGCCAAGTAACTCAGATTTTCACAACACACTGCTGCCTGTAATTTCCTAAAATGTTCATTTTCTTGTCTCAAAAGACATACCCTTAAAAGAGTTGCCTTCTTTTAATGGCAATAATTTACAACCACTAAAAAGGTTAAGGGAGATAGTGCAGACAATAAGGATCTGCCCTTCCCTTTTCATTGGCCTAGAAAATGACAAGAAATTTTAAGCAATGATTTCTGATTGATCTCATGTTCATCTGCTTTTTCTATCTGGGAATCATGGGCACTTTTATTAAAGTTCCAAGCAACAACATTGGCCACATTCACTAAAGGAAAAGGATCAATAAGTGAAATATATTGCTGAAGGAAAAGCATATTCTGTCTTTCGTTACATTTTCAAGTAAGCACTCGATACAGCTCTAGGAATTCTACTTAGCTGACCCAATGCAGTATCAATCAAGGTTGATCAGTAACATTTATTATACACAGTTTATGATATACAAGAAATCATAATACTTTCAGTACTTAAAATTCCACAAATCCAAGAGGCTTTGACCACTTTTTATAAAAGTATAAAACTTCACAATTTTTCTTCAAGCACCTCTGGTTTGAGAAAAGTCTTATGCACAAAGAGACCATGAGACTATTTGTATTTCTTCTGGTTTAGACCCTGACCATCTGCTGTCATTACAGGTCAAAGAACATTTAATTTCCTTTCATTACCTTTGACAACAAGAATCACTAACTGAATTTTAGTTGAAGAAACTTTTATAAAATATTACAAATCAAATAAATTGCATTAACACATCTGAACCTCTAAAGGCAACACAGTGGAAAACACAATAGTTCCTTATTTTATCAGCTGTCCAGTCATATATAAATCATCTATAACTAAAACCAAAAGTATTGAGAGTACTATTTATCCAGAGTTAACAAAAGGAATTATTTGACAGCTGAAAATGAAAAATCACTAAAAAATATTACAGTGTATTGCAGAGTTTAAACAATGTGATTAAGGAAACTTTTGCAATAATAAGCAGTGTATGTGATTCTATTTTACTTTGCTAACAAAATTCCTGTGGGATTTCTTACTCTGTTATACAATAACTAAACTGGAATATTATGTTAAACAAGCCTCACATTCTACCTGTATTCAGTATATATTTAAAACTAAGAGATAATGTTCTTTCAACTTATTGCCCTTAACTAAAGCATTCATATTTTCTCTCAAATTATTTGCCCAAAGCAGTAAGTAGAGCATAAGAAAGTCTAAAAGCCCTAACTAATGCTTTGGCCACTTAGATGTTTAAGACATGCACTGTAAACACATTTAAACCACCTTTTATAAATCTATTTTTAAGAGATAAAACTAGAAATTTTTCTGAAAGACTGAGTAGAAATGCCAGGGAGGGAACAGTGACGAGATGGTGGAAAATGGAGCATTTAGTGCATCTCCTCCTGTGAGAAACCAGCAACAAAACAAAACCAAAAGAAACAAATAAATTCTGTAGTGTAATTCTTAATGAAAAAACCATAAATCAAAGGAGAACAGCAGCACAGACAATAATTACGTTGTCTATACTATTCTCTTAATGTTTAGAGAATTAAAAGCAATACAAACAGAAATCAAACAAAAAGTGCCCAAAAAGAATGTGCAGATAAGAGTAACATTTGTCACTTATGTTATGTGCTGTGGCCAGCAGTGATTAGACTCTATCAAGTCACCAAAACATTATCAAGATACAGAAATTAGATCAGATGGCTCTCACTGACATGCAAGATTTGACAGCAGCCTCACATCATTCATCTAGAAAACACCATACTTGATAGATATTGTATTCCTACGTTATACTGAAATATGGTTTCTTTGTATTTGCATTAAGCCTACTTTTTAAACTGTATTTACGTTCCTTAATTAAGTTTACTTAGGGCACTGTTTGAAAATATTCAGTGATGAACAAAATATTCCAATAACTGCTGTTATCTGGTGCTACCAACATGCCATTTGAACCAGCAGCTTCATTACATCCAAAGCAGAGACAATCACTTAAAATGTTTAAAGTGAAAATCATAAAATTTAAAGTTTTCTACAAATTTCTTCAGTTTGTGTATTGAAATCTGAAAATAATTGGCAAATATTCTGGCCATACAGCTTGCAAATTACTATTTAGCACTCAGTAAGTACAGACATACAAATCCTTTCTAGCCAAGTACTGTGAGCTGGTAAGTTACCATCCTAAAGCACAATAAAATTTTCAAAGAAAACAAAGTTCACATATGCAGAAATAGTGTTTTCCAAACTCCAAACTACTAAAATGATAACCCAATACTATTTAAAATACCTAAAGTTCAAAACTGTATGCATCTGAATCAGCATATGCAGTCCATGTGCTTCCATACAGTTACAATGCAATTATGAGAATTCACAAAAATGCATCCAAATCTAGCTATTCATTTTGCTCAGATTTTAAACCCCAGAAGGTTAAATTCACAGTTCTGTATAACTGCTGTTTATGTCACGTAGGTTGTCACAGGAACGTATGAGGGTGAAAGTTTATCCAACATTTCAAATTAATTTCAGCCAGACAAGGCAAACTAAAGTCTCCCACATTCCCCCCTTTATACTATCTCTGGTTTAATCACATTTCAACCTACAGTGCTTTTCTTCAAACCATTCCTGGATTCAATACATTTCAAACACAATCAATAGAGGAAATGACATAGGAAAAGCATGTGTCTTGACTACTTGGTTTAGAAAACAATATACTCAGTCTCGACAGTTCATATTTCCAAGACAGACAATTGAAAACGGCAGGAACCCATAACTGCTGTTCCTAACATCAGTATGTTTTATTGGTTTGGTCTTCCACACAGGCATAAAGAACCACATGTTCTTCTCTCAGCTCTTCAGAAAAAGGAAATACAAAACTCATAAAAGAACAATTCATCAACACATTTATAATTCCCAAATGCTTCACTCAGAGCCAGTCAGCTCTGAATTCCTTGTGTATCTAAATTTCCACTGGGCAAGTTCCTAGTGCACTTGAATTCCTGCCTATCAAAAATGGGTACAAGTGAAGCTTCTCCTTGCTGTATTCTGTATGAAAAAACGACTAACCTGCCTCAGATGCTTAATGAAGTCAGACATCCAAATCCTTAACGAAGTGGAATCTTAAGCCCCTCGTTTTCTTTGGTATTTTCTCTTTGCTGTTTAAAGTAATTTGGTAAACAGGCTGTTGCAGAGGCCAGTTCTGCTCCGTGGGTGTTTTCTTTATATGGTATAATGAACATGAGATATTTCAGACTGGACTCCCGGTTACAAAATAAAGAAATGCAAGGACTTTCCAGTGTCATCATTGAAAAAAGGACAGAATACATGTTGAGCCATAAAACATAAGATATGAGAACTACAATGCTGAAATAACAGCCTACTGTGAATCCACCTTTTTTGGCTTTCTCAGGCTTTAGTCTTCCCTTCCCTCAAGGCCTCCCACGCTTCTATTTAACATCAAATTTTGTTCTCTTTATGAACAGTTAGCTAGCTAAGAAGGCCCAACATGGTAAAGACCATAAAGAAACTGGAACTCTATTCAATCTTCAAGAGGCTTTTAGATATGACATTAAAGAATCTGAAGCATTGTGAAGTGACCAAGAATGAATACCTTGATCACTACAAAAGAGGAGTTGTGTGGCAGTTACATTATGCAAAGATGCTGAAACAATCAGGAATAGAAAATGATCACAAGGTAGAAAATTTTTAGAATTAGGCTAATATTATAATTCCTGTGCTGTCACTATAATAATGGAGTACAGCACCAGAAGAATATTCATTCTAGTAATGCCTTTCCTAGGATAATAGGAAATATTATTCTAATGTTGAAAATAAGCATCCCGCCCTGTCCAAATCAGAGAAATAATTTACAAAACAAAATGTCAGATTCGCAGCAGCTCCAGAGGGACATTTTCTTATTCCCCAGAGAACCGAAGCTGGTAAAAATTATAATAATTTTTATTATTGCAAAACAACAACAGCAACATTTCATACTCAATAAGCTGGGATGCTTTGTGCTCTCACAGAAACGCGCAGAACCCGATAGTCTTAATGTTTGATTGTGAATATGTCTGTCAGAAAACAAACGCAAGCCTTCAGCAGCCGCGGCTGCCTGATTAGTTTCACAGTCACTCCAACGAGCTATCAGCTTCTCAGCGTGAAGTTCTCCTGCATCACTGCTCCAAGCCTTTAGGCAAAGGATTCTAATAATGAGTCACAGTGCCGTGACTGAGGCCACACTTCTGCTCTGGTGAGCTGCTTGCTGAGAGGGGCTGCATACTCCCTCATTATCATTTTACAGCGCTTTTTTTATTATTATTTTTTGTTTATTCTTTTGTATTCCTGTTCCTTCCTCCAAATGCTTGGTGCATTGCACTGAGATTGCTAAGTGCTACCACCAGGACAGAAGCCATATGCTCATGTTTAATAACCTTCTGGTGTGAGGTAGTCACACAACTTTAGGCAGAGCATTATGTGGAAGAATAAGTTAAGATACAGTCTTCTATCACATCCTAATAAATAGATTTAGACATCCTCCTTCCAACCAACAGAGGTTACAATGTCTGTTACTTTACACATTTCTCTTTTGTTAATGGAATTATGCAGAATTAAAAATAAAACAAAGAAAGGTGACTCACTTATTTAGCAGCTAGGATAAAAACCAGATCTATTTATTCCCCTATTTTCTTATGCACTGTTGGAACGGCCAATTCCTTCAGAATTTGACAAATGTTACTTAAACCCAAACGTGGTTGTATCAGTTACATCTCTTTGACACACACACAGAGTGGCACCAATTTCCCATTTATTAACTCTTTGGCAGCACTAACTCAACAAACATTTTGGATAAACTTGATGCCAGACTTTAAATATTTCATACTATTATGCCACTGATGACCATTCAAACATGGTTGAATCATGTTTTTCAGCCATGATTCATCTTAATCGTGGGGTAAGGACAACACAAGGCCACACTGCTGGGTCATGGACAGCTTGTTGTCCACCAGGACCCCCAGGTCCTTCTCCACAGAGCTGCTCTCCAGCAGGTCAGCCCTTGGCACTTACTGGCGCATGGGTTATTCTTCCCCAGGTGCAGAGCCCTGCATTTGCCTTTGTTGAATTATGACCTGTTGTATGCAGGAAAGACAGATTAAGGCAGCCACTTCCTAACCAAAGTTACAGTCAGACTGTGCTAATTGTCACTTATGGAAACTGACATCTTTCTTCGTGACAGCAGAAGGATGTTTAATAATCTTAAGATCTCCCATTCAGAAGCATTAACTTATTAGTGAGTCTTTTCCAAAAAGCAATTATTTTAATTAATGCTAGATCATGTAAGTTATCATCTCTTAACAATTGTCTTTAACAGCAACTACTAGACAGTAGTTTCTAAACATCCTAAGATCAGTACTGCAGTCAAAAGGAGGGAACTTCCTGTTCAGTGTGACTCTTACTGAGAAAATTCTGTTTTCAGTAGCTCAGAAGCAGGAAAAAATAAATATGCAAAGACATTTAGAAACAAAGGAAGCGCTGTGAGAAGTAAATGTCTTCATCACAATTCAGAAAACTGGGCAAGAGATCCTTATGCCTCTCTGTACTTACACACAGTAAATACCAGGTCCCATTCAAAGCTGATTTACTTACAGGTAATGATGTCAGCTGAATAGCAAACACTGGACTTGGTCCTTCCTGCACTAAGCAGCTTATCTAACAAAATAAATCTTCAGGAACCAGAAATTTTAGGTTTTTTACCAAGGAAAAACTGAAAACCTCAGGAAGTTTTCACTCCGCACAGCCGATGGGTGATGCAAGATACGGTTTTATTAAGCTGTTGTTTGGAAATTATATTATCATTTACATAACTTTTCTTGTGCAATCAATTAGCAGGTTTTTTGATATAATGAAAAGTTTATTAGGAAATACAATTCTCTGAAACAAGTTAGTACTAATCCACCTCCTGCCCAGAAGCAGAAGACTTATCAGCTGACAGTTCTTCACAGGTGGTTTTCAATAGTCACATATCACAATTTTTGTTCATAAATGCTGAAGTACATTGCAAATACGCACATGTGTAAAAACTGAGACTAATTAGATAAACTTTCTCCCTTATAGCTCTACCAGACTCTGTAATATTCTTTCAAAGAGAACAAGACAGCCATCTAGAGGGCATGAAAGATAAACTATCCTTAGATCACACGGGAGCACTAAATAATCAATTCACTCACTGCCAGCCAGAAAGAGTGAAATGGATCCACACTACTTTTATCCACCAGGGGGTTTAATTTTACTGGGTATTTCAACATGAGGCAGTTAATCAATAACCCTGAACCCGAAATGTGACAGTTTCTTTCCTTTTTATCTGTATTTTTATCTAATTTGTCAAGGTCTTGCTGCAGGGCCTCTGCCTTTGGGGGAGTTGACATCTCCTCCAAATTAAGTGTCATAAACTTAATTAGCATCCCTGCAAGTCCTGCGTCTAACTTGTTTATACAGACAGCGCAAGGGATTTTCACCGAATGTAAACCTCAAAAAACGGCAGCATTCAGAAAAGGCACCTCTAGAACTCCCTTTTTAAAGGATTTGTTTCTCCTGCTACCAATTTCCACAACTNAAGGAAAGGAAAGGAAAGGGAAGGGAAGGGAAGGGAAGGGAAGGGAAGGGAAGGGAAGGAGAATGCACAGCAGCAGGAGGCAGTGGAACCGCATTTTTTAAAGTCTTCTTGCAGACACGTTACCAGAGCGCCGTCTACCGCGAGTGGGAGCTCACAGCCCAAAACTCAAACCCGCTACTCGGCACAAAATCTTTCCCACACGAGAAAACACCACGCACACAGAGCTGTCCGGCCACACTCGCTCCGCCGGGCCGGCAGCTCCCAACACCCGTCCCACGCCGGGGCAGGACGGCAAACTCCCAGCCGGCAGTACCTCAGGCCGCGCCGCGACCAACGCAGCGCTTCCCTGGGCGTCTCCCCTCAGGCGAGGGACGGCCGAGGGCCGCCGGTGCTGAGCCCATCGCCCGCCCATTGCACGGCACCACGGCAGCACAGCGGCCGAGCTGAGCTCGGCTCCGGTTCCTCCTGCTCACCCCGTGCTGCCCGGGGCCGCTCCGGAGCAGTGGCAGCCCCGGCAGGCTCAGCGGGCGGGCAGCACTGGGGCAGTGCCCGCACCGCCCTTCGCCAGCCGATCGGAGCTCCCCTATGCCTCAAGGCAGGACCCGCTCCGGGCAGGCCCGGCCGAGAGATTCAGAGCAAGAGACAGCAACGAGGGATTTGGGGGAGGTTTGAGAAGAAAACCTCGGTCTGGTTTGGCTCTGCCTTCCGGCGATGGGTGTATTTAGACCTTCAGGACAGCAAACACACCACCTGGGATTACGCCGCCTCCTCGTGCCAGGCTTGGCCTTTCCCTCCAGCCTGTGCTACAGCTGGTGTAATTAGCAATGGAAATTCAGCCAATCAACGACTCCTCGGTGCCAAACAACGCAANTGAAAGGTACCAGGGAAGGGAAGGGAAGGGAAGGGAAGGGAAGGGAAGGGACCTTGCAAAGGATTGCTTGATTCTTCAACAGAAAGAAATTGCATTCTTTCTCTCGGCAGGTGGATTACCATTTCCCTATGCCTGCCCCTGTCAGCACTGTTTTTCTCCTTACAAGCACACGGCGTTAGTTGTTTGCAAAAGAAGATTGCAGAACATCCGCACCACCACAGGTTCGGTGGAGGAAAACGGAAAAAAAAAAGGAAGAAACCCTAGTTGATGGTTTCCTCTACAATTTCAGTTCTTTTACTGGAGATACTGTGGTATTGCCTTCCCTTTTCTCCAGTAGGATCTCTCTCTATTGTCAGCACAGGAAGGAGAGACAAGTTCCTGCCCAAGGGAGGAAATAAAGCCTAATTCCTATCCTTCCTCCTTCCTGACACCATAAAGATTTCAGAAGCCAAAAACAGTCTCACTAAAGCAGGAACAGGTTAGTAACACTCTACTTGTATAACAGCATCTGACTCAGCTCGGAACACTAGTTCCAGTAAACCAAAGAAATACAGTACTCCTTACTAGAGACAAATTTAACTTTTAAAGCTAATATTGTGCAGATAACAGTGAAAATGACAGTATTCTTTTTTGAGATGCTACCATTTACCTTCAGGAGATGCAACCATTCTAGAAAAAGGTAAAATGCTGACCAAAAAACCCCCAACAAATCAAAACACAGAAAGCCACCACAACATGCACACCAGAAGGCAGAATTTCACAACACAGTCTGAAGCTCACTATTAATGAAAAGAACAAGTCATTTGATCATTTATATGCCTTTACTGTCTATAGTCATCGTCTGAAAATTGAGTATTTAATTCTGGGTCAGCTTTTAATTAAGATGAAAGCTAAGGCTGAGTAAATGCGAGGCGTTTAATTTTTTTTAAGTATACCATAAAGATAATACGGCTTTTAAAAGTTTGCTTAACCCAATAGGCCTTTATAGACTTTTGTCTATAAAGACAAGCAGAAACAATAGTGTTGACTTTTTTTTTCGTTTTATTAGCACAAAATCCTGTAATGGGTGGAAAGAGAACATACACATGTACTTAGAACATGGAAAACTCACTGCACAAATGAGGATTCTTTCTTCCTATTATTTTGCCAATTACTTCTCTTCTTACCTTTAGAATTCAAACTGTGATAGTGCTTGCAAACTACAAAACCGAACCTTACGAGCCTGCAGCACTTCTTTAAAAAAAGCTCTGCAGTTCCATTAGGAAAAAGGGGTTCAGCCTAGATTTAAGAGAACAGACCTAGAGCACTTGAATTCCAGTTTCGTGCTGTAAAAAATACGTTTACACAGTATGTGTATTCACCCCAATGTTACTGCATGTATATTCATTTTTACATAGTTCAATGGAAGTTCATTTTATAAGCACAGAAGCAATACCATGGTTATTTCTGACCACATAAATACACCAGTTGCAGAGATCGCTTCACTAAGTTCTTCTTGCAGAAACTTTTATAGTGGGACTTGTATAGTTGGTCCAATGGCTTTGCAACACCTATACACACACAGGGACAGGTAAAAGGAGGCAGAATCTTTATGGGCCAGTGGCTGAGTTTACAGCACAGCAAGGCTGGTGTACAGTATGACATCTGCAGTAATAATACCAATAAATTAAAGAATTCAGATATACTGCCCACAGTATGAAAGTTAGCAGAATTCACAAAATCAGAAAAACCACTATTCTAGTCAGATTGCACAGCGACAAACAAGAAGGTGTTTGTCATAGTACAGAATCAATGCACTTTCAAAGTCCAGTACTATTAGTAAATTATGGCACAGTGAAACTTAATTGCCATGCACAGGTAACACCCTCAGACATTTTGCTAGGAATGGTCTTGATTATCAGCCAGAGAGTGGAGAAAGACCCACCATCAAGTCAGTAACTTTGTCATTTCTTTGCTTGGGAATAGCTGAAAGTGGTTGCTTTATTCCAACAGATGGCAGACATTTCACTTTAGTTAGCCATGCAGTTGTTTCATGAATAGGATTAATCACACAGATTTATAACATCCATGTTTTTGCAAAAGAGAGCAGGTAGTTTATTTCTGATTTTAATCCTTCCCGTCCATCAAAGGGGACATACCAAGAAGTGTGGTCTGAAAGCAAAGTATCACGATCTCTTAAAATGAAGCTCCAGGTCAGTTCTCTAAACAAACACATAATCACTAGAACAGAGCTCTGTCTTGCGTCCACTTAACAAGCACGGAATTCATGAGAACGCTATGAGCACACCAGCAAGAACAAGAACTACTTAATGGAATGATTTGTGAGACCAGCCTCAGCAAGCAGAAAGCCTGAGTTTCACAAGCCTTAATAACACCAGGTTTTTTTTTTGCATGACAAAAGGTAAACTTAAGCAAAATAGAATATTCTACAGATTAATTTTAAAAAATTTTTTAAAAGTTAAGCAAGTGACTGTTCAGTGTTTCACACAAAACTCAACTCAATTGTGTGTAAGTTTTGACCAGGCAATCAGTCAGACAGACTGTTAAAAGAGGACTCCAAACTGAAAATCTACTGCATTTGCAATACAGCTGATTTCAAATTGGCATTTCTAACTCCACTGGCCTCAAAGTATTTTCACAGTAGTTTCAGTTGCCCAGCATGAATTACAAGCTGCTGTTCCACAGTTAGGACCGTTCTTCTCCTCTGAAACATACTTCAGGCTTTCAGACTACTCTTCTCTTGTTCCACAAAACTTTGGAGTGAAGAGCTGACAAGTCTATCCAAGGTCTTTAGCTTTCCTCTAGACTGCATTCCTAGGTGTGCCATTGTGAGTCACTGCTTTCATATTTGAGGTGCTTGATTGATGGTTGCAGATCCTGTGGGAGGCAACACCTACTTCGAAAACTTCATGAATGGCTTTGCGGAAGCAATGGAAATTGTAGGTCAGCAAACCTGTCAAGGAGAGGAAGGGGAGAGGAAAAACTGTGTTCAGATTGGCATATTTACAGGGCTTCAAAACCAGTATATAATTTAACCAGTAGGTATTTTGCTACTTATTTAGTATGAACTTGGACTCAGAAGATTTAACGGTTTTACTGATGCTAGTATTTGGACTATATCAGTTTTTTGAAAAAAAAGGGTACTCATTTCAAATGCAAGGTGCATATTCATGATCAAACATGATAGTAGGTAAGGGGGCCATTACTCCATTCTACTGATTCCACCAAAACAGATAGTAGTGACAGAGCTCACAATAGCTACCCAAGTCATTTTGGCAGGAGGACAGTGATTAAAGTGATGATACACAAATTTAGAAGTAAGTCCTCATTATATCTATCTCCAGGAAATAAAAAAAAATTCTCTCATAAGAAATTACACAAATTTAGTCGCACAAAAATCAAGGTGACTTGTAAAGTCTTATTAATATTTTACAGCTGATACAAAATATTAGATAAAAGCTGTTCAATGGTGGGGAAGTCCTTACCTTTGCGCTCAAAACTCTCTTCTCTAAGAATGCAAACTAATGCCAAAAACTTTGTTACTTCCTTTAAGTACAGGACTGTTGTGTTATTGAGCTTGATAATTGCCATTGACTCTTTATCATAAGCACTTCCAGTGCCATCTTCTTTTAACCTAAAAAAGAACAAGTGAACTCAAGGCATAATCTAATAGGAATGCATATGTAATTTCCAAGATGTTAAATGCAGTTAGAAGGATATTACTCATACTGAACATTAAGCAAATGGAGAGCCTGCAATGCAGGTCTTAATACTATCAATGAGTAAGACCATGATCAGACCTTAAGTTTCCCAGGAAAGCTAGATCTAAACAGAGTAGAGGCCTTCCTTAGATACTGTCTATCTTAGATGAGCAGTTAAGAGCAAACTACCAGTGTGCATTCTTGTTGATGTCAATGGAGTGACATCTCAGTGAAATTAGTTTTGGTAAATTAATACAAAGGCTTCTTTACTGAGGCTGGGGTGGAGGATGAAACATGGAGCAGGACACTTTTTTTTGTTAAGCTAAACCAGCCTGCATTTACAAGAAAAGATGAGCATGCTGTTTTTTATATCTTCAAGTTATTAGTGTTAGTTAAATTACTATAGAAGCAAACGATGTAGTGCTTAGCTACTTCTAAGCACTCCTGAAAAAAACCCCAAACCAAACAGTTACACAACCATGGATCAACCCATCAGGAGACAGATCATTGAATGCTGTGGTATTTTCTTGGTAGCACTGCATTTTCCAGGCTACAACCACAGTTGTAAGATAAGTTACCATTTCTTCAGAACCACTTCAAAAATCCAGTGTGAAGTATAATTCTGCTGTAAATTGTGAGATATAAGCACTATGTGCATCCTTTACAGAAAGTCAGCAGGAGATAAGTTGACCTCACAAACATTATTGTGCTCAGACTGCAGTAAGTCTCAAAACAATGTCACTGAAAGTTACACTTATGAGCCATGGCACACTATTAACCCCAATTATTTGCAAGTATTTATTTACTTGCACCCACCATGCCAAGCAAGACACAGCAGTATTCATATTTTACATGAAACGTGACTTCTGAGTGGAGGGAAACAAGCCAAGTATAAATGCTGCCAAATAATTTGAATTTAATCTAGTTACTTACAGAACCAATGTGCTCTAAAGACCAATTGATAGCACTTTGCTGCATGACAAAGCCAGCACCACTTGCACAGTTTGCAACCTATTCTACAACTTTTGAGGATTTTTTTTTTCCAAAGAATATTCATCACTTACCCATATATACAGGAAACATCTATCACTACATCAATCATGTCACAGCACAACTCATATGACTGCATGTCCACAGGGGAACTGTCTGTTGCGATGTAGATTTTGCTGACTACATCGAAGAGAAAAGCTTTTTCAATGCCTGAATTCTTCAGAAAGAGAAAGAATTCGGATGAATTTTTAAAACAACTGCAATATTTAAAATCTCAAGTAGAACTCATACATTTTCACATTCTTAGTAGCAGAAAATGGTTTAAATAGAAGCAATTTAGACACAAATTGTAGGCAAACTACACTTTTTCAATATTGAGAGAAAGCCCACAAAGCATGCACCAGTCCAATTTAGCTGTAGTAAAGAGCTTTTAATATAGAAAACCAGGTCAGCAGAGTACACCTACATGAGTGCCACCCAAATCTCTCAAGGCCAGATCTAGCCAGCAATCTTCAGCAGGAGAATTTGCTTTACCATTCTGCATATTTCACTCAAAGTTCTGTTAGATGAACACTTACTGATATAAAGATATTAAGTAGATTTTCCAGGGTTGGCAGTTGTGGAATGAGCTTCTGTACCACTTTACTGAAGGCTTCAAATATTGAATGGTCATAGATACTGGTCAAATAAAAGCTGAGATGAGGAGGGAGGGCAAAGAAAGGGGAAAAAAAAAAGAAAAAGAAGATTCAAGAGTATTTCAGAATTGCAATAGAAATGTTAAAGTTATGTTTTCTAACGTTCAGGCTTGTTATTTTGCCTGGGATGCCTTTATCACACATATGTCTGGACACTGCACAAAGAATCTAAGTTCTTAGCAGCTGAAGTACCCATGAAACAGATTTTCCCCATTCTCAAGAGATGGAAGACCAAAGATAAAAATTTGAACATTCTTAGAACACACTTAGCTCACAGAATGCTTATCACAAAGGTGTAAAAATGCTTAATTAGATTTCAAGTCCTGTTCCTGCCCTTTCACTGTGTTCATACTAACTTCGAAAGATTCTGGCTCCACAAGAATCTAAACAACAGTAAAACCAGAGAAAAGATAGCTTGTTTTAAAGGTGTCTGTAGAAGAAACCTTAAAGGTGAGCTAAATCTCAAGTAAAAGACTAAGCTTTTAGAACCAGTCACACTGAAAGGTCAGTGCAAGTCAGGACTAGAAGGCAGAGAGCTTCCCCTCTCTTCTCCCTGCCCCTCCAGGCCACATATACAAATTTGGCCTGTTACACTGAATGAGAAAGATTTTGAATTACTGAGTATCGACAAATCTGTTGATTGGAATCTGATAAAGTAGCCTGCCTTTTTTATAGTCAGCCTAACAGCTGAGGCTTGTCCATCAATTCAGCAGTGTATTTTATTAACATGAGTTGGTTCAGTATTAAGAAACTACACAGACCTTGCTCCATTTGTTCCAGTATTACATCTAAAAGCCTTTCATCTGCATGCTTATCAGCAAAGTAGAATCACACATGCCAGAGTCCTTAACTCACCTAAGGTGAAGTTTTTCAAGCCCAGCATCCGTGAGATCATCATTAGCCCTCTGATGAATATCCCTCTGAGTTTCTATTTTATGGTCATCTGATAAACCATCAACTTTATGAATAAAAACTTCAAAGTTCATTTCTGGGTTGACCTTGTAGGCTTTTGAAACTGTAATGTGGAGTCTTGTTAAAGCTTCCATGTAGTCATCCTGTAAATCAGTTTTGGCAGGAATGAATAAGAAAGCTTTCTTTCTGCTAACTATTCCATTCTGCATAAAGACAAAATATTTCACTGCGAGAACTTCACTTCTGTAACTAAACAGAAGTATGGGAGAACACCTTGATGTGTCATAAATCCAAACAGCTTAAGATTCTGTTAAGTCAAATAAATTTCATTAGTTTTAGAAGGCTCAGCTACGCAAAACTAGACTTCAGAGCAAAAGGTGGGTTATATTTCAACTCCAGCACAAGGCAATAGTGATCTCCAAGCTGGCCCTAATAACCAGGCAACCTCCCATGGTGCATTTCCTAGGTTTATTAGAAGCTACCAGACACCCAGTAGTACCAGCACTGGAAACTGAGGTCAGAAGTGAGCTATTATTAATTGAACTCCACAGCAGAAAAAAGGGGTAATTCAGACCATCTAGCTGAGCAGGTTCTCACTATTATTGCAGAACATGTAAGTTCAGAGTACAAGCCCTTTGCCACTCTCTCCACCAGTAGCATATGTTCCAGTCACTTCACCAGAATAAAACCACACACCAAAAGTCAGACTGCCAATGCATCTCTTCATACACAGCAGATGTCTTATGAACTTATCTAAAAACATAAATTACTGGCCTCTCGATCATTCCTTTCACACAAAAAGCAAATATAAAACTTCCTTGTGATTTGTATTTACCTGGGCATCAATAACATATATTAGAGCACCTGTTCCTCTGAAGATCATCTCATAATCAAATGTTGGATCAAAAAAGTCCATCTGCCCAGGAAAATCCCATATTTGGAAGTTCACAAATGAACTGTTGGAAATATCATCTTTGTAGATTTTGTTGGTACTTTCCAAGAACAGAGTCTCATTGGGAGACATTTTGTGAAACACCACCTGTTAAAAAAACACAGATAATAGTCTAGATTTTACCTTATTAGAAGGAATTAGTGAAAGCTTTGTGACTTGAATTCTACAAATAGCTTTATCCATTCTAAAATGTACAGCTTCCTTTTGATAAATAGCTAAGGAAATTACCTACCCCCTAAAAGAACCAAGAAACTGAATAAACATTTTCACAAGTCCAAATAACACTACTGGCTGAAGATACAGACATCTCAGTTACTCTTTCTTTCCCTGCAGGTCTAGCACAATGTTTTCAAATTCTTTTATATTCAGATCTGGTAAAAAAACAGTTAATTAAATAACTGCAAGCTTTTAAGAACCTTTCCTTTCCAGTCTTACACATTCCTAAAGGAAACTTCACTTTTAGTCTGGTGTCAAGTGTTGTAACACAATATAATCAGATAGTTCCTAAACTACAATAGAACTGTACAAAAATAACATCTCAGTTGCAGAGACCCAAATAGCTAGGCAGTTTGCCATCTATTAACAACTCTTTTTGAGTAGAGAATTACAGAATGGCTAAGGTTAGAAGGGAGCACAGTGCAGTCATCTGATTCAACCTCCCTGCTCAACCAGGGTCATCCCAGAGCACATGACACAGGATTGCATCGGATGGTTCTTGAGTATCTCCCAAAAGGGAGACTCCACACCCTCTCTGAGCCCTGTTCCAGGGCTGTCACCCACGCAGCAAAGAAGTACTTCCTCATATGCAGGTGGAACTTCCTGTGAAAGTTCACTATGGAAAGGATGGAAGATTTCACACTAGTTGGTAAACAGTTTAGCTGCAGGATGACAAACATACTCGTTGCTAGAACTCAAAAAGCCCCACTGGGATTTTAGCCCTTCCTTGTACAGAACCAGCATGGAACTCCACAGCAAAGCAGCCTGCAGCAAAAGCAGTCTGTGTCAACAGCAAACATTGTGGTAATTCAACTCAACTGCACCATATGAAAGTTACTCCAAATAATGCACTCAAACACTAGAACTGCAAAAATAAGGAAGTTTCATATACAGCACTTGGTAAACCTAAAAAATTCCAGTAATACCTAAAAATTCCCTATGGTAAACCATAGGGACTGCAAACCTGGTAATTTTTGGGTTTTTCAAATGTTTCATATTGTTATAGAAGTCATCCATTAGAGAGCTGGTGCAACAAGCTGTCAAAAAACCTGCAAGACAAACAGCTCCACACACCCAGTACAGTTCATGGATTGTTTAGTGAGGTTCAAAGTAATACTTCAGCCTAGATTTTTAAGGGAAAGAATTAATTTCCTTGGGGCAAACATCATAGGAGACCGGGGTCTAGATAAGGTTTTAAACAGCAGGACATTTGCATGGAGAAGTAAGTAGAGTTCTAGATACACAGCAGCTGTACTGCATTCTTCCAGGTTTGCAGCATAGTTTTAAAGAATTCTGAAATCAACATTTCTTTTGGAACTCAGCATCTCCCACAAGAGGAGGACAGAATTAGTATGTTCAGTTTAAAGCTGGTAAGTCTCTGGGAAACAATGCTGTCACCTCCTTTTTCCTTTTTACCCCAAAGTAGCACATTTCATCAGATTGATGTTCTCCACCTGAACTCTTTCCAGTTTTCTATTACATCAGTACAGTACACTAAGTCCAGTTATGCAAGTCTGCACAAAAATTTGTTTGGGAACTGAAGCAATCATTGCATTCCCAAAATCTACGTGCAATTCAATACTGAATATTCACAGATTACACCAGTATGGAAAACCCACTTGACCAAAGGAAAAATAAGAGTCCCTCCCTAAAACCGTAATTTTTTCTTTTGCAAGAGGTCTCCTGTTAATACTGCTCTCAGTCAAAGCATGAAACGATTTAATAATTCATGTTTTTCACAGAAACTTCTAGACAATCATGAACCCAATACTTTCCCCAATACAGTGTTTATCTTGCATATATCCCTATTTTCTGGCAAGGCAATCAACAGCTAGTGCCCAGACAGAAGGGCTGGGTCTGGTTATGGCCATTTTTGAACTAGACAGATTTAAGATCAGGACACTGTTAGTAAGAAATTTCTTCATGTTAGAGTTTGCTCGGGCAGCATCACAGTGAGTTCCTAGATATCAGAATCACAGCTTCTAATTCTTAAGTAAGATTGATAACTGACTGGCAAAAGATAAATTCTGTGTCTTCTTATTGCATATTCAACATGACACTATTCCTTTCCTACTCCTACTGGAGTAGGTCCTCAAAGACTACCAATCCTGGCCATAATAAAAGTACAAAAGCTACATCTACAAAGAGACTTGTAACATCTTGAAGTCTACTGTCCCCCTCTAGCTTTTAGGGCTCACTTTTTTCAAGAGAGGGTAACACAATAAGATCTCTAATAAGAGTCTACAACAAATACCATTCACATGACTTAGAAAAAGGCTTTCAGTGAAAGCACTACATTTGTACATACAGTGGGAGCATTTGACCTAAATAATGGGGAATAACTGATGAGGCTAAAAAGCAACGACAGTCCAGTCTGCCACTGTACTTCAGCATAGCACAATGGAAAAAATTTCTCACTAACAAAGTCTGAAATCAGCTTCGAACTCATTGGTTTACTGTAGTCTATGGATTACCAAGCAGTCTGCATAAGACTTCTAAAAGCAGATTCATACCTGCTATACTGCAATGTCCAAAAAGGCTTCTCTGCACAAAACCTTTAGAGCAATCTCTGTACGTTTTCACACTTGCATCTGAAGCAAGTTTGAGGCCCATAAGCCTAGAGCTGAGATTCATGCATTTCACTAGTAACATCTTCCTGTAAAAACATCACCTAAAAAGTTCACAAGAGGGACTGCAAACATAAAATCTGCACTGAGGAACAAGGGTTGTTCTGAGCATAATTCTACTGAGCTACGTGCCAAATGACAATAATCAGTTTTGTCTTATTTTTATTAAGAAACACTAGTGACTTCACAAAGCTACCAATAAACCTAAGGCACCAAAACTGTTGTATCTCCTCCTTGACAAGTGACTGTCGTTTACTCCGTCTAGCAAACTAAAGAAAACCAGAGGCTGGCTAACTGCTCACACAAAAGCAGAAGTCTCTTTCAAAGCATCAAATGGCAGAACAACAGCTCAAGTCTTTTCTTCCAAGGGGAAGCACTAGCTAAACACCACGTAAGAAAACACCTCACGATAAATTTCCCACCAGTATCTTCACTTTTTACTTCTGAAGCCTTAAAAGTGAAGAAATACAAAAGCTACAACCTATGCTACACAACCTTCCTCTCTAGGGCAGATGATCAGAGTCCATTCTGGCAAGCAAACGTCTTTAAGCAGGAGGCTCCCGTCGCTCCAACTTCGCCACATGGGCCCACAATAAAAAGTAGGAATTGCCCGAGCAGCAGCACAGCAGGGAGAACCAGCTCGGCGCCGGAGAGGCAGCGCGGCAGGCAGAGGCGGGGAGCCGCCGGCTGCCCCTCACCTTCTGGATGGAAGACTTGCCNAGGCCCGCCCGCGCCGCCCCCGGGCCCACCGGGCCCCGGGCCTCCCTCCAGCTCCGCCTCCTCCTCCTCCTCTCCGTAGCCGAAGTCCTTGGGGAACGAGTCCGCGGCCCCGAAGCTCCCCCCCACCAACGCCGGCTCCTCAGCCGCGCC
>VZRM01008822.1:405109-441063 GCA_013397955.1 Grantiella picta | reverse complement strand
TAACATCACTCCAGGACACCCCTAATGACCCCTGAAATTTCTTTGTGTCATAGATTGTTTTTGTTTCCTCCTATTTCTTCCTCTTCATGGTAAAAAGGATTTTCATTTGGTTATGTTTTATTTTTCTGAATATTAAATTTTGATGTGAGGTTTCCTCATTTTACTTTCATAAACCTCCAAACACCCTGCAGTTTCATTTTCCTTTATTTGTATCTCTCGTGTTTCTTTCCCACAGTACAGTTATCTCTGTTAATTGGCTATTTTTTTTTTCATTTTCAAGTTCTGCCTCTATGGTTTGATTGCTGGACTGAGTGGAGAGCATCTAACAGAATTTATGCAGTGTCCAAACTTTTGACCCTAAGCAAAGTTAGACTTACTATGCTAATATTTCCCTTGAATTTTTGTACATACAAACTTTAACCTGGTTTATTTTATTCAGCTATTGCTTAAAAAGTAGTGAAAAAAAAATTAATTAAATACGTATTATTATAAAACACTGTCCTGAAGAGCCTATGTCTGTTTCCTGAAGCATAGAAATGAGTAGGAACGGTAAAGTTTGGATTGATCCAATTTTTGCCATTCCTAGTGTGATCAGAGGAAACCACAGTTGGCTATTTAAAGATTAAATGGAAATTTATGGGAAAATATGATTTAAATAAGGGTACAGCCAGCAAGCTTAGGAGAAGAAAGTGTAATAGTGCAGTGAATTCAATGTTATGTGGGTAACAAGAACCTATATCTCAGCTCTCCTACGCACACTTTCACCTAAGCTGTAGAAAAAGCAGCAGCTAGGAAAGTAATACAGAAATCTAGTTCTTGCCTTGTTAGGTTAAATCCTTACAAAGAGAGCAACTTTTTGTTGCAAGTTGTTATACTTACAGGTGGAGGGGTTTTAATACATATTTATTTTACCATCTTTTCTGCAGATAAGATAAACTTAGCCCTTGACCAGTGGCAGATGTATTAGGGGCAGTTTCTGGCATCTCACAGAACCCACCCCTCTTGGCCCAGTCTGCCCTGTCCTCCCACAAAAATGAAACAGCAAAACACTTGCCACACAAACCAATGCAATGCTTTAACCAGCTTATTCTCTTTCTGACTTTCTCTACTTTATTTTTTCTCTTTTTTTACCCCTTCATTTTTCTCCCTAAAATCCTACTTTGGCATTTCCCATTAAAGAAAGGCTGTTTATACTGCTTTTCCCATGGAAGTCAATTCTTAAGAGACAGAGAGAGCTTGGTGGGTGTATGCAAGCAATTATTAATGAATAGATCAAACGTGTTCTCAAGTTTAAGCTAAATGTAAAGAAAATCTCTTTGTCTACTGTGTAGTATTCTGAGAAAACTATGAAGTTAACAACCTGAAAATAAACTATGAAAGCCAGCAGATATTATCTTTGAAAGAGTCATCTGAATAACTGACAAGCTGAAAACATCAATTGTCTCATGCCTCATAAATAAATAGACACAGACATTATAGCAGCTATTATTAATGTAAGAATTACTTTTTCAGAGCAAGTTAAATACCAATTGTCTACTCCAGATATTTATTAGAATAATGTCGGGAAATATGCAGCTACTTTCATATTATTATGATTAACAGACCAAAACATTTTCTCACTCAATCAAATGAACGTATTCTCTGACCCCTGGTGAATCTTATCAACTTCTTACACAGTCCCATTAAAATCTTTGCATCCTTCCTGGAACTCTGAAGGCCTTTTAAGCATCACTCTGTGACACAGTCATTTCAGTCCACTGTGCAGTTGTACCTCCAGTATCCCATCCAGAACAGAGTATCTTCACCTGATTTAGAGGTTTAAGTTTCTGGTGCATTCAACAAAGTTTTACTTTCATCAAAATAAGTGAAAAAAGCCATGCAAACCATACATGTGCAATCCAAGTTTGAGGAAGGATTTTTAACAGCCAACTACTCCTTGAATTCCACATGTAATGATATAGAAGACATAATATTTTCACTGCACATATGCCAAGAGGTCAGTGCTGGCATCTGATGGTTTCATAGGTGAAACTTCACCAAGGTTGTTAGAGAGAATTCAAATACGATTTCTTTTATGTATGTTATATTGATGCTGACATTGTACAAGAACCATTTGTAAGTAACTTTTCAGTAACAATTTTTTGATATAGCATCAAACAACAGACTTGAAATTTTAATAATGTATTTCATAGATTCATTCTGCATCATTTGTATTATGCAAACCCTACATACCCCATGAAACCTCCCAGAAAGATTATGACGAGATTTTAACACTGGACTGCAAATCTTAAATACTGAGCTGGTTCAAAATCTAGATTAAATATTTGTATGATAAACTGACTACCTTTTGCAAAAATTATTTAACATTAATTTATTTTAAAAATCCATGTGCTTGCCCATAAAGGATGTCAAACTTATTTTTCTTGATCTCTTTCCATGAAATCAAGTAATCATAGGACATCCTTACTGGCAATTACAAATCTGAATGGCAAGCAGTGATATTTCAAATCTTATTCACATCCATACCTACACCAAATGACATTCTATCTGCTGCTGGTATTTCAGGGTAAAGATGTTCTAGAATTGGAGACGTGCTTTGGCATTATGAATAAATAAAAGTTGATGAAAGCCCTCCATATAGAATCTATAAAATCATATCGGAGCTATTTTGGAATGATCTCCTTTCTTAACCTGTGGTATTATCCAGTCAGAAAAGGAAATCATGCATATAGTGCTTGTGATGTTGTTTACCATATGCATTTTGATACTTTACAATTGGTTTGGGGTTTTTTTAAGAGACTTTGAAAAAGAACCTGAGTTATTAAACAATTTTAATAACAAAAATCAATATCAGATTGGTTTTCTTACACTGAAACAATGGATGTAATATTGCTGTCAATAAAATATTTATTGTACACTGTATTTAAATTATGTCAGTTCCATGGAAATGATGATGAATTCAGAGCACTGAGAAATCTGCATTCTCTGGAATGCAACAGAGCTAATCTTTTTACTGTCAATGGAAGGCTTGGAACTGTATTAAAAAAAATCTTGCACTAAAAGGGCACTTTCTCCAGCTGACCTTCCATGAATTTGTGCAAGCATTAGAGATTTCATGGATCACTTTTAGAAATCGTAAGAATTTACATGTTCTCTGTCCCCTCCTATAAGTGCAACAACTGGTATCAATTAATGATGTTGTCAGCTGTTCTGGCAAAAAGAGGTGGAAATTTATTCTAGCAAACTCCTGCCATGCAAAGACCACCTGTTCCATCTTGCTCTGCAAGTAAAAGGTTAGACAGGAATTTGGCAGAAGTCTTTGAGGAATTAATTCATGCTGTTGAATAAAAAAAAAAATACAGCTAGACAATGAAAGCCAAAGGGAATCTGGATATTCAGAAAATGGCTGAATCATCAGCATCCAAAGTTATCCAGAGAACTTACAAATACAACTTCATTTTTTCCTGCCAAATCTATGAACACACATAAAATAGACAGCAACTTAACTCCCCAGGCATGTACAGGCTAAAAACCTGTATCAATAGGAAGCCTGAATGCATTAAAAAATTACCTAAATGAAAATTATATCACTGAAAGTTACCCCAATGAAAATATGGAGAAAGAAGGTGCTAATGTCACTGTTAATGGCACTGTTAATAGCACTGATAAAGCATATGTCTTTTGACCTAAAATAGGTCTTCTAACCTATCCAGGACTGTCAGGATGGAAGAGAACACAATCTGTTCTCCATATCCAGTTGTCTCACGGGACTGCGATCTCTCTCGTTTTTCTGCAGCCTTCTTGTTGGGTCTTTTTTCTAACCCCTTGGAAAACCAGTAGCTTGTAATAACCAATGGGCCATACCAGGCTGGGAAGTTTCCTGGTGATATCTCTAACCCAGGCCCCATGGAGGCAACAAACTTCCCTGTGGATTGGGTCTGGTCAACTGCTCCTGCAATGAGCAGTGACATCTTCAACTGGATCAGGTTGCTCAGAACACCATCCAACCTGACCTTGAATATTTTCCACCACATCTATTGGAAACCTGTTCTAGTGTTTTACTACCTTCATTGTAAAAACTTCTTCCTTCTGTCTAATCCAGCTCTACCCCTGTCCTATTGCAACAGGCTCTGCTATAATGTTCTTCCTCATCTTTTTACAGGTCCCCTTAAGCATTGAAAGGCTGTATGAATTAGAACAAGAACTCACAGACACATGAGGAAAAGGGATATTGGATTGCCTGTGTTTGGTTATAGTGAGACCAAATGAGAAGCTTCTGCTCAGCTAAATGTACAAAGCACACTGACAGGTTTGCCACCTCAGACAGTAATTATGATCCTTGCCCATGCATTACAGGAAACATGAGAGCAAGTTCATTCTCTTAAAAGAAACCCAAACAAAACAAATCAAAACCCCCAGCACAATTACAGAATTATGATTTACCAATACAATTATAAACTGCCTCATTTCTGTATTCTCACTAGAATTATCTGAACTTATATTTTGACTGTGGAAACTGCTAGCATTTTCCCATACATTCCAGCCACTCATAACACTCAATCCCTACTGTGCCAGCCACCCCAAACAAAAGTGTAACTATTATTGGCATATTTTCATGAAAGGTCCAGCTTTTGGCTCTGTTTTGGTTTAGTTTTGCTTAGGTCACTTTTTTTTTTCTTTTCCAGAGAATATTACTGTCTGGCAAATATCTTTTGCAGCAAGTTTTTCAGAGACCTTTTGAATGACTGGCAAACCACAGAGCTTTCCACAGAAGGGAAGAAGCAGCAGAGTTAAAGGTGAAATTGTTCTAAAGTTACCGGTGCTTCAGCAGATCCAAGGTTTCCCATGCATCTTCAAAGCACAGCCAGAGCTGTATTACTAACCAGAGCTGATTGCTGACATCAATAGTTTCCAAAACTTCTGTGTTCTTTGAGGATAAACACAAGGAGAGCTCCATGCCAGAGATAAAAGGATTTTCTAGAGTTGCTCTCCTTAGCAAAACTGGAGTGAGAAAACTATAGATGATTTGAGAGAACTTTCAAAAGATACTAACTTTTTTTTCCAGCCTACATGTCTCCTTCATCACAGCAATGGACTTTTATCTTTTTCTCCATCATACTGACTTTGCAAAACCCTAGTACAAATAAAAACAGCCTGCTACAGGATATTAGTTGTTAGTCCTTTAACAAATAAAAACTATTTCCTAAGAGTTCTGCATTTGTGGAGTTAATATATTTCCATCTTTGTTAATGTAATCCTTTGTCAGTCATCTTTTTTCAGATTTATTTCCTCTTCTCAGCTATGTAAAATCACTTAGTAGCATGAACGTTCATTTTTAATTTAGCCTCTCACTTTATGTATTTGTCATCATCCTAAAGTCATAAACATTGTTTTCATTAGTAAATACGTGAGGAAAATGCCCATGTTTTTTGTTGGTTGTACAGACTGTCATCAGAGAGAGGCTTGTTCAGAAACTTGTTGAGCAAGTTTTAATGATTTATAAAACAGTCGAGGAAGAAAATAACTTCTGTTTTACCAAATATGTTTATGTTACCTGTTGTCTGTTACCATCAATAGCCATTATTTTTTAATTTTACAATTTTAAATACTGTTTCCTTTTAATTAAGGCTCAAAGGGAGAATCCCTTGCTGTTATTAAGTAATATTTCATTCTGAGATTAAAAGTTGAAATTAGTTTAAAAAAATGTTCTTTCCCCTCACAGTTACTTCTGTTCTGAATAAATGATACCTAGACCCATTTAGGAGGAGGTACTAATTTATCTGATGAATTTGAAAGTATGTGACATATAAGCAATGTATATACCTAAGCAATCTTAACTCTATGTGAACAGAGGAACAGAATTTACTGATGTTGGAAGAATCACAGTGTGTGCAATGATGTTAGAAAAGCCTCACAGTAACATTAGGAGTTGAAGGAGAGTGAAGGTTAAATTCTTAATAAACAGAGGAATACAGACAGTTACAATATTAAGCTCCACGGAGTCTCTATACTATTAAATAGTTATGGTTTATGCTGTGTCCTGAGTTGGCATATCACTCATGCTGGGGCAACCAGGAGAGCTGAAGGAGAAAATAAAACAAAAATAAGTGTAAAGCCCTTGACAACTGTTCTGACAATTTTCATCTGGAAGCCAGCATTAAGAATAGCACAATGGTCTACTGTATTAAAAGAACAAAGATTAAGAAACCACAAAAACTAATTTTTTGCAAGGTAAAGCAAATATTGACATTTCATCTACTTCTACCAGCAGAGGATGTACCTCATTTAATCAAAAGAAGTGGTGAAGCTGGAAGTGACAGCCAAAAAAGCAAAGGCAAATGACAATTTTTCATAACTGAATGACCATCTGTAACATGCTGAGTATATAGGTGAGAGACATTTAATGATAAATTTAACATCCAGAGAAGATACTGTCGCAGTGTTCTGTGATATATTTAAAGGAATTGGAGAATTTGAGCATATTTGCTTATAAATAAATGTTGCATTATGTATA
Source organism: Grantiella picta (assembly GCA_013397955.1). Lineage (NCBI taxonomy): Eukaryota > Metazoa > Chordata > Aves > Passeriformes > Meliphagidae > Grantiella > Grantiella picta. The sequence goes on along the minus strand of VZRM01008822.1, from coordinate 434,549 downwards.
TGTAGTTGCAGTAAGATAAATTCTGCTGCACTCGGAATACCTAAAATGCTGTTGTTAGGCTGCATGAGTAGTTTCACTATAAGCAACAGTAAATTTAGGGCAACAAGCGATGGAATAAGGTATGTTTCAAGGGATTGAAAGTATCAAAATTTTGTCCTTAGTCAATAAAAAGAAGGGCAAGTCAATATCGCAGGAGAATGCATCAGCACTTTGATTGGAGGAGAAAAAAGCAAGGAACCAAAACAAAGCTCAGTATGTTTGACACCAGAAGGTTAAATGGCACCATGGCTATTACCACTGCTCAGGACTGACACCAGAAATTTGCATCAATTAAAAATCAAGCCACTTGTTACAATTTCAGATAAGAAACATGGGGTCTGGCGGGTGAAATTAGATAGGTACATCTCTTTTTGGTTACCTCTAAATCTCCAGGAGGACATTATCAGTTTTCTAGATTAACATTTGAGATTAAATGCATCAGTGAAATATTGTAGAGAGTTATGAGGCACTTGGTGATACTTCCAGAGAAGATATAATTGCTGATTATATGATTATTGCTTCAACTGATGAAGCATAGCACGATATACCCCAAGAGCAGCAATGTTGAAATCAAGAGAGAAAAATATTAAGCATCACAGAGATACAGTAGAAAGAAATAGAGATAAAATACTTGCTGGACCATTTATTACTTCAAAGTGACTAAAAACCCAAAAGCTATTATGATATGCTGATGAATTTCACTAAGAAAAATGAGAGGTCTTTACAGAGAAGTTTTGTGTGATACATAACACACATCTTAGTAATTTAGGAATTACTGAAGTATATTTTTCAGTCATACAGAATTCAGGTTTTGCCACATTGAGGTCTCTGCCATAAGTCTTTGCAACAGAAAATACATTCTTTTATGGTGTTTATATCATAGTTTAGCTTCTGAGTCATTTACAATTTTTAAGATACTTAGATACAGACAAGCAAAAATTATTTGTTCCAACATCTAAAAAAGACCAATTCCATGTGGTTTGTTCTTGTTCTTCTCCACTGCCTTATTCAACACTTTCTAATGTCTTGTATGAAAAAGAATAGAACCACCACTCATTCACAGCACAAAATGTGAGATTGATTTTATTGGAGCAGATTATTCCAGAATAATGCAGAAGGCACTTAATCTTATCTTTAAATTTGAGTCTGAGTGAAAACACCTTCAGGAAATGCCTCTTTCTCTCCATAAGAAGAACCTAGGGTAAATATCTTAGATGACAGGCAGCTGGGTATTTAGGGGAAATAAATCACACAGAAAGTATGTGAAGATTTGATGCCAGGGACATACAACAGGGACAAACCCGTTATATTATGGGATTCCACTACAGAGGAATTCCAAGATGTCTCGACATTGTATTGCCATCCTTTTGCTATGTAAACTCTTACTTTATTCTGTTTTTCTTCTAGGCATGACTCTGAAATTATATAAATTTTCTGCATAGTATTAATATGGTTTTCCTATTAATCTGTGACAAAGCATGAAATCTAATATTTTCGCTATGACAAACACATGAAAATTTATCAGCCTAGCCTATGGTCTGTACAGAGAACTATTTATAATCTATGGTTGTTAAAAGCTAAGGAAGCTAAAATAAATGAATAAACATGCAGAACTTTCCTCCCTGTGGTAGTTTTATTAATCACTTTTGTGGAATATAAGTTTTACATTATTCACAAAGCCTTCTCTAGCTGCAGCCACAGCCTTTTTCATGGTACTGAACATTATTAGTATTCAACTTGGTACTAAGCAGGCAACTAATTCTGAATGAAAATTCAAGAATGAAAGGAAAATATCCTCTTTGATCATTTTAAGTAGCATATATTTAAGAAGGGATTCTTTTGCAGCTTCCAGACAGTCTTCAGTTGTCATAGGAACTCACGACATTCCCTGTGACTACCAGATCTTGCTGCATTTTTCTCTTTCCTACTCTTAGCTATCTTCTGTTGCACAGGTAACTTCAAGTACTGAAATAAGATAAAATCTCCCAAATTGCATGGTTGGCTTAAAGGACCTAAGAACAGGTGGTAATCATCCTTTTTGCCTGCTCTTTGGCACTGAGTGGGTCTTGTATCAGTTTTTACTTGTTTTCACTCAAATCACTAACTCTGTGTGGTCAAGTAAGTATTTCAGGATCTGTGCTTTTTGAACAAGAACATATCTTCAGAGGATTATTCAAAATCTGGCAGCTCATTTTCCAGTCTCTGCTGCTTTTTCCCCCTTTGCTTTGGGGCTTGCTTTGCTTTGCTTTGTTTGTTTGTTTTGGTACAGTCACCACCCACATGCTGATCAGCTTAGACCTGTATTTCAGTATTTTCATCTACCTTTCTCTTTCACAGTTCTTTCAGGAATTTTAGTCAATGTTATATTTATAAATTATCTTCTCACCTGATGGTAGTGGAGAGATTGTAAAAAATATTATTTGGAAATTGAGGGATGCAGGAAAACTAAGTGGATGTTCTTAGTTATGTCTAGGATGTGGCTGTATCAAGCTCTCCTCATCATGACCATAAGAGTAATTGAGGGTGATTAATCTGGTATTGGATGGCTAAAACTGAGACATATCACTTGCAATTATGACTCTCACCTTGGTTGCCTATGTCACATTTTCAATCTGCCCCTAAGGCTTTGCAGCAGTGAGCACCAATGTCTTCCAAAAACACAGCTTTTGTCTATGTTCTGTGACTTTATTCAAAAGTTTTCAAAATCATGATATTTTGTGTATATACACAGTTTGCATGTGTAATACTCAGTTGAGGCATCTGATTTGAAGTTCTGCTTTTTTCCCAGCTAATTTTTCATCTGAGCTGAGGTCGGGTTTCTAATCCGAGGCCCAAGAGTGTTCTAGCAGCTTAGGCAGTGACTGAAAAAGAAACTTCGCTGCCTTTCTCATGTTTTCCTAGATTCCAGAATTTGATATACAATAAAGTAAGAATAGGAAACTCAGATTTCAAAGGAAAAATGTCTAGAATTTTAAACAGCTTTTAAACATTTCTACATTATTTATTTTTTTCCTTTCAGAAACAGGACATAAAAAATGAGTTTTGAAATGCATTATAACACTCCTCATTCATCCTGAATAATGCATATATGCATGTATAAATCAAATATACTTTTGATAAAGTGTCTAAAATTTATTGCAAACAAAAGCCTGAGAAATAGATAGATAGATAGATAGATAGATAGATAGATAGATAGATAGATAGATAGATGACAGACGAGTGTTGTCTTTAGGATAAAAAATAGCATCATTTTTTATAAAAAAACCTGTACAATATATTCATCCAAGATTAATAAATTACCAAAATAATTATTCAGTGGGTATTCTTATGTTTTTAAAGAAGGAGAAAATTCTTGGCATGAAATTTATCCTGAGAGAAAAATGTAACTCTACAACGTCATTCAAGATGCCTCCCACTCTCCAAAATAAAATCACTCCAAAAGGAGCTCTCATTTGATTTCACTTCAAAACACAAACATCACGATGTGGAGATATGGAAATCTTGATCTCTAAATACATTAGCAGTATCTCCACCAGAAAGGGTGGACAGCAGGTTGGACAGCAGGTTGGACCTGAGCCAGCACTGAAAGCTTTACAGCATCCTAGGCTGTGCCTAGAGATGCATGGCCAGTTGATGGAGGAAAACAGCTCTTCCCCTCTGCCGAGACCATGTTACAACACATCTGGCGATGCAGTCCAGCTGCAGACGCCCAAAGAAAATGCTGACAAAATTATGGCCATGATTAAACACTAGAGCAAGTTTCCCAGATCATTGTGCAGTCTCCACTCTTGGAGATTTTCAAGACCTGACTGGATAAAGTCCTGAACAACTTGGTCTCAATTCATTGTTGACCTTGCTGTGAGGAAGTTCGGATAAAGACGTCATGAGGTATGTTCCAACTTGAATTATTCTATGATTTTATGATTTTGTTGAGGTCAAAATGTCATTATAGTGCAAAAATTTTCAAAAATTCACTCATTTTTGTGGACTCACTCCATATAAATTGGAAAAGAAGTTTATACTAAAAAAACCCCCACAAAAACAAAAGCAGACAAACAAAAACAAACACCCAGTCAAAGTGACAAAAAAAGCCCTACAAAACTGTACCTTTAAATACCACAGCAACAATGTAAAAAAAGAATACCCTGGCTGAACTGAGAAACATGTTGGATAATTTGTATCCACACAACACAAATTTTAATATATATTTATGTATATCTCTGTATATGTATATATACACATAAATCTTTTCTCATACAATAAGTTTGTTTTCTATCTTCTCGGTCATTTTCCCTCCTCATTTCACATAACCAAGATCTTGAATTCTGTGTTCATTTCCAAAAATTACAATAACATGTAAGAGTAAGAATTTATGTTAAGCCACACCATACTTGCCAAGTACGTTAATTCATTTGGGCTTTATTGTTAACTGCTTTTTTTTTTTTTAATGAAATGGGAACAGCATATGTAACGATGCTTGGGCTGAAGGATGAAAAGTAATAAAATATGGCCATTGTAGTAGAAATTATTTTGATGTCTAAAGTGAAAAAAAGTGGTATGAGTCAAGAGTTGCATGGCATTAGAGATCTGTTGGTTAAAACAGGTGCAAAGAGACATCAGTTAAACTAAGAGCAATATTTGCACTTTGCCTCTAGTTTAAAATAATGGATTAAAATAAAACTGCAAATTAAGAAGAAATATGGAAGAAAAAGAAAGAAGGTAAATGCTGGTGATATGAGTTGTCAAATGCTAAGAAGCAAGATAGTAGTCATGCTAGGACTTGAATCTCCCAACACAATGCTGCAGTCACCAGCTTATTTTGGTTCCATAACAGACCAAAGCACGTAATCATTCAGCAGAGATGAAGAGCTCTGCCTGCATAATGAAAAACATAGGATCACATCCCATAATCTTTCCTAGGACACCCTGTTTACACAAAGAATAGCACATTTGGCCAAAACTAATTACAGCACTCAATTTCCCTGGAAAGTAGATGTCTATCACCAGCTTCCACAAATAATTGACAGTGAACTATCAAAGTGCATATATTTTAAATATCTCACCAGATGAAATATATTTGTATGCTAGGAGGCAGACTTCAGTAAAAAGATTAAAATAATAAGCCAATCTGAAGAAATCAGTATAAACACATGAAAATTCTAAGACCCAAATCCTTCATGATCAAATATATTATTATTCACTGAAAATATAGTCCTCATTCTAACTGCAATAATGTGCATCTTAGTGGAAGGCTTGGCTGTTAGAGGGACACAAATGATACTGTTGGTTCGATTTGTAGGAAATTTGGCCCCAGTTCTTATACCTGTGGCATATACCACTCAGTTTTACCTTCCGAATAAACACAGAAAGCAGCAAAAACTCTAAGTAGTGCATTTGAACTGTAACTATCTGAATGAATTTACAGCATGCTTCAGAATTATTTTTGAAAATCCCTTAAAGGACTCACAAAATACCAGAATCAGAATCATAGAAAGATTCAGGTTAGAAGGCACCATCAAGGACCATCCAGTCCAACCACTCTGCCACAGACAGGGATATTTTTTATTAAATCAGATTACTCTAAGCCTCATCCAAACTGGTCTTTTACACTTTCAGGCAAAGGGTATCCACAGCTCTGGGAAACCTGTTCCTGTTCCTCACCACTCATTGTAAAATGCGTTCTTCATGTCCAATTTAAACCTACTCTCTTTTGGCTGAAATCTGTTGTCCCTTGTCCTGCCATTACAGTCCTTGGTAAACAAGCCTTTATCTTTTTTATAAGCCTTCTTTATATACTGAAAGCCTGTACTAAGGTCTCCCCAGAGCTTTCTCTTCTCTAGAGCAACCCAACCTCTCAGCCTTTCATAATGGAAGAGTTATTGAAGACCTCTGATCATTTTGCAGCCCGTGTCTCCACCTGCTCCAAACAGGTCCAGGTGTTTCTTGTGTTTGGGGACTCAGAGGTGGATGCAATTCCCCAGCTGGGATCTCTCAAGGGTAGAGCAGTGGGGCAGAATCTCCTCCCTCGCCCTGCTGGCCATGGTACTCTGGATGCAACCCAGGACACGTTTGGCTTCCTGGGCTGCAAGTTGACATTGCCAGGTGATGCTCAGCCTCTCATCCAGCAGAACCCCCAAGTCCTTCCCATCAGGGCTGCTCTGGATCTGTCCATCCCCTGGACTGATACTGGGGCTGTTCTGACCCAGGTGCAGCACCTTGCACTTGGCCTTGCTGAACCTCCCAAGGTTTGCCTGAGCCCAGCTCTCAAGCCTCACAAGGTCCCTCTGGATGGCATCCAATCCCTCAAGAGAATCACACACACACAGCTCAGCTTGGTGTCAGCTGCAAACTTGTGAGAGTGCATTCATCCCTCTGTCCATGTCACTGATGAACATAATAAATAGTATTACTCCCAGCACAGACCCTTGAGGGACTCCACTAATTAATTATTTCTTTTTGGACTTTGAGCCATGGAATTTAGCCAGAGAAAACTAAAACACAGAAATATTTTAAATTCTACTTGCCTTTCTTACTGGATTTTTAGTTAATCTATTTTATCACTATGGGAGACTTAATAATTTGATATTTTCTTTATTTTAAAAATTTTGTTACTGATCTTGACACTTAAATAGTCATGTTTTGAAGAGCCTATTTTACCTGTAAGCAAAATATATCAATACTTTCAGTCTCTACATTGCACAGTTTGAAAATATATTCAATAATGAGAACAAGAAATTTGAAAAGAAAACTCAGAAAGATAAACAGGAAGGTATACAAGCTTTCATTTGAAAGAGAACTAAGCCTGAGTGTCTTTCAGACTCTTATGAATGCAAGCTACCCATGGAAGAGCTCTCTATGAGCAAGAAAAAGAGCATCATTAAGTACTAAAAAAGGTAAGTGGAAAAATATGGAAAAATTGAGAATCAGAGATGAACAAAGATTTTGACAAAAGAACAGAGAATAGACAAACTAAAATGAAAGAGAAAAAAGACATGAACACAGATGGCTCAGTTAATTCTTGATGCACCAGTGCTGTGCTGGAGAAATCATACTGGTATCAGGGGTTATCAAACTGCAAAACAAAGTAACTCTGAACAAACCTGAGTTGGAAAAGAAAAAAAAAAAAACAAAAAAAAAAAGCCAGAGGAAAAACAACATACCAAAGGTGAAGCAGGCATGAGCACTGAAGAGAGAAATAACAAACAGAAGTCCCACCTTCTGTGCCCTCTGCCCAGCCAGCACTGCCCTGTTTGGGCAAAGGGTGAAGTGCTGCAGGGAGGGCAGGGAGGTCCTGGGGAAGAGAAAGAGCAAATACTCTGAACTAGGAGAAACATTAAAGACTGAAGTGCACTAAAGTATGCTCTAAACAGGTAATAAAAAAAGAACAATAGAAAGCTTTCATAAACAAATACTGCTGGCAGGTGAATACACTCCAGGTTGCATATTTGTTTCTTAAGAATAAATGTAGTCATTAATATGCTGTATTTTATTGATTTGCTTAGTTACAAAAAAAACCTGAATTGCAAAAGCTTTCTTTTCCCACACCAGCCAAGACAGTGAAATTTTCATACAACAGCAAACAGGAGAGTACTTTATCTTCTGCTTTGTGGACATCTATACCTTTGCTCACTAATTCAGGACACTTTTGAAGTCAATGAAAAAGCAATAGAATGAAAAATCACCTTTCTTGTTTTAGAATTATGAATTATACATGGTGATGTGCCCTGGAAACAATATTTTACAAACTCTTTACCTTCTGGTTTTCCAAACCGATGTGGCATATGCATTGCACACACAGTAACTGCATTTTTTTGACATTTAAAAGAAATTTTACCAGTAGCCACTATTTTGAATATGCAATGAGATATATATATACGGAACATTATCTTATTAAAAGAATGCTGTGGAAAGAGATTAGAAGAGTGAATAGTCAAGTAAAACATTCTGACTTAGATAAAACTTATATTGCTTTGACAGGGTGAAATAACGTATAGAGATTTAATATTAGTAAGACCGACATTATCCAAATTCCTTCATATTTGTTCCTATTTCATGCTATATAAAGTACTAGGCCATCTAAAAGACCTTAACTGTCTCAGTTTCTGGGGCTTATGTATCACTTGAAAAAGGAGAAATTCATGGAACTTAATTACTTAATCATAAAGAAGTTCATTAAGTTTCCAGGGCACCAAAGAGCAGTCATATGCTTAAACTTAAGCACCTGCTTAAATTGTCCCTCTATGTGACAAGTGACCTAAAAATGGTGATGCTATTTTGATACCTTGTGAAGACATTAAGGAAGAATTTGTTATATAAAATAACCTTGCAGGAAGTTATTTATATACAAGCTAATTTTATTCAAAGTACATTGAAGGACAGACAAAAACTGCTGAAATACAAAAGAGTAGACTTTTATCAACTATGAAAAATTGTAACAGAAATGTTCGGGGACTTTGGTCCTTCTCATAGGACTTCTTTACAACTTTTCTAATTCAACAATACCTTTCTTAAAATGGGGGACAGGTGTGTATTCAAACTGCAGGTACAAAATAGTATATCCTGTGACTTTTCTCTTTTCTTATTTTAATAATTTTAAACATACTACTTTTTTTGGGGGCGGGGGCGGTTGTTTGTTTGTATGTTTTTTGGTAGTGGAACCAAGAATTAGGACATATTCCCTGCTCAGAATAGAGAAGGATTTAGATCCACAGAGGATGGTATTATTTAGATGTCAATTCCCTGGCTAAGATAGGAACATTTAGATTGCCTTATGCTCAGCCATCCAGGTGGAGAAATGTCAACCTTAATTTCTCCTTTTCTGTTCAAGAAGAGTAAGAATGAATTTTTTAAGCCTGAAGACTAATACGCCCCACTATAAAAGATGGCCACAAATTTTAAGGAAATGTGAATTCACTTGGCAATTTTAATGAAGACTTCAATTTTTGTTGAAAATAAAACTCTGCAACAAGGTGTTTCAAGACGGACTTCTGTATTGGGAAAGCAGTACTGCTTGCCTTCTTTCCCCATCAAGGAGCAACTGCAACATTGTTAATAAATTGATGCTCTTCTTCATGCTTTTTAGAGATGCTACATGCATAAGAATAACAGCTGCCCAACAGATGATTTGGTTTAAGATTTCATTTTTCTCTCAAATCTTGTGCATCATTATAAAAGTTTAAAAAATTTCTTCAGTTAAATGGTTTGTCATTATTTTAATCTGCATTTTATATAAATTAGTTTCAAACTCATGCTCCAAATGAGGAAGGAAAAAAATATTCCCCATAAACTTTTAGTCTACAGACATATAATTATTTTGTGTCTTAAAAAAAACCAGTTCTTAGAAGTCTTTCTCCCTCCATCTTACCAATCTCCCATTTTCTGTGCTTACAATGGCAGTCAATAGAATTTTATATGATAATTTCATTTGTGCCTGCTCTACTTTTTCTGCAAATACAATCTCAATCTTTCCTGACAAACAGCTTTTTAGACACTTTTTTAAAATGTCATGTGAAAGAGTGAAGTAAGTCAACATTTCTCTAATATATAAACATTCGGAATAATGGTATACAAAAAACAGAGCAAGAGGAAAGTTTACAGCCCATTTCAATCTCTATTCTCAATGTCACATGCATTGTTCACTTTTTAGATGATTCACATTAATAATATTTACATTTGACATGAGTGTTCAGTGTCTTGAAATGCAAAATTATCTTCTCTGAAGCACAGCCAAAAATATAAATATAATTCCTCATCTGTATATTTGCATCTTCAAATATCTATGTGCTTTGATCGTAAGAATGCCAATTCAAGTGCCACTAGCTCTTTAGTCATGGGCAAGGATAGGGGAATATGAGCTCTTAAAATCATCACACAATCTGTTTATTCCATTCAATCAGATATGAAAAAATAAAACTGGTTATGCTTGAAGTCTTGGCACAGGGAAATAAACAACCAATTACCAAAGCATTATTTTACTTAGATATTGAATATATACACATATGAGGTCTTTAATTTAAAAGAAACAGTGGTTTTGGACAGTACCTCACTGGAACTTTTCATATAAGAATAGCTAAATTTGACCTTGAAACACAGTTTCAAAAACATGCTGAGCATATTTTTTTAGCGTGTGAACATCCACAGCAAAGTGCCACCTTCACCATATTAAAGGAAACCCAGGGCCACTGCCTTTTAGTGGAAGGCCACTAGCTAAGCAACCCACATTAATACAACGAGTAATTGAGTTTCCAACATCCAGACACAGGCCCTTACACAAATGCATTACTTACAAAGATGTCATCAATAATGAAATCTAGACACAGGATTAAAGTTCCAGATTAGCAGAGTGTCACTTACGACTTTTAACCTACTATTTTTACAGCCTCTCTCCAAGAGCTCTGCTTGCCTTCTGTAATCAGCACAAGAACTATTCACTTGCTCCCTACCAAGCTTTAATCTCCATGAAGTGAAGGTGACAATGAAACACTCTCCTGCAAGGTCCTCTTGGCAGCATTCCCACAATGCCTGCTGGACTGTTTTGATCCCATTCCATATGTCCACAATTTAGGAAGCACTACAGCTGTCTGTCTCTGAATTGTGTCACTTCCCACTGCCAGGCACAATCCTGTGGTACCTGAGTTCCAAAGCAATCTTCTGAGCCTATTTCAATTTTCACATTAAAGAGCATGCTGCCTGGAACTTGATGATTACAGGTTTGTGAGGACAGGATCAAACAGAGGAAGATGCTAGCAGGGAGTCAAGTGTAATAACATTATTCTGCAGACATAGCTAGTTTTCTCTTCTGCTTTGAATGAATTCAGTCATCTACAGCAGCATTGATGTAAACACGGCCTTGCAGTTACATATTATCGCAGACACATTTCAGTAAATTTCTCATGTGTCATTGCACCCTGGAAAGCAATTTATGAGTGAGCTGGTTTTATCATTAGCTAATTGTGGCTCTGGATTATTAAGTGCAGGGACTAAAGCATTAGGAATATCTTTGTAATATATGAACAGGCACATATATGATAATTGGCTTGAGCAATAAAGCTATCAATTATTGTGTCTGCCAATTAAAATTATGAGCACTGAAGAATCAATTTATTTTTAAGGGCAATTCACTTTCATAAACAGACTCTAACTGTTCTTTTTTCCCCTGAAATCTATCAAATGCTCTTAGATCACATTACATCATCATTTTAGTAAAATTACTAATGTTTAATACTGTAAATTATAGTTCTTTGACAGTGAAATGGTCTGTCATGTCATAATTCTAGCTAGTGAAGTTCGGTATTCATTTACAAGTTGATTTCCTATTTGGAGAGAAAAATACTACTTAGAGCTGTCATAGCTTCCCGTCAGAAGTTTTAATATAAAAATATTTGATAAATAAATAGAGTATACATTAAAACGTTATATTTCATCTGGCAACGACTGACATGTGCCTATCTATCATGGTTTTTAAAATCTAGCATAATAAGCATTCTACTCTGCCTGCACTGGTGAGGGCTGAAATATTTTCCATTCCCTTCCTTTTCATTCAGAGAAGGAGAGAAGCACATGAAGAATCATGTATGGACAAATTACTGGGGCAAAATATTGTATCACAATTAAGGACCTTGTTCCAGCATTCTTCCTAGTCCATTCTCTTCTTCTTCACTTCATCTATCACCAGTACCACCACAATACCTATGAATCTGTCTCTGGTAGATTAAATAGTATGATTAGCAACTCTTTTCAAGAGCATGAATGGTGGGAGATCAGTGTATTTTATCTGGGGATCTTTTACATTACATGTATCTATATCCATCTATGTATCTACACAGAGATAGACTATGGATGGCTTAGCTATGGAAAATAACCAAAGTGTCAAAAGTGTCTCAAAAAGTGAAGAGAAATATCTGTAGAATGGGAAGAGAAAGGTGTCTAGATCTGAGATATTTAGGAGTAATGGGACTCTGTGGAGACCCAGATACTGTAACCACATGAATTAATATGTATTACAGCTGTCATTCAAAATTAGATGGACTTTTGTTACTGATGGGTTTTGATATAAGGTATCAGTTTTGCCACAAGATATTACAGGAGATAAAAAATAATTCAAAATCATAGACGAGAATAATAAACAATTTTTTTTTCTGTATCTGATTACTGTAGCTTTGTCATGTACCCTCCATTCCAATAAAGCTCTTTTAGGTTCTTTAACAAAGTAAAAAATACGTGGTTACTTCAAAGCTTATTTGGCCTAATATTTTACCATTTCCACTTTAACAGCATCTATATACATTCTGTCAAACTATGTTTGCACATGGTGTCAATCACTGCCAAAGAAGTGCTATTTATAGAGATTATTTCAAAATCAATTGTAAAAATAAATAAAAATTTGATATTGAGAACTTGAATTTAGGGGGAAAAAGGGGAAATATGTGTTTCTGAGAGCTGAGGTTTTGAAATATTCAATGTCAGTAAGGTCAAATATTCAAAAAAGAGGAAGCTAGAAACACAGAGTAAGCAAATAATAGTAATTAATATTTTTATTAATGAACCCACCACTATTTGAAAATCAAAATTTATACCCTAACAGTTGAACTCCCTGATTATCCATGCACCAATGCATCTACATTCATGGTGAATCTAATGTACTAAAATGTATTAAGAAGTTTGATTATTCTACGTCTGTTAATATTTCACTTTCCTTATGTAATCCTGTTTCTTGTTCTCTTTAAACTTTAGCAACTCTGTGTGCCCCATTTTTAGGTCAAAGGAGCTTGTACTTTTCCTTAAGATATGAAGATTTTTTTCTTAGAGGATATATTATGGGAAGAAGAAGATATCAAGGTCACAGTGACTCTTCAGTTGTCTAATACTGTCGATCAGGTATACCTGAGTGTCTTAAAAATCTTTCATAATGGCTTTGCAGACAACTGATACAATTGAAGGCAGGAGTCCTATTTTAACTTGAAAAGCAAACTAACTCAAAGAAGAAAGTCGCAACTTTTTTCTGGTCAGACGAAGTACTACAGATATTTTTCAAACTTGCTGCTTACAACAGACATGAAAATCTTGTTTTCAATAGCAAAGACATGTAATCTTATTTGCCAGACCACTGCTGCCTGTCTTCTTAGTGAGAAGGTAGACTGGAGGTCATCTCTCATGCAAGCTGACAGCCACATGTTAGGTGGAAAACCGGCAATTTATGGAGTAGTTGTGGCTTGAAAGCACTACTGAAAGTGCAAAGCAAATGCCCTACCTCAGCAATATAAATGGATGCATATAAATAAAACCTTAGGCAAAAATTCTGTGTAGTTTGCATTGGGATGAAGCTGCATGTTGCCCATTTTTGTTACTTGCTCTTTGTGAATCTTCCCTACCTAGAAGAATTTAAATTGGCAAATGACAGCCACAGTTTTGTAAGGTCTTTGAAGAAACTGCTGTCTTTGTTGAGTGTCATGCAATGAGAAGCATGTCAGAGTTATTTGGCAAACAAGAATGCCTAAATTAATACATGCAAACTATTACAGCAATAATAGCCTATTGATTCTAATATAATGTGTGAGTTAAGGACATTAAAATATGGAAAAATGTAGTGGAAAAATCTCTTAACACCTCTTCAAAAATAAACAGGAATTAAATTTTCTTTTCAGGAAGTAGAAAATTAATTCTTGATTCTGAACAACAGTAGAGAAAAGTGAACCTTGAAGAAGACATCACAGAAAAGAGAACCCTGATCAAAACAGTCTCTCATTTACCTGCTCTTCCCACTCAAGAACCCAATCAACAGCCCAAGCAGGCAGTCTGAGTCATGTGCCCTTCACAGGGAACTGAACTGAAAGGAAAAACAAAATCCAAACACAGGCCAACTTTTTAGAAAAATAGCTATTTGGCTCTCTTGAGATAAGACTAGCTGACAATCCTTCTGGCTTTTGGGGTGAGTTTTTGGGGGAGAGGGGAGTGATTTTTTTTGTTTTTATGTTTAGAAAATACAGAATGTCATGGTAAAGAAAGAAGATCTCATCCAATTTTCTCTGAAAAGTTGATTGAATAAAAATCTAATGTAAACGTTATTAATGTAAAACTAAGAAAGGCTGATAATTAAGTATATATCTTATTGGTATTCTTGTCAGCATTTGTCTATTGAAAGTGACATAATTCCACGCATGATAAAAAGAGTTACATATCTTAATTTTACTTCTGCCTTCTTAACAAGTTAAGAATTTTTCTTTTGAATAAACAATACTGATGAATATTTTGGTATCTATGAAGAAATGCAGATGTTTCAGTGCATAAGAGTAGTATTGACTTTGGCTATCTCTCTATTTCATCAGATCAGATTTTATCACACATGAAATAGGCAAACTATTAGCTGGCTATACTAGTGTAGCCTATCCATATCAAGACTGCGATTCCCTGCAAAAGAAGTGGCAACCATGTGATGAGAGCCAGCTGGGCATGGGATATCTGAATTCAGTCAGACATTATGGTGCCTGAAAAGCCATTATAGCAAAAGAGGTAATGCTTTCATTCTCAGTTCAATCTGGCAGCAGACAATAATGGCGAAATAGAAAGACAGGTAAAAAGGCCAGCCATATCTACTAAAACATCCATTGACATTTTCCACTTCAAGTTTCCAATCCATAGTAAAAATACTGGTCACTTCCAGTTAGTTTCCATTAGAGACTTGATTTATCTTTTCCATAATTTTTGTGTTGATGCAAACAATCTGTTTAATCCAGTTCTGGTGTGCTTTATCAGTTGAATTATTCCTTTCTGTTTTCTTTTAGAATGTAACATTTCTTTTCATCTGCTGCTACTCTGCATCAATTCTTAAGGAACAGAGCTGCTGTTTACAGAAGCTGGGAACATATAAGATTCAAGTTGCAGTTAACACATCATTGAGCATTTGTGCAGAACATTATGGACATATGTTTCTGTACTCTTTTCTAAAAGAAATATTGACTAGATCACTAGACAAACACAATAGGAGCAAACAAAGGTAGAATGTAATGGAGATTAGGATACAGTGAGTAGTGTGAATGTCAAATGTGTGAAATATCTGCATGGGTCTGATGAATTAGAAACTTCTATGCATAGAAGAAATCTCTGTGCTTCTGGTTCAACAATTGAAAGCCAGATAGGAGAACCTGGGGGCCTAAGAGGTCACAAGATCCATTTTTTCTACATCACAGAAACCTCTTTCTCTTTCTTTTGATGCTTATTTCCTTGATTCATCTGGAAAAGTGAACTTTAAGAAAAAATAGTTGAATGTGTATGCAGTCAGGTTGCATTCCTGTACGGTCTAGGGCAAGGTATTGATATTAACACAAGTTAACTTTGGGAGCTGCAGATCTTAAAATATCTCACTGCATATTTACATCCAGTTAAGTACACAATTTAATATAACTCAACTCTTGATTTTATGTCGACTTAAGCATGTACTCAACCTTATACAACTTACTGAAATGTGTAGAATAATGCACAAAATTTATCTGCAGAAATACCACCAGGACATTCCTTTTAACAAATTGAGATGCTTAGAATGAGAGTTTTACTCAGCTCAAATGAAAGTGGCGTATTTTATGAGACTGAACCAAAGAACCATATCACACCTTTGCAAAAAGTGATTGGAAGGACCCTGTGAATGCACATAATTTGGACGCAGTCTGTAGCCACATTATGACTAAGCTTACAGTGTTATGCAGAACACTTGATTCCCCCAGTGCAGGTGTCTTCTATGTGTTAGGAACAAGTCTGTGACTGAGATCTTACACATTCTACTTGTGGTAGACTGAGTGGTAGCAAGATGCTTCCTCTTCTAACAGCAGTGTTCAGGTATCCCTGAGATCCTAGGAACAGTGCAGCCCTATGTGATTTAAAGGGGAATGTACAATTTAAGAACAGCTGAATGTCACATTTAGAATTTAAAGAGTAATTTTTGAAATTTTGCAAATCTGTCTCACAAATTTCTGAAACTATGATATGGCATTTGGTAAAATTATTTCAGACAGAAAATATCTCCTGTGTAACAGAACTATTGCCAGGGACCTAAAGTATTTTATTGAACATCCTTATTTAAAAGTGCCACAAGATCAACCTCCCTTTTATCTTTTTGGTATCCAACCCTTCCACCTTTGGATTTGCAAGACATTATAAGCTTTGTCCTATACAGAAGATATCTTTCCAACATTACAACCTACAGGAATGCTCAGCCTCTTCTATGGCTTGCCCTTTCACTGCAGGAAAAGTGCCCTTTTATTCCATAGAAACTCACTTTTTTCTATCTCTACAAGACAATATGTATAGCCATTATAATGTAGTTCAACTTATGGAGCAGTGGTTCTCACCTTTCATAAAAACCTAGAAAAGTTTAGAATTTCAAGGCTCCAAAGTAAACTTAGAAAACTAAAGCAAATGAATTTTAAAGAAATGTAGGCTCTTGGAAACACGTGCTATGTCTTTTAGACAGAAAAATATGAAGTTTTATATACACACATACCAGATGAACTTTCAGGGTCTCTCCCAATCTGGGTGCTTTATATATGCATGCATAGCCAGATGTACATTTATATGTATATATAAAAGTCTGCTAATATAAAATTAATATTTAAAAGAATATACAAAAGCACCTAAATTAATTAATATTCTATTATACTGTGCTATGATTATGTGATTAGACAATAATAATCACGTTTTTCTTTCATAATTCCTAATAGAAGAGCTAGTAGATAATCCTGCTTCATTAATGTTCTAAAAACTTTGTGAAATTGGTTTTCAATGCATTTAAAAAATGTTATTTAGCTTCCTAAATTGCCAGGGAGTTTCTGATTTTTTAAAGCAGAGACAGAAATAAAATACCAATTATTAAATACGACCTGAGAACTGGGATCACTGTATTCTCTTCATTTTCCATTAGCCCTTCAGCACAGAGCTTGTAACAAAACTCTTTCTGATGTTGTCATGTTCCCTCCCATGCTGGTGAAACTATAAAAAGAACAACTACAGCATGGTTCCTGCAATGCATTTTTATTTGGAAATTAGTGAGGCTGCTGAAAAGAAGATTCTCATATGCAGGGTAGGAAGCAATGGAGGGAGGATACTCCTTTCCTGTTTAAGACTGAAAATCTCCAGACCTCTGGTTTGCTGCTCCAACCCTATCCTTTCATTAGAAATGTTGAGGTCCTGTTCAATCTTTTCCTCTTTTCCTCCTCAGTGCTCAGCTCCTTTCTCCAGTCCTGTGGTTAGTACTGTGGGCTAGCCGTAGCCTAGAGAGAGTAAAAAAAAAAATGTGGACAGTAGTTGGAAGGAAATAAAAGGAGTCTTTTTCCTCTTCTTATTGTTTCTCCTTTTTGCTGACCAAATATAAATGGTTTAATGCCATAATTGCATGAGTAATGTACAGTCCTTACAAGTATAGGTTGTACTGCAGGATGGCTCTCCCATTCATAGGAATTGCATGCCTGCCCTTAGTTCTGTGAAATTTTAGCAGGTAGTAGCCATCATGACAAGAGTAAAGCTGGCAGAAATGCTCTTCCACAAGATTTTCTGACTTGCTTTGATGTGACCTTCATAATATTAATGAGATTCATATCAGCCAAAGTGGCAATACTTTGAAAGCATTTGATCAACATATGATGAAGTCTGTGGAATCTGGTTTTTCCTGATGGATGTTTCAAGTGGAACAAAATTATTTCATGATCTCCAGATGATCACAAGTGTGAGATTAGAAATTACAACTGTGGACTTCTGGGAATGTATTTCTTTCATCACAATTAATCTGCTAATATCAGAAGGTACTTGTGCTATTTTTAAAAAAACTTCATCTGCAGCAATCTGCAGCAATCAATTTTGAGTGAAGCCAATGCAGTTGCCTGATGTCCCCTTCCAGAACATTAAAAATGAAAACAACAAATATATGTCTGGCTGCTGAAGGTTGTGGAGAGACCCCCAGGCACAGTGAGACTGAGGCAGGCAGACCGAGGTATTGGGAAGAAAGGATGTGGATTCTGGCCAACATTACTGCAGGATTCTTCAGAGTTTACACCAGATCAAGGTAAAAGGTGCTTATGCCGTATGTGCAAAGACACATGCTCGGGGAGGGGTCTTACCTTTGTCCTCCAGTTTCCCCCATGCTTCACGTTTTCCCCATGCTTCCCATTTTCCCCTCCACATCTCTGCCAAAGAGGATCCTTGTCAGTGTGAGTGCTCAACTAAGTGCACCTTCAGCCTGAAGAGAACAGTATGGGAGCAAAGGGTGAGAAATTCAGAGCTCCCTCAGAGCACCACATTTCTGTGGAGATCACACCAGCCCCTTCCCAGGACTTTTTTTGCCGCTGAAGAAATACCATCAAATCTTCCCATTATTTTGCCTCCTTTCATGTTAGGATAAAACTAACCATGCCCCAGAGGTGCATATTCCTGTCCTTCATTGGGAAACTGGAGTAACTTGCATGTGACTGTCAGATGTGTAATGCCAGGTGAGATGAACACCTTCATTAACAATACTGAGAGACTGAATATCACAAAACAACTGTGAAGATATAATGGCTTTTGCCACAAACACAAGCAATATCAGAAGCATTTTATTTTGTAAACACTGATGGCTGATGAAAACCTTGAGTGATTTATGTTTGGCAGCCTGCTCCTTACTTCAGGTCTTACCTTACCAGGTCCCTGGAACCAACAGCTTTTACAAAAGATAGCTCTGCAGTGAGACAAATAGAGCAGGTCATGGAGAAGACCTGATAAAGTTGTTCCTACTGCTGAAGGCATTGAACAAATATCCCACAAGAGTCTATATAAACTGGAGGACTGCATTTTGACCAGCAGCCTTAGACTCCCTGGAAATGTGAGGCATGAAGTGTTACCAAGAACTTTTCTGAAACACTCACTGCTTTTAATAGCAACAGTATGAATCCACAGTGAGTTATTATTTCCATAGTGACACAGGTATAACTGGGGTTCTACAAAAAAACCCCCAAACTCATGCACACAGAAAAGTGCTTCTCTGCTCCTTTTTTTTTAGTGGGATGTTAATAATAGCTTATACTAGCAGAATAGCTTTCTTTAGTTCTCCGTTTAAAGATCTTGATGTCTCATTCCAAGATTCAGCATCCCATCAAATTTATGACACGCTATATTAGAAAAATTGAATCTCTTGTCTTGTGTTTCTCTAAAATTTAAATAAATATGCTTTTTATTCCAATTCCCACATTTTGGATTTATCCATAATTCATATTAAAAAACACATTGCCTCCCCCTAAAAACAATGTGTTGAAATAGTTGCCTGGGGGAATCAAAAGAAAGAAGCATAACAAATCACAATTTTTTCTGTGTTGCTCATGTTTGTACTAGTAGGAATGAACTCAAGAGGCATACATATCTATATTGTTTATTAAAGAAAATCACCTCATTTTATAACTGGCATTTTCTCTCCTGATTGGAATGGTTGCCTCTATGCTTTGTTATCCTCCAGGGTGAAAGTATATATGATATTAAAAATACTAAGCTAGCCTTCTTGTTTCTGCATGTAGGATCAACTTCAGTAATATCAAGAGAATTTTACTGGTAATTAATTTCACCCACTGATGACATGTTATGTAAATTATTCATAGTAATGTGAAATTCTAGAGTAACTTTTAAAGGTTTAAAGACTGAACTATTAGGAAAAGGAATCAGGAAACTAGCAGTAAGAGAGAAGGCAAGGCAAAAGAAAAGCAGGAGAGGAAATATGGAAAAAAAGAAGTATTACAGAATCAGAATTGCTGCTGAATTGGAAGGGATCCACGAGGATTATCAAGTCCAACTGTCAGCCCTGCACAGCACCATCCCCAAGAATAACACCATGTGCCTGAGAGTGTTGTCCAAACATTTCTTGAACTCTGTCAGGCTTGGTGCTGTGACCACTTTCCTGGAGAGCCTGTTCCAGTGCCCAGTGACTCTCTGGGTGAAAAACCTTTTTGTAATATCCAAGCTAAACCTCCCCTGACACAACTTCAGACCATTCCCTTGGGTCCTGTCCCTGGTCACCACAGAGAAGAGATCAGTATCTGCCCCTCCTCTTTCCCTCATGAGGAAGTTGTAACTGCAATGATGTCTCCCCTCAGTCTCCTCCAGGCTGAACAGACCAAGTGTCCTCAGCTCTCCCCACATGGGTTCCCTTGAAGGCCCTTCACCATCTTTGCTGCTCTCCTTTGGACACTCTCTAACAGTTTAATGTCTTTCTTACATTATGGTGCCCAGACTGCCCCCAGCACTTGAGTTGAGGCTGCCCCAGTGCAGAGCAGAGCAGGACAATCTCCTCCCTTGCCCAGCTGGCAATGCTGTGCTTGATGCCTCCCAGGACACAGTTAGCCCTCCTGGCTGCCAGGGCACTGCTGGCTCACATTCACCTTGTCACTGACCAGGACCCCCAGGTGCCTTTCCACAGCACTGCTCTCCAGCATCTCAGTCCCCAGACTGTCTGTACATCCAGGGTTGCCCCATCCCAGGTGCAGAATCCAGCACTTTCCCTTGTTGAATTTCACGTGGCTGGTGTACATATAGGGGAAATCAGTGTGAGGAAGGTATGAACAGAAAATTGCAGGTTAGAATCAGGGAGATCAAAATCAGTAAAGTAAAAAAGAAGACACTTAAAAGAGAGATGTGGGATAGATCTTGAAACACATAATTGAAAGCTGAAACAAAAGGTGGTATTTCCCACTATCTCATCAAATCAGCCATAGCAGACATCCTATTGTAATGCTACTCAAGTGAGCACCTTTGTCCAAACTATATTGGGAGCCAAGTTTTACACGCAGAACAATTTTACTGTCTCATAATAAAAACGCATTGAAGTGGTGTCTGTCTTTTCAAGTTACCTGCTTCATCTGCTTCTGATCCAAAAAAGTGCAAAAAAGACAGTATAGCTCAGAACAACAGAGTCTAGCTAGATTTCTATGCCATCACAGTAAGCGTAAAATTATAAAATAAAGTCAAGTAAAATAAAATAAAATAAATAAAACAAAACAAAAGTGTAGTGTCACCCTGCAGAAATAAAAGGACAAACTGTGATAACCTACATACCATCAGTATGGTGAATGGCATTTTTCAAGATATTTTCTACACTTACAGTATTTTTTAGTCAAAAAGTAAAACACAATTGCCATCAATCTTCCTTCTCTCTTGATCCCAAAGACAAATATATAGAAACTGTCTAAAAATGGGTGGCAGTGATGTCTTGTCAAATTTCCAAAGTTTGGAAATACACTACAGAACAAAGTTTACTAGGAAGGTTGTTTTAATATTTTGTGCACTTTCAGGAATGAAAGATAAAATAAGTTCTACAAATAAAGTCTCATCTTGAAACTGGTTTGCAAGAAAAACAGTTACCTGGACAATAATTGTATAAAACACTAGTTAAAAATTTAGATTAATTTACACGTGGGTCATCATAAGACATGTTTAACATACCTGGCTTTTCTGAACAGCATATCAAGCCTCATATTTCTGTTTCAGCTAGGACATATATTTCAGAAAGATGCCTAATCTTTATCTGAACACTTATCAAGCATCATTGGTTAGCGATGATTCACTGTAAAAATGCATGTTTCATTTTTAGTCTCAATTGACCTATGCTCTGTGTTCAGGCTCTAGGTCTCTAATGTCTTTGATAGATTAAACTTCCCTCCAGTGTTGGAAGTATCTGCACTTACAGATCATGATCAGGTTTGCTTCTTAATCTTCATTTTGTTAAGCTGAAGGGATTGAACTGGGTAGGTACCTCACTGAAAAGGCTTTTTTTTTCCCTTAGAACTTCTATCATTCTTGTAGCTCTTTTTAAATCCATTTCCAATATATCAATGCTGCTTAAAAATGAATTTATGAAACAGAACACAGTAGAGGTCTCACTAATATCACAGAGAATCAAAAATATCTCTGTACTTCTCTTTTTAAATCCTCTTTCTATTTATCTAAGGATGACTTTTTCTTTCTTCTTGGCCATTTCTTCACACCACAGACCCAGAAAATCTAGAGCCTTATATTGATTTGTACCTCCTGGGGAATGCTTTAGGTCAAACTCCATGTTGGATATAACAACATTTCACCATTATGGAATACTTCAAAATCTTCAGCAGTCAACCTAAGTACATAACACTTCAAAATATGGACCTATTTCACAGAAGATTCCCTGCACAAATACAAGTAATACTTACCATATGACTATACCAGTAATTTTTTAAAATTATAAATACATTTAACATATTCAAAACTTGTGTAGGCATATCCCAACAAATTGTTTTATTTTTTTGACCCATGTAAGATTCAGGCTGAGGCAGGAGCTGGAAGATTTTAGCTTTGGCGTCTGAATTAATTACAATGGAAGAGAAAGGCAAGAAGAATCGAATTGCAGTATCCTGCACCATCATGACAGGATTCTAGAATTTCTTTTAAAATTTTCGTATATATTTATAGTATCTTTTTCCTCAGCTTGAGTCAATATTACTACCCCATGGTGAAAAACATAAACAAAAATATGTTTGTTCTTCCATCACTGACATCCTCCATTTGTGTCTGAACACAATTCATTAAAGTCCTCATTTCGCTGCTGATAGCCAAGGTTCCAGGGAAAAAATAGTCTTGTTTTCATATCAATGCATGCTTTATTAGGTTATTTCACTTGTCTCTTATTTTCAAGTTTCTTTCACAAGGGATAATTTACAGGCTTCTCCCTACTCTCTCGTGAAGACAGATTGATTTGGTTATGTTCAGAAGCAAAGGAATAAGTGAACTGCTTCTGGATAGAGAAACATCAGCAACACAAAGACAATATTTTGACAGGTTATCTAAAAGTCACTAAAGTTAGGGCAACAAAAAAGCATTCTGTTTCAGATTCTTAACCATGTGAGATAGAAATATATGCCTTAATGTCTGTAACCATCAGGAGCAATAAAAATGTTTAATTCAGGTGTCTTTTTCTTAATATTCAGAGCAACTTATAAGACATGGAGGTAACGTCAACCAGCATAAGTAGCCAAGTGAGTTCTAATTATATTTTTGCATCTGGCTGGGCAGTCACTAGGTGGGTAATTGTCATACAGATCCACAGCCTCTTCAGCCATAGTTTGACTGCCTCTGCCACTCACATCGCACATTTGCCTGCCCTTTTGCCACTTTCAAGGCCAAAGCAGCACCACAGGCTGTTGCAGTGCGTGTTTATCACAGATACACTACCTCTTTCAGGAGGCAAAGAATTTTAAGGCAAATACTTGCCTCACATGAAATCCAGAAAAACCATTGTGTCTTACAGATAAACAGCACAGTGATTCAATACAAATATAATTTGTGATGCCAGAAATGAATTTATCCATTCTCTACTCCAGTTATGCAGAGAACAGTAGCCCTACAGGGAAAACAGGGAGGGGGCTTTGAGATGCAGAAAATTATTGAAATAACGTCGCAGAACTATGGAGTTAAAACTGTTATATTCCTAGTGTATGACACTGCCAGCTAGCATTACTGTTAAAATATTTACCTTTCACAATAGTTGCAATGGAAAAAGCAGACCTGTAATTGTACTAATCACATAAGAAGATGTTCAAAAGATGGCAATCTATTGTGGGCTATTTCAGATTCCTGCACTCAGGATTTATTTTGTCAAGGGCACTTAAGGCTGTTGGTAAGCTCATTCTTAGCTTTCATATAGGTCTAAATAAATCAGAGACTTCCTGAGCAAATGACTGGATTCTGGTGACAAATCACCTTTTTTTTGGTCTACATGGCATCATTACAAAAGATGGTGAGGCTCGTCCAGGTCACAGGTGTTGTAGATTCTGCCTAATTAAAAGTCCATTTGCTAGGAATTGTGAATGAAGAACACGTTCTACTGCACCAGCTTGACTTGTGTCTAAACAGTATAATGAAAAGTCTTTCCATGATAAACACCCTTTGTGAGTGGTATGATTGTCTAGATATGAATATTATTTTTGACAACTGTTGCAATGTATACGTGTCATATACATGTGTATATATATACATCTATGTATTTGAAGTAACTATTTACTTTATGGTTTTAAAGTAATTGTTTCCAGAGAATTCAAACTAAAACTAAAATGTTCACTCCAGCTGTAGCAGATGTATCCTGTTTATCTTCCAAGACTCAAAACCAAAAAAGTGTATTTTGGAAATACTGTATTACTGATTCATGATTTAAGGTTCACTTAATAAGTAGTTTGTGTCCCTAGTAATAATCTCATAACAACCTAGTCAGGTTTATAAAGCTTTGCTGAAAAATGATAACAAATCCTTCAAAATAAGGACCAAAATGTCATTTTTATCAGAAATTATTTAGAATTTGCTCAGTAGCGTCCCAACCCCTCTCAGCTAACCAAAGAAGCAAACAACGTGACCTCTGACAAGGATGCAAAAGGTGATCCCTAGCTGCCTATCAAGGGCAGTGTTATGATCCATAACCTCCAATGCACATCTGGGGCTAAAGTTGTAGCTGTGATATACAATACATGAGTTTTTTAAATAAAAGCACCTCACAGTTCCACAGATCTAATGCAGGCTGAACAATCCTTGCCCACATAACTGGTCATCCCTCTTGTACCCATTGATAATACCTTTTGCTGGCAGAGCCTCCAGAAAATTAAGGGGCTCTTCTCAGGTCGGTGATTGTTGTTTTTCATGGTTGCAATCCCATACAATCATGTTTTTTGTATTTGTGTCAAAATAATCTGTTAGAAAAAGAAACACAGTTAATACCTTTTATATAAAATACCGCCAAGAATCAGATGAAGTACAATACAAGCTGTAGAGTCTAGCTTTATGGAATCACTTCTAACATTTACTACCTTTTACAAAAAAAAAAAAAAAAAAAGGGAGAACAAGCTGTAACGAAATAGGCTAGCTTATTTGAGTGTTTTTAATAGGATCTGATTAAAACACTATTTGAATGAATCACAGTTGTTCTGTTGCATAGTAAACTTCAGGCCAGGTCTAAAAAAAAGGCAGAGGCAAACTAGATCAGGGGCACTGTGGGGTGTACAAGTCCCAGCACTCTCAGTGTTTTCACCTCAGCCCCCATCATGTCTTGAGAGCCAGGAGTGAAGGAGTGACTCTCAGCCAGCAAATCACAGAGGAAAAGAAGCTGTAGAGTTGTTTTCTTATTTTTCCCCCTCATTACACCAATCTATTCTAGTTGGAAAAAAATTAAATTAATTTTTTCCAAGTCAAGTATGTTTTGCTCATTACAGCAATTGCTAAGGGATCTCCCTGTCTCTGCCTCCACACACTGCATTTTCTTTGTCTCTCTTTCCTTCAGAATCTAATGGCAGAAATGCAGAATTTCTTTTGAGAGTTTAAACTGAACTAATCTCTATTCTATTCATTTTCACTGCTCTATCATGAGTACTCCTTGGTTTTTCCCAGTGTTGTAGCTCCTCCACAGCTTCTCAGCTTTTGTGCCACTTCTGTCACTTGGATTCGTATAATTTCCTTTTATCTAGCTCTCATCACATCTCTTATGTTGTCCTTTGGGAAAAGAAGGAAGAAGAAGAAATTTGAAGAAAACTTAGCTGTCATGTCTTTTAAGTGGGGGGAAGCCACTTCTGGAGGTGCTTTCAAATCTTAATGACCATATGATTTTATTTTGCTTTAGTCAACTGTCTGGTTTATTTGGTTTGGACTGGGGTATTTTTACTGGCTGCATGGCAGTGACAAAACACATCAATAATTTCCTCTCAGACCTCTGGCAAAAGCCCTTTGGCAACTACGTATATGGCTATAAATATCCAAAAGCCCCAGGAAATAAGAGATCACTGTGATGAAAGAATAAAGAGATGGATAAATAAGGCCAGTTTCAGACATCAAAAAAGCACTTTAGAAGACTGACATTCATTAACTCCACACTTGCTGCCAAGGCTTAGTTCTTACTCATTATCTGTCGTTATCACTATGTATCCAAATAATTAGTCCCTGACAACCTCTTTCCACACTCTGTGTCAGTGTTTGGTACTGCTGTAGTCGGCAGGGAAGGTCACAGCCCTCATGGCCTTATCTTCAAAGCTGGGCTGGCCAGATTGGAATGATATTTGGTGCAGGAGGCCAGTACTGAAGTGGTTGACCTCCTTCTTTCCTGTTTTAGCTTCTCCATTGTGGCAGTTTTTCAGTTCCTTCTCCAAAGAAAACTGTGAGGATCTGTGCTACTACCAACAGAGTTGATAACATTTTTCAGGAAAGGACTTGTGATAGTTTGCTTCCCACTCATTCTGCAAGAGTACTGCAATTATACCAGAATTCTTTCCTAATTACCCTGATCGCTCTACATCCATTTTTTGTCTTGCAGATTTTACTGCTTGAAACATGTTTTGATTTTTACTGTATTTTACTGTTCAATGGAGGCAGAAGTCCTCATTTACAACTTTTTGGTGGTGTCATTCATATATTTAGGTCCAGTTTACTCTTGGTAGCATTACTGTGCTATAAATGCTTATATGCTGTTTCCTGTTATGCTACTTACCTGCTTGTCCTGCTTTCAGCTGGAATAGAGTTAATTTTTGTCCCAGTAGTTGGTACAGTGCTGTGTTTTGGATTCAGGGTGAGCATAACGTTGATAACAGACTGGTCTTTTGGTTGTGGTTGACCAGGGCTGACTTAAGCCAAAGACTTTTTGGTCTCCCATGGCACCTTGCTAGCGAGGAGGTTGAGGGTGTGCCAGAAACTGTGAGGAGACAAAGCTGTGACAGTTGACCCAAGGGGTATTCCACACCATCTGGTGTCATGCTGAGCAATAAAAAGGGGAGGAGTTGCAGTGGGCTGAGGGCTCACTGCCCAGGGGCCATGTGGGTATTGGTCAGTGGGTCTTGACCAATTGCATTGTGCATTATTTGTTCTATCTTCTTATATCTATAAGATTTGTTCTATCTTCTTATATGTATAAGAAGATAGAACTAATAATGATAGATAGCATATAGATCCCTTTCCTTTTCTACCCTATTAATAAACTCTCTCTATCTCAGCCCACAAGTTGCACCCTTTTTTCCAATTCTCTCCCCATCCCACTGGAAGGGAGTGAGCAAACAGCTGTGGGGTTTTTAGCTGCCTGCCTAGTTCAAGGTAGGTAATGTCAATTATATCTTAGCAAGCTTCCACTTTGTCTGCAACAACCCCCTCATTTGGCTACAAGCCCTCTGCAGCCCTATATACCTAACTTTTCTCCACCTAATTATTCTCTTAGTAATGGCTTACTGATACAGGACTTTTCAGCTTTCACACATCATTTTTGACCAATTCATAGTTCTGAATTCAATCTACAAGACATTATATAAGGATAAGAAAAGAATAATCTATAGTACCCACTTTTTATACCTCCTAAAATCATTACATTTTTGAGTTTAAAAAATTAAAGGATATCTTGTATAAAATTGTGCTGAAATAGTAAAAGTAAGCCTCAGATTGAATATTATTCAGACATGTAGCATAAGAAAAGCCTAGTCATCATGCATTTTTTTAAATTTAGCATTATATCAATCTTAAATATTAGCATCATTTTAATAATACTGAAAACCTGTAATTAATCACTGATCATCAGTAATTACATTAATAATGTTATCATCAGTAAAAATAATAAAATTTGATACTAATATGATTAGAGCAAAGTTCATTAATAAAAAATCTGGTAATGCAATAAACAGAGCGTCTTGAAAATGCTGATATTGCTTCATGTGCTTTATGGTTTTACTTATGTATTTAATTTTTTCTCATGGGACAGAAGTAGAACAGAAACATGATGAGTTGCACTATAGTCTGAAAACTCAAGTGCAATCATCAAAGGGGTTTTACTTTGCACCAAAGTTCAGTAATGGTGCGAGACCTTTGTGATGTTCTGCAAGCATGGCTATTTGTGTCCCAGTTTTCTCCAAAATGCACATTTCATGATTAAGCTGTTTCCTGTAGTCATTAATTTTTTATGGCTACATTTTTATTTAATGCAAGTTAATATTCTGCATCAGAATAATGCAGCTAAATCTTCAGGGCATCACATTTTGGGCAACAAGACTAGTTAGCACTGTGGCTGCAGGTTGTTCTTAGATAATAATCATTCTCCCTTTTAGTGGTGTGCAATGTGATGTATGGTTCCTGCACAGTTCTTTCACTTCTCATCACAGGATGGAAAACAAAGAGTAGGGCACACAAAATGTGGTCAGTGAAGAACTTAATCAGGAAGGAAATTCACATAATTTATAGCTTTGTCATGTTAAACATTCTGCTGTACTGAAACTATTTTCCAGTAACATGTGCCTTGAAAATGACACATAAAATAAGAACAGGTGAGTATGCCTTGACTCTAAAAAGCTAGTGACAAATAACCTCTACAATAATAATGTAGCCATGGAGAGGTATTATGAAACTTCTTTAGTATACTTTAAAGAAAGGAGATGCATTGTTAATTAAATATACTGATCATTCAGTCAATCTAGTAACAACCTGTACCAGGAAGAAGAAAAAACTTCTAGATTTATTCTAAATTACGGGCTTACAGCATATCTGTATAACTCAGCAAAAAGCTGCATCACTGCCAAAATGTCAATAATAACAGCATAGCAAGGAATATCCTACAGAAGACCATGTTCTTCATAAATATCTTAAGAAGAGAAACAGAAAACAACAAGGAGAGCATAAAGCCACAGTAGACTTGTCACTTACTAGCTAGTTAAGCTTCCTCTTGCTATGGGCTATAATTAGTTTGTCACACCATGTTTTGATTCTATATCATGATGGATCAGTTCTTCTAGTGATGCTCAACTCTGATTTCATTTTCACTGAACACATTATTTTTTGAAGAAACATGTCAGTGTGAAAAAATATACAGGAGAATTTGGAAAGGGATGTGGAAACATATATTTTCCTTCCATTTCTTCTAGCATTTCGTGCAAGACATGGGGGGAGAGAGGTGTATTTTCCATTTGGTTTTAGTTGAATCTATTTTCTTTTAAAATATAACAGTTGGGTAGAGTCATGCATCTTTTATAAAATAGTCTGTAGGAGACGGGTACCCACAAAAGGAGACATGCATTCTGCCATTTCTTCATCTTAAGGGTAACCAAGCACTTGAAATCTCTCAAGAACAAATCCTAAATACTAGATTGGTTAATTTTCATCTTTCCTGTTCAAGTTATACCACTGAGGAGCAAAAAACAACAGATTCATAAGTCAGAGGACTGAAAAAAGCCAAGTGAGAAGGATATCACCTCTACCCCTGCTATTGGTATAACCAGTCTAGCGAGGGGCATGACACTGTAACAAAACAATGTTGTTATAATTCATAATTTCATGTATTTTATGCTGTGAGATTTTTTTGGACTAACAGCAGTTCCACTGCCACTGTGATCCTATGCTTTTTCTTTTTTTTTTTTTTTTTTTTTTT
>VZRM01008822.1:246758-405072 GCA_013397955.1 Grantiella picta | reverse complement strand
AAAAATCACATGTGTGATCATTATTACTTGTGTAGTTATCACAGATTCATGCTTATACTTTTTGGAGCCAGAAAGATTAATAGCTTGCTATTGACTCTTGTGAGCTGAATGGATTAAAACATTTTTTTCTAGAAAGGCAAAGGTTTGATTTCAAGACAGGAGATGGAAAATTCACCATTTCTCTTGGTATTTTTTATGAGTAGGTTTGCACACTTATTATTCAAAGCATGCTTCTCAATTTCAAATGTAATTTTTTTTTACTTCAGCTGCTAGAATTTTGTTCTTGTTATGCCTTTTTCTCACAGAATGCTAAGATTTCAGAACTTGACTTTTCCTCCTTGAAAATGTACATAAACAACATAATCTAGTCACCGCCTTCTCCAGTTCTCCTCAGACACACACAGAGTTTTTAAAGTATATGCTTTTTTTCAAAATTTCTAACGTAAGACTGAGTCTCTTTTTGAGTTACATCTTCTGGCTTTTAGCACCAGTTTAAGAATGGATGCTTTTGACTCTGTATGTACTGCTCTGACGTTAGCTGCACTCATAGTGCAATAGTAAAACTACTCTCTATTCTTGAACCCACGTATTCTATTTTTATTTGAAATTCTTGTAACTATCCTTTATTTTTTGCAAAGCTTTATGCTGAGAACACATGCTGAGTTATTTAGTCACAGCCTATATATCCTATGAATTGTTCTTACTGTATGTGTTACTGAATATATGGCAATGTTAGAAAAAAACTTGATCAGATACTAAATGATCCATATCATCTTGTGTACCAGCACCTTTTCCAATATTATTTATAATTTCTCCATTTTTTATGCCACTCTTTTATGTTTAGCAGAAGTTATTTTATACTTTTAATTATTTCATATGGTTATGGAAAATGCTGGGGAGCAATAGGTCTTTTATCAGTACAAATAGTACTTAAATACAAACAGTCTCACTTGAGGGTAAATCCCTCAAGTGCTCTTTTCTCAGTCAGCCCTCCCAATAGCCTTTGGTACTGTATGGTTCAGGTTTGCAGCTGTTTTGTTTTTAAACCAGAATGCAATGCAGTACTAAGCTGAACTGAAATAATAAGTGGAGTGCTGCCAAATAGCTTCAACTGCGTGGATGGCTTGGCCAAGGTAGACTTTCAGTGCTGCAAATGAACAGAATCGCTGTCAGTTCAGCTGCAATGCAAAGGAGGACCTTGAGTGTGATGCTGGGTGGAGATAATTATTCCTATGCAGGCTTAACTGCTACTGTCATGTTCCATTAAAAAGTGCAAGTAGGTTTTCTCTGTGTCGGCCTATTATGGAAGTAGCACTCAGGAGAAAATGGTGAGTGTACAGCTAGCAATAAATGCAAGCTTCTGTGATGTCTTGCAGTCACAAGGCCTGTGCTGTGCTAACACAATATTTGTATTCCTTTGCCAAAATTATTTTGGAAAGCAGAGAGAATCATTCAAAACAGAGAAATGCAGCAACATTCGTATCCAAGTTACTAGTACTTTTGCAGAGCCAAGATGTAATGCGTTAGCAGTCCATGTACAAATTATGTCACAGAAAATAATTCTACACATTAATGACAGCTAAAGCAACAATTATTTCACTTTAATTTAATATATTCCCTTTGCATTATTTGGTTAATTTTAGAAAAGCTAGTATGCCTTGTGCTTAGAGTCCAGGCTGCCAGACAAAAAATGCAAACTGTAAAGGTTCGTTTTATATTAAAAGAACTTCAGATATTGTATCTTTCTTTAAAATATGTAGATGAGTTTTTAATATGCTCTAGACATTGCCCAGAACCCCGAAGAGTGAGTTAGCATGCTGAGAACATTACTAAATAGAAAAATTGAACAGAGACCAACATCTCTCTCTTCAGCCGATAGACAAAGGAAAATTATGACACTCTCCCCAGAACATTCACTAAAACATTAGGAATAGCTAGGAGCACACTAACCAGCCCTACTGTTTAAATGTTTTTCCAAAATAGTAGCAAAGGACATAGACCCTGAATTGCATCTCTTCACAGCACCTTGGTATCCCGATGGGACAGAGAGAACTGCTGCTTCTGTTTATAAAATGCAGGTCTGAACTCAACCTGAATATTTTAGTGCAAGCATAAAAATATCAGGACCCACAGTGGCCAAACACTAAATTTTGACAGAATGCTCACTATAAATGTCTCTACAAACACAGCAGCACAAATAGCAGGTTTGAAAATTATACTATGTCCATAGATAGAGAAAAGAACAAATATGGTGAGCTGTTCCAGAATGGTAATTTTTAACACCAAATGGAAACCATGTAGAATTTAATGTCTTAGTGTCTTTTACTCCACTTTGCATACATTTAGGAGAGTATAATAATTCATTCAAATAGTTCAAAACTCTATACTTGTTTCTGCAAAACAAAGCAATACTCAAAAAAATTTTAAAGCCCTGAGCATTGTGCCACAATTTGGCAGGACTGTCTTGTGGAATATTTTCTATTTGCCTCTGTGGGTAAGGAATGATTATTGATTCTTTATGAGGTCTAAGGAATTGAGAGTCCCACAATCAAAGTCATAAAAAAAAATTGTGCAGACATGATGACAGCTAGACAGACTGAAAGAAAGAATATCCATCTACATAGCCATCCAAAATTTGGCAACAAAACAAAATAGAAGCTTTATGATACAAAAGATTAAAACTGCAATTTTTGTCCTTATGTGGCAAAAAGATTCTGATATCTTGTGATTATACACCTCAACTAGGTGCAGAGTTGCATCAGGTCAGTAATTTAATAAAGCAGTAAAAATTCAACGACAGAGTAGTTACCTTCTGACCGTTACTCTCAATTACAGCTCTAACTATCAATTTAAATGACAGCTACTAATGTGTCATTTAAAGCTAACAGCTTAGCCAGTGTTTCTCAGTTGTTCAGAGATTAATGTTCCCCAAAGGTGCTACTAATAAGTAAAAAAAAATTATCTTTGGGTACATTAACCAGTACTGTTGAAAGCATGATCGTGTTGAAGAAGTCTGAGAACAAAAGCTTGGTGGATTTTATTATGTCAGTAAGATGATCAGTATTTCTTATCTCGTTGTACTTCTGCATTTAAAACAACTACAGGAAAAGGAAATACACAGTATAAAAAGAAACAAATATCTGCGTCTTTGTGTCAGAAGAAACATCCTTATGTCTCACTGGCTCAACAAGGAAATTTGTACATACAGATTTAGTATAGATTTAAGAGTTAAAATTATTTATCTGGTATCTAGCCCTAATGATATCTATACATTCTAACATTTCCTGGAAAATTACAGCTTACTTAGCATTGGCCAGAAAAAGATGAAGGCAAAAGAAACATTTTAATAAGCTGAGACTTTTTTCTATATATTGCTTCAGTCTTCAATACAGACTAATATATTTCCAGACTACATATTTAAGTAGTTAACTTAAAATTGTAATCGCCTGTCCTTTCACAGTAAAACTAAGAGAAAATCTAGAACTTCACAGACTTTAAAAAAATAAAGTTCTTTTAGGTCACACGTAAGTTTTTCAGGTAAATTAACAAGCCTTAGGAATATGTTGACAATTATAGGCACAGGATTTTACATTGCTGCCTAAGAAAAGAATTGCACAGATCTCAGTAAATTTTACACATATTTATTTTTAGAAAAAAGAACATCTTAAAATTGTGGAAATAATGCATTATCTTACAATTTACACAAAGTAATTGGTACATGGAGACCTATACATTAGGAGAAAAATCAGTAGTCTTTTTGCTTATCATACTAGGTTGGTGTGAGTTTGTCTTGTGTTAATAGAGTACAATATTTTTCCTCTCAGGGCTTTGAAGTGACTCTGGGGTAGCCCTTGACATCCACTGGTTCAGTGCTATGATACCTAATTTCTGTCTGGTGAGAATCAGAGCTTCAGCAGCAGATAATTAACTGCAGTAGGATTTGGGATCACTGCTCAAGACACATCTCATCTGTCACATTGCCTGTACAACTACAGTTCCTCTGTTCATACCTTGAGCAAACACTATTTCTGAAGATAAGCAGCATTTATGTCATCTAAGTGTATTTAGGACTCACTCATGAAATATGACGTCTAGGACAAAATTTCTGCTACCAGGCAAACAGAGGTCTTCTTTATCTTTTGTAGTCTTTATAATCATAATTAAAAATAGTCTAATTCACTATCAAATGTATGTCTTCCAACAGATCCCCTTTTCCTTGGCCTTGCCTGTCAATCCAGCCCAGGCCATAAAATTAATTTTGTTTGGTACATGTTAATATGGAAGAAATACTAAGCAAAAGAAAGTACAGTTTAATTTTCCCTAAACTTCAGTAAGGTTTCCAAAACTGTCTTCCATAAGATCCTAATGAGGAAGCTGATGAAATATGAACTAGATGTGTGAAGGACAAGGTGACTCAAAACTGTGTGACTGGCCTGCCCCAAGGTCAGCACTAGGTTCAATCCCCCTTAACTCTTTAAGGATCTGGCTTATGGGGCAGAGTGTACTCACAGCAAGTTTACAAATAACACCCAAATGTGAGTAGCAGCTGATGTACCAGAGGGTCATGCTGCCATCCAGAGGGACCCCCACAGCCTGGAGAAATGGTTCCAGAGAAATGTCATAAAGTTCAACAAGGTGAAGTGTGAAGTCCTGAACCTCTGAAGGAACAGCCCCATGTACCAGTATATGCTGGGAGCCGAGCAGCTGGATAGCAGCTTGGCAGAAAAAGACGGATAATTAAGGGACTAGTCCTGCCCAACCTTAGCCACACATTGATTCTGATTCTAGGATTCTTTTTCACATGCAAAAATCATCCAGAAATGAATGAATAAGAAACTATCATGGAACATTTCCTTCATCTATTGCATTTCTAAGCAATTTCTGCTTTCCCAATCTGAAAATGAAAGCAAAGAGGGAAGGGAAGGGAATTTACAATAATGCCAAAATGTCAACAATTTATTTCTGTTATCCCTTGCCTTTTGCAGAAATTTATGGCTTCCCCTGAGATCTGGATGTTTTCTTTGGAGAGCTTATGATAATTATGTCAGTTTTAGGAACAAGTCCCACAGACTACAAGATTCTGTTTCAATTTTATATATGTATTTTTCAATATTTGCTTTTTGAAGTCTAAGGAACTCTGAAATAATAGCTTTCTCATCCTGATATATAAAGACATGCTCACAAACACTGCTATTTTTGTTTTAAGATTTCAGAGGAAGAGCCAAAATCTAATTTAACCAAAGAGCACATTTCTTTAGTGAGGTTTTTTCCTTAGCAATAAAAATTATTCTTTGAATACTACAGATAAATACGCTTTCTCATCACTACGGAAGGAGAAAGCAGTAGAATTTGCATACTGTCCCCAGTGCATTCCATTTAATGTGCCTGGTACTAGAAAAATGAGAGCTCTGCTGAGGGAGAAAAAGTATTGAATGATATATGTGGGAAATGAAGTTCATGATACCATCTTCTGCAATCCAGCACTGGTCAAGATTTTCAAAACAAAGCATATTTCCTGTAAGTAACACTTAGGGCTTCATCTAAGAACAGGATGGCATGGAATTTCCTTTTTTCTTTTTTTTTCCTTTTCTTTTTCCTGGTTAGCATCTGTCTTCGGTCAAGACATATTTCATCTTCTCACATAATGGAAAATCAACTGCAGCAGCTTATGATCTTGAAGAGTATTTTTTGTTCTGTCAATCAGGATAAAAACAGTAATGAGAGAAAGAGATAAGAAGAGTACATTGATAGTTTCTCTGTGTTTATCTGTCCCACAAATTTTTTCATGGTATTTTCCTTCTGATGAGTGCAAATTCTCAAAGCACAGATTACTTTGATATTTTCATCACACAATTTACCCTTAAGTATTTGCCACTAGGGCTATATGGATTTTTAAAAAGGTAGAAACACAATTTTTATAGTTGGTTCATTTGTATTTGTCCTTTACATGACAGAATTAAAGCCCTATTTGTCCCAATGACTGAACCTGCATAAGATATAAATATCAGGGCTCTGGGATTACTTCAGTAGCTGAGTTTGCACAGGAAATTTGAGCAGTTCAGTCATCATAGCACAAGAACCTAAAATCTCAACCTGAAACCTCAAGAGAGGTAGAAGATTCCAAAATATTTGTTTTATTAGAGCACTTTCAAGTAGGTGCAGAACAAAGTAGATTAGAGCATTCTGAATGAATGAATGAGGACTGCATTGCTTCACTTCTTACATAAAAAAATTATATTATGAATGGAAAACATTCTTCAAAGTACAGTTTCAGAACATAAGGATGACATCTATTTATCTTCGAACATCTAAATTTTGGTTGTCTAAATCCAAATTGGTCACTGTACCAATATACATACAGTTAATGGAGGTAAAAGAGACTCTAGTTCATTCAACCAGTTTTGTACTCTAGTCCTTGCAGGAAATGTTTTGTCCTCTAAAGGTGCATATTTTCCTTGTGTGGTCCTGAAGGTCACGAATTCCTGAAGATGACAGTGATCTGGGTTGTCTTTTTAAGTCTAGACAAATAACTTACAGATGTCTAAGTTAACTCAGATGAATGCCCCTGCAAATACCCAATAGTAGCATTTGATTAAAAAACCCCTGTATCATTGTAGTGTTTAATGCCTCATTCTTTTTCTTTTATTTTAAAGGCCTCTATTTTTATCTACCATTTCAACAGTAAGCATTTATATGTCACTTGAATTTATTTAGGAAATTTCAAAGTACTTTACAGAGTGCTTTGAGCTATAGAAACTTGCTTTTAAATTACTTAATTATATTTTGTATTATTTAAAAAGTATAAACAGTTTCTTTTCAATAAAAATTAAGATTCATTAAAAGTTCTACATATGAATACAGATGGAATTGAAAATCTGTAAAAATGGAAGGCACAGCAAAATCTTGTCCTTTGTCATATATTTTCTGGCAAAATGAATCCTCTTGTTTCCCAGCATTTTTTCCCTGTGTCTGACCAATATCCAGAACTCAATTTGATCAGTCCATTTTGTGCTGCATCTAATTAACAAAGACCTCCTTCCATTACACGAAATGAGATGAAGATACTGCTTTTATGAAGCATTGGCAGAGCTATTTTACATGTACCAGAATATAATCTTACCCAATGAAATGGTGCTTAACTGAAAACTATAAAATGAAGCAGAAAGTTAAACAAGGTTCCTATTCAAGAATATTGGGAAATTTGTTAGACATGGGTCATTAATGTAAACTACCTGAGAAGCATTACAGGGACATTGCAAGGTTGACCCTTTTCCTCTCCAAACGGTATTTTATGTTTTTAAAACACTCCCCAATAAAACAGAACATTTCTTTTCAGATTTGCACTGTCAAGATGTGAGCTGCTTAACCTTGATCATGTTCTTTTAAAGCTGTTCCTAATACTTTTTTGAAGCCTAAGTTTAGTGTATGTATGTGACTTACTCAAAAGTACTTATAACTTAGCTGTTTCCTGCTTAAGTGGTACTAGGTATTATTAGAATCAGTGATAGGCTAGACTAAAATAGTTCTGAAAGACTAATAACCAGGGACTAGAAGGAAATTGGATAGCCTAGTAAAAACTATTGAAAATTGAAATATATCACATAACTTTTTTCTGCATAGTGGATGAGATTATTAAAATCAGATTTTTTTACAGATTTTAACTTCTCAGTGAACAGAATCACAACATATGGTTTAAACCTCATGCATACCTTGGAAAACAACTTGAAAAGATGTGGCACCAAACTCAAAGGGTACATCAGGCTTTAAAGAAGCAGACAGTTTAGCAGCTGGTCAAATTTTAAATGCAGATTTCCCTCTCTAAGGGAAAATACAATAAAGGAGGTTGTGTTGTGAAGAAGAGCCATTGCACAAGAGGTGGAAAATGGACGGGCTGGTGTTTTAAGGAGGCATACAGGGAGTCAAAGAGGGTAGTGGTAGTAAGACCAAGACGCAAAATAATTACCTCAAGATCCCTTTTGCTTTTAATTAAAGCATAACTGATGCATGCAGTCTTATGTGTTGTCTTTGCAAATATTTCTCATTATTTTAGCTTTCCTCCTTACCTGTTAGCTTGTCTAATTTAGGCTTTATAGAAACAAAAGTTCGACTGAACCAAAGTCATCAGAATCTATCGTCTGACTGGAGAAAGGAAGAAAACCCAACCAACTACGTACCCTACCACTTTAAACGAACAGATTAAATACAGCAAATGAAAAACGGGAGCAGGATGTTAGGTGGGGTGCTTTGGGGATTTGTATCAATATAATGTACAGAAGACCTGCAATGACAGAGCCTTCATGTGACAGATATTCACCTTCACAGTAGTACAGTGGGAGTTATTATACCAGTACATGAATATCCATGCTGTCAAACTCCACGGGACCATGTTCCATGTCTAAGATGAAAAGTGAGATAGAAAGCTCAGGAGAAGCTTCACACATCAAAGACAGCAGTCATCCACAGCCCACTCCATTGTGGAACAGGGCTGCATAGTCCACAGCTAGCAGAGCCACAGTTTATGCCACTTAATGCTGCCTAATGCATACCAAAAACTTACACAGATCTCAGGTGACCCGAGCACAGCAGGTCACCATCCCTATTATAGATTCTAAAAGCTAAAGAGAAAAGTTGAAATCTAACAGTGTGGAATCTATTTGAATGATGAAATCTTTATTTTCCCTTTGTATCTTATTCAAAGTATTCCAAAAGGAGGGAGGAAAAGCCAAATCATAAGCAAATTTAAGTCAGAAGTTCACCTAGGGAGTTCACTATCTTTTTGGACTTTGCAGTTGAATTTGTTTCTTCATGCTGTTTTGAGAGACAGTAGCAAATCTATGCAGACTGCCTGAACCTTGAGTAATATGACATGAAATATATCTAAATGCTTGTCTTAGAAGAAGCTCCAATGCAGCTAACAAGTGTTTCCTAATGTTTACATTTAATTTGCCAACTCAAATTCTCGGCCAATATGTCACTGCAAACAGCACTATTTTTTCTTTTATCTTTTTTTAATGGCTTTTGGGAATGGAAATCAAAGTGCATATCAAAGAAAATAACAAAGTGAGTGACTATAGAATTCTTTCAGGAAAAATACTTAGAGGCTATTCCAGTCATTTTGCCTAATCTTCCTGATTCTTTTCTGGGGAATTTAGCTGGAGTTTTCAAATGCTACATAGAGGAGGATGTTTGTACTTAGTTACTTGAAAAATTGTTCTTTCAGCCTTGATGTAAACAAAACGTACTCTACATTTTCCATGAAAACCTATATCAAGATTTGTCTAAGAAGCTCTTCTTTTAAAGTTGGAAGAAGTAAACTGAATTATATGCCTATAGTTATAGTTGGATTTTAATTATATGCCAGAAAATAAATATAACAACATTGATGCCTTTAATGGCAGCAGGGAGTAAGTACAATAAGTTAGAGCCTTTCAAATTTGCTTTTTAAGTGTTGATAGTATT
This sequence comes from Grantiella picta, assembly GCA_013397955.1. Lineage (NCBI taxonomy): Eukaryota > Metazoa > Chordata > Aves > Passeriformes > Meliphagidae > Grantiella > Grantiella picta. The sequence goes on along the minus strand of VZRM01008822.1, from coordinate 395,613 downwards.
TCTTCTGAAGGGACATTTTTAAACTACATGAATTTTTTTCTAAAGGTAAATCTAAACCAGTATGAGAAAATATTTTTAAAATATTGAATTAACTATTAATGCAGTAATGCAATTTTCAGATCTCCATGTGCTCCCTTTGTTTCCCTGCCCTGTATGCTATTGGTTCATTTTGAAATATGCATTCTGCTGTACCTGAAAACCTATTGGTGTGTTCCCCCTGCCAATTTTCCCTTCCTCCTCCTGAGACTGGCTCTAAAGGAGACAGTCCCTCCCCTTCCTTTCCCCTTATAAGCCAGTGTCTGCATCAGAGAGCAGTCTTTCATCTCTGAGCTGCTAGCCCTATTCCTGTCCCTTGCTTATCCTCCCCCCTTCTCCTCCCCTGCAACCCTTCTTCCCCATTACCCCAAATAAACCTCCCTGGCAGAACAGAGATGGAGTCCAGGTTCGTTCCTTCGTCCCACTATAGTTTCCTGCTGAATTGATGTGGCTACGAGACTCACGCCACGCTGCGAGACCCCGGGGGCCACCTGCTCCGGATCTGGTGGAATTAAGTGGACCAGGGACCCGGTCCAGGGGAGAGCCAGTTTGTGCAGCCCTCCTGGACCCTGCTACATGATATTAATGCTATTTTTTCTGAGGTAGGGTCTCTGCAATTTCTTAGCAGAAAGCAGTGGTGAAATTTGAAGAGGTGTTTGATAATTTTTTTTTTTAGGGGTTAAAACTAACAAACTTCTATGCCAAGCCACTTAGAGGCTAAGGTTTCTGTATGCATTTTATGTAAATTATAGTCATTTTTTCCTCTTTAATTTTTAAGACTTGAGGTGCCTAGACCCAATGTAGCAACAGAAGATGCCAACTGTTGCAGTCTTTCCTTTAAATTTTGCTGTAGAAGATAATTCACATTGTTACTCACACCCATTTTTCAGCAAGCTTTTATCAATTAGAATTTAGACCATAGCAGTACCAATACATATTAAGACAAGTTTTGTAGGAATAGAGAGAGTATATTTGAATCAGGAGGCATTCTATTAAAAGAAATCAAATAAAACAATTCCCAAACAAGTATTTTAATATTGAAAGTAAAACTCTAGTACATTGAGAGGGACCAATCTGATTTTTATTTATGCCTCAAAGTATGTTATACATGAGGAGAAAAATTATTAAAGGGAGTGTATATGTACTGTGAGCCCTGTCCCTGGGGAGGCTTTGCCTGGCGTACCAGCTGTGATTGGTTTTGCAGTTTTGCACTAGATCATCTGTGTTCACCAATGAGACACATAATGAGAGCATTTTTACATGTGTTGAGGAATCCCTTCAGTGCTAGTGTCTCAATGAGCAGCTGCAGTGGGAGCTGCAGGTTGAGCACTGGGAGCCCAAGAATTGCTGACCCTTTGCACAACAAAGGGTCTGGGGACCTGTGGCCTGGCCAGGGAACACTCAGAGACACGGCAGGAGCTGAGGGTTCCGCACTTTCCTGTGCTTAGACTGCGCAAGGATAAAAGCCCAAAGGGTCCTTTGTTTGGCTCCCACCTCAGAGGCACCAGGTCGAGCTGCTATTTTGTTATTTATTGCACCGATTAAATTACTTTAAAGATGGGTTCATCTGTGACTCTGCTGTGGGAAGTCTGGGGCTGAGCCAGCTCGGAAGCCTAGTGTGACTGTGTGAGTGTGGGGTGTAGCTGTTTTGGGGCCTCAGTCCTAGCTCAGGTGTGCGAGTGTGACTGACAGAGCAGCTCCTGGAGGGCTGGACACAGATGTTTCTTTAATATATAAATACCTAGTATCACACCAAACACAGCAGCATTTAAAAGATAAGTGCCAGACTTCATGAATGACTCTTCATAGAGCTGAAGCTACTTCATGGCTTTGAACAATAAATAGAGTCTGTTAAGTATGCAATGCTTTTACAGTATCTCCCAAAGTATGTGAGGGAAAGATGAGTGGCACTGAGTCATCTTAAATTAAAGCAGACCTTGAGTAAACAAATTCATCTGTATTGTCTTGATACAGACTGATACTTCATCTGTATTTCCTGATGATGCAAACTGAAGTAGGTGTGAGCTGACAAAGGTAAGCATTTACCAGATTATACTGGTCTCATCCGTATTTCATGACAGGTGGAACAGTTCTCCAGTGAACTTGGGATCTGCATAGTCTGGGGCTTTTCTAGCATACATCATGTTCACTAGGTGAACCTCAGCCCTGAATTTCAGCTGTTCCTGATTTAAGGTTTAATGCACTTCAGGACCTTTTTGCTAAGGAAGTTGGCATGATAAAACCACATAAGATAAGAAAAGCAAGACATAAAATAACAATTGTTGAGATGATCATAAAAGATGCAAGAGGAAACATATTTACAAGATACAGTATAAAAAACTAATCTAAAAAACCACAGAGGTCAGTAAGATGCAAGGGAGACCAACATTTCCCCATCTAACTTTCAGTTGCTTGATTAGCTTATTGAATGTTTTAATGAGAATTAGCCTTCAATATCTACTATGTGAACCTGTCCATAAATACCTTTCTTTCCGAGTTCCTCCATAAACATTAAAGGACATTTCAACATAAATGACCTGAAGAAGTAAGGCTATATGTCAGTCTGCCTAATGGATAGCATGTGAATCTATTAGCACTGTTAACATACCCAATACATGTTGGAAAATTCTGCTTAACCTCTGTAAAAAATGTACAGCCTGTTATTTATACTGGCACTTCTTTTGTCCTCTTTATATGAGATTGATGGTTTCTACATAGCTCCATGCATAGCTATGATATGATGATTGTCAGGGCTGTATTTTGGTCATGAAACCCTTTACACATGTATTTCCTGACTTTCAATGGACATCAGGGAGCCAATTTGCACAATTGCTTTGGGATTTAAAGGAGTTTTGCTGCCAAGGACTACACTGTCAACAAATAGAGAATGGAGCCAAATGTAAACTATTCTCCCAGTCATAGTGAGATTTCTTATTAGAAGGAACTATTTGGTTTACTCCAGCAAGAAATCTACTGGCAAACTTGCGCTCATAAACTGCCACAACACAGTAGGCAAACCAACAGGACAGTGTCTTTTTTTTAATTGTATTTTTGATACTGATTGTAGACAGCCAAATTTTTCTTCCACTTGTTTTTATGTGCTCTAACCACTGTGTTGTTACTTAAGTAGTGGGTTGCATAAACAGAAAATCTCTTCTGACTGCATTTTTTCTGTGAAGGGCATAACAATTTCTGTCCTTAGTGGTGAAATTAGTGCTCTAAGCAAAACTATCTGATAGGGTCTTTCAGAGGGCTTAGACATATAGTTTGTGAATCCTAAATCACTATCAGCAAGAGACTAGATAAACTCTCACTGTGGTTTCACAAACACTTCTTAAAATAATTAGTTAACAATAAACTATTATGACAGAAAATTGAAATTTACCAATACTCATATATTTCTAACAGCACATTTCTATGGACTCAACTAATGATCTTTTGCAGTGTTAAAAAATTCCTGGTTTACCACGTGCCTCTTATTTAGGTATTATTTTTGCCACTCTGGAGTTTACTATGATAGCACTTGTGCTGTAGTTTAAGGGTCAGGATCATATAACAAGGTATCTCACTCCTGTGAGTTTCCACTGTAAGTCTAGAGTAATTGTAACAAAATTATTGTTAAAACAGACAGAAAGTTGAAAGAAGCACTGTCAGACAGAACTGATTACGTACCTCATAAGTCTATAATTCCTAATAGTGGTGGGGTATGTATATATGCATGCTTAAATACTCTCCACTGTTGCACAACCTGATTGTTTGACTTTTGCAGTTGTCACAGCAAAAATGAAGCTTAAGAAAGCATGAGGAAACTAAAAAAACACCCAACAGGCAATAATGAATTAGTTACCTACACACCAGCTATGTGGAAAGAAACCAGTATCCAAACAAGAATAATTGACAAAAGGCAGGAGATAAATTGACTGTAAAGTGGAGTCAAATCTTAGTCTGTTGAGAGTAATAGTAAAAATTCCCATTGTTCTCTTTGGGAGCAAAATTTAGCCTACAGGTTATATGACATCCATTAAAATATTCATAAGTTGTAATATAAGGTTTAATAGAAATATCTTTCATATTTCATTAATATGTCAAGGTGAAAACTAATGGACTATAGATATCACAGGTTTGAGAGCAGCTTATTTGCTCATGTTTGACATTTCTCTCCTTGACCCCCCTACACTTTCTGGGTCATGTAGAAAAATCATACTATTTAATTTGCAACTCCTGTAAAAAAAACCCTGGCAACACTTCTGAACAGAGGGAGCAGAAAGACATATTCCAAATTTCGGTGATTGAAACAAGCAAATGTCACTGATTTAGAAATCCTCATCCCGGAGTCTGATTTAGACTGACACTGATTTAGAATCCTCAGCCAGCAGCCATAGTTTCACCACTCATAATGATTGCATCAAGTTGCACATGACCAGCAGCACTCAATACAGCACCATGACCTGCAGGAAACTATTCCATTTGTAAAAGGTCAAACATTCTTTGCCTTAAGCTTTTGAAATGAAGAATAGAAAACAATTTCAGGGCTATTTACTACCCAGTTCTCTGACAGTTTTTGTCCTAGCTTCCTGTAAGAGACATTTGCTTTTATAGTTACAAACCTTTAAGTAAATATGATGCTNTAAATTCAGAAAGTGTGCCTGGAAATACTTTTTTTTTTTTTAGAATAAGGTTAGAAATGTGGGAAAATATTTATAATGTTTCTGTTACTGATGTGAATATGGCCACTCTCAAAATCTAATAAGAATTTTTATTGTCATGTTCCAATTTTATGTTGCATTTCTAATCCTTTTCCATACTGCTGACTTTGGGGGAAAGCAAGATAGAAACGTCATTGAGTTCCGTTTAAACACAAAGGTACATACAATATATGGGAAATATAATGTCTAAATAGACAACTGAGTCCAGAAAGAATCCTAATTTATCAGTGAAATAAGTGTACAAAACCTACTAAGATACCCCAACCCTCTAAATGAAAATAAACAATGCCTTAGTCACATTCTTGTGCATTTTATTATGACACAAATTCATGAGACACCTATGGGGAGCCTGAAAATGTTTTTCAACGTATTAGAAAATCATGGCACAACAGAAAACTCTTGGTACAAAACTTTGCTAACAGGAAAGGGAGGCATGGAATGACAAGAGGAGTGTGTGCCATATACAGAGTAAGTTAGCGAGAAATAGTGAAAAATCTTTTAATAATGCCCACAATATGCTATATCCCAGGATTATCATTCCCTTGCATACACATCCTGATTCTCCCCTCAAAACTAAAAAACAACTTCTACAGTATCCAGCAACACTTTTCTTTCCAACATTTCTCTCATTGTTCCTGCTGCTTCCTTTCGAAAGCATGCCTAAAGCACTATCAGGTTTATGATTCCATAAATCTGCAAGAAAGAATTACAGTGCAATAATGGTCATCTGCCTCTAAATTAAAACTGTATCATAACGCTGGGGCTGATATCTATAAACTTGTTAAAGCCTACAAGTAAAACATTAATAGGAGGGAAAAATCTTTCCCCAACATGATGTATATTACATAATTATGACGTTAGTAAAAGTCTGTGGAATAACCATGAGAGAAAAATAAAGAACAAAGAAGCTTGAAATAAGATGGTTATTTGTTTGTAGTTTGCAGCTATGTTCATGATACTTGAGCATGCTACTGAAATTGAAGCTAACAACTGTTTCTAACAATTAATGTGAAACAATTACCTAGTTTACTGATGAGATACCCTCTGGCTAAGGGTGCAAATCAGGAAAGAAACAGAATGAATTAATAGGTCTCCATATGGGCCCTTAAAAGAGCTAACCAATAAACTTGGAAAGAATCATAGGAGAGTAGCTTTCACTCAGTAATCTCTTTTTGCTTTTTCTGCTGCCTTGATGCAGTGCTACTGTGTAATTATGTTTATATTGAATATATGTTCAAGATTAGCATAATTCCAATCTTCTTGGTTCAACTTTCATATGTGGCAGTATTCGATTTTTTTATGCTAGCATTTTCTTATTGAATCTGTCTTGTTTGGTTGATTCCAATAATTTCAGTTTAAAAAGTTATTCAGAGCTTTGAGTATCATCAAGACTAGGGTTTGGCTACCCATCCAAGATATCCATGAATAGTGCCTTGTTTTTTGTTGAATCAATACAATATGTGCATATGGATTTTCTCCACCGGATAATAAACTTCTCTAGCTTACATTAGGTTTTTATGGTAAAAGTGAATGAATCATCCCTTTTTCCTGTACTCACCTTGGGATCAGAGATTTAATTAATGTTATCCAAAAAGGATCAGACATTTAAAAGGATATTGATAGGACACTGAAATCTGACTCTACAGGAATTAGTGTTGTACAGAATATTCTTCTGAATTCCTTTCATTATTACTTCATTTCATCATGTTTCATGACAATTGAAATTCTTTTCCTATATTATAATGATCTAGAAGTCCAAATTCTATTTATATCACAATGGTCTGTGTCACTTTGAGTGCTGATATTGCCTTTGTTTGTGGCAAAAGCCATCTGACCAGGGCTAGCATAGACTTAAAGCTGCTGATTGCGAGATGATGTGTTCAGGATTCACTAAAAAAATCCTAATTCAGTGGAATTCTCTCTTTCTCGTACTGAAAATTCAATGATCTCATGTTACCATTTTAGTCCCTTAGAAAAGTAAAGTTAAAACTATTTCATTTTGGTTTAATATCAAACGATTTATTTTAATTTTAACAACTATTGAGATGCCTACTCCTCCTAATTTATGGTATCATATGAATTTTATCTAGATATAGTAACTAAAATAGCTCAGGCAGATGGTAGGAACGTTGCCCATTTCCTCTTTGAGATCTTCCAATAGCAGCTTTTGGACACAAGCATTGAAGCCAAACAAGATGACTCCCATTGTTGGAGAATATGGGGACTCCAGTGCGTAACACAAGCCCATTTCCACAGAATTGTAGAATAGTTTAGGTTGGAAGGGATATTTAGAGGTCATCTAGTCCAACCTTTCTGCAATTAGCAGGGACACCTTCAAATAGATCAAGTGGTTCAGAGCTCTATCTGACCTTTAATGTTTTGAGGAATGGGGTATCTACTAGCTATCTGGGCAACCTGTTCCAGTGCTTCACCACTCTAATTGTAAAATATGTCTTCCTTTTATCTTGTCTAAATCTACCCCCTTCAAGTTTAAAGCCATTACCCTTTGTCTTGTCACTAGAGGCCATACTAAAAAGTCTATCTCCATCTTTCTGACAAGCCTACTTTAAGTACTGAAAGGCCCCAAGGAGGTCTCCACGGAACATTCTCTTTCCCGGGCTATACAACCCTAACTCTCTCAGCCTTTATTCATAGGTGAGACTGCTCTTACAAGTCCATGACCTTCTTTTGCTGGGAAGCTCAGAGCTGGTCACAGTTCTTTGGATGGGATCTCATGGGAGTGGAGTAGAGGGGGAAAATCACCTCTCTTGACCTGCTGGCCACAATTCTTGTTATGGACCCCAGGATATGGTTGACTTTTTGGGTTGCCAGTGCACACAGCCAGCTCGTGTCCAGCTTTTTTTCCACCAGCACCCCCAAGACCGCCCCCACAGGGCTGCTTTAAATCCTTTATTTTCCTTATATTTATACAGGGGCTTGCCCCAACCCAGGTGCTGCACCTTGCACTTGGCCTTATGGAACCTCTTGAAGCTGCCATGGGTTCCCTTCTTGAACTTGTCCAGATCCCTCTGGATCGCTCAAATTTGTTGAGGATGCCCTCAATCCCACTGGCTGTGTTTTTGACGGAGACAGTAAACAGTACTGGCCCCAGTACAGTTCCCTGGGGAACACCACTCATTTCAGAATTCAGGACAGGTCAGACAGAAACTTTATTATTTATGATTAGAGTGAGAGAATATTCTTGTTACCTTTCCCCCTCTGCTTCCCTGTTCTCTTCCAAGTGATTGCAGAGACTTAGACAATATAGTGCTTCAGAAAAAAAAAAGAAAAATAAAAAGAAAAAGTGAGAAAAATTAATCCTTACAATGTTTAAAAAGCCAAGTATCCATGCCTGGGACAGACTTCTTAAGCAGCTTGTTGGCTGCCACAATTCTAAGAACGAATAAAACAATAAAGAATGTGACAATATGGAGAAACAGCTTTGGATGGAGCCCATAGGAGTGGCACACTCACACGTTAGCCTATAAATGGTAATTGACTGTTAGCTTTTAGTCAAAAAGAGTGATTTTTTTTTTTCTTTTTAGTTAGGATAAACTTAAACATTTCTCTCATATATTAATAATTTTACCACCACACTATCCTTGATGATAGTTATTTTTTATCAAAGAAATGAGGGAAAAAAAGAAAAATGGTGAGGTCCTCTTTTGTCATCTATTCCCTAAACCAAAGACATCTATCCAGGAATAAGCAATAAATATTTGATTTAAAAACCCAGTTAAATGCCTTTTTCCAGAGGTCAAGTTTAGAATTTGAGGATTGCAGTGATATGCAATCTAGTAGACACAGGACACCTTATACCTGCATAGAGCTCTTACCACTAACTAGCTCTCATTCACTCTTCACTCCACAGCTTTGATTACTCGTCTTTTCCATATTTATTTTCTTTGTCTTTTTTGCTCTTCTGCTGTCTTGTCTTTCCACATTAAGTAGCAAATGATTCATTTGCAAGTCTCTGGCTTGGATTAGCCTCTTTGTGTTTAATTGACTTTCCAGCTTTTTAAAAGGATGTCTTTTAAGATTTCTGCTTTTTTCTACCTGTTGCCTGAATTCCTCCTAACTTTTCTGAGTAAAATAAATCAGGATGCTAAGGGGAGTCAATAAACTTAAAATAAACTTCTCTGAGGTTCTGAATTTTTTTGTGTTCAAACATTACCTTTATAACCTGTCAAATTTACTGCTGTCTTTGGAAAATTACTGTAATTTTCTTTCACACACAACATCCACATATAAAGCAGTATGTTATATGATTTTGTTGTATCATCTTGAAGGAGCTGGTGATACACTCTTTTTTTCCCCCAATCAAAATTCAAGTTCAACATTTCCAGTAAGAGAAAATGAAAGATTACATCGTTTTGTATCACTTTTTAATGCAAATGAAGAGCACCAAATTCTCCAAGAAAATCGTTATTTTTCAAGATGAAAAATAGTAGATGAAAATATAATCTAAGGTTTTGTACAATATTTCTTTACAGGGCGAGGGTTCCTGTGAGCCTCTTCAATGTTCTGTATAAAATAAAGTAAGGAAATATGACAAGTTACTGTTTTGTTGCTTGGAGTTTTGGGAGTCATGTTCTGTTCCTTCATGCTTCTGATTATATTATCCCAGGTAGAAAACTCCCACTCTGTATTTTATGGGCGTAATTCTTAGGTAATATTTTGCATATTATGTTCCTGTATATCACAAATATATATGCATACATAGTGAAGATTGTTTTTAAGTATCAGCATAGTAAAAGTGCTTCAGCACTTGTCCCTATAACAACATTATGAGAAAATAAAAGGTTTATTTATCATGAACATTTCTAACAACTGTTATTGCATGACTACCCTTAGCATCCTGATGTCCACATTACTTGTTACAAGGGATTTAGTTTACATATTTTTTGTTGGACCAGTACAAGCTGAGTAAACAAGCTAAAATTCATTGGAAAACAATAAAATATCTGTCAGTGTCCTGTAAGCACCTTTTGTGAATACAATAGAAAAATAATCCTCCTCCTCCTCTTTACTGTCCACTGAAAGCAAAATAGACCTATGACTTAATGTGAGAGAAACAAATCCTCAAGTTAAAAAATTCAATCCAGATAGCAAATATCAAGAAATCAGTGTTATATATAAAACTCAAATTATCTAACAAAAGGCAAAACAATCACAAATTAAGGAAAACTGGACTGGTAAATCTGAGATACTAAATTTGGCCACAATAAGTCCATTAATCATTAACTATTTTCAAAAAATAATAGCATATCCTTCTAAATCAGAACTACTTTGTCATTATTTTTTATTTTTTTATCTTTTTTCCAATACTTGCTTTGCAGTTTGAAATAACAGAGTTGTTGGAAAATCTGGCACAAGGAGCACCCGTTTTCCCCCCATTCCTTATATGTGTTACCTTTCAAGATCTCCAAAAGTAGCCAAAAATACTTAATGTCAAAAAGTGGGATCTAATTTTTTTTCCTTGCTGGGGAACAATTCTTAACATTCCTTCAAATCAGGGTTACCATTCTGCTTCATTGCTTAATGAGGCCTCAGATTAATCGACAAAGTGTCAATAAATCATAAACTCTTTTATTCATGCTCAAAGTGCATTCAATCAATTTTACCCACTGCTGAGCTTTCAGTATCATCAAATGTCTGATCTATCTTTGTGCATTTACTAAATAATTTAAGAATATTATATTGACTGATTATACATTATTTTGAAACATAGAATCTATAGTTATATTACAATTTCTCAAGTGGACAAAAACTTCTTCATTTTTTGTTGAGAATATACGAATAACATAATTATTAACAGAGCACAAAAAGTAGCTTTTACACACAAAGAAAGCTTTACTTATTCAAAAATACTTTAAACATCGTTTTTGTGTTATACCAAGGCTCAAATCTACACCTCATTTTCCTACTCTAAGATCTGAAATTAGCCTGTAATGCTCAGACAAAAGAGGCAGAAAGGCCTTGTGTAGCCTTATTGCTTTTATTCTTAATAGATGGCAGAGTAATAAGAAAGGTGCACAATGGGCAGACAGAAAAGAAAATGGGCATGAGATTTGGCTGAGGTGCATGGCACAGTTCAAAGGAAGGAGATGGCCCTACACCTCTGAGGAGTCTATCTATTCTACGGATCTTTCTAGGCAGCCTTTTGTATTGGTTGTGCAACAGACAGTCTCAAAAGAACGTGGTTTTTAATTTTTTGTTGACCTACTAATAGCATAACTATTCAGTAGTATTGATAGGGAATATTTTTATGCACATATGAGAGAAGAGGTTGACAAAATGGTCTTACATGGTGGAAGGTGCTGAATATTCTTCTTGCAGGACTTTATAAACTCAGATAGTATTTCCTACAATCTTATGACTAGTATAGCCAACTGATAAAATATTACCATAGTTCCGTGTGAACAGAGTTTCAGCATCATGAAGGTCTAGGCTTTGTCTTACCTCAATTGTTTGTTTGCTTTGAAGAATTGAATGATGTCTGACCATGTCCTCCAGAAAAATAGTTAAATTACGCTCAGGTCATGGATCTTGATGGAAAAAAAGAATCTAAGGTGCACTAAAGAGGAGCAGAACACTCTGTGGGGTTTATTCCTCACTATGAGCTGAATTTGGCTGCTCCATGTTTGCATTAAAGCTTTTTAGGGTGGCATCCTAAAACACTTCTTTTTCTTACTGATTCCACAGTTCTTCCAAGATTATATACAGGCACCCAGCAAACAGTTGAAAAATTAAGACAAATGCCCTGAGGCAGGGCAGCCCAGCATAAATCCTGACTTGAACATTCAAACTGAAGGATTGCTGCCATAATGCATGTGAAATGCATTTGAAATCAGAAATTTGAAATCAAATATGAAATTAGATTTGTGATGCATATACAAACTTAATTCTAACTTCACACTCATATGTGTAACTATTTTTGTCTATGCTACTTCTTGCTTTCATTGATAAATTGAAAAAAAGGTTAGTGGAACTGGCAGACATAGCAGGCATAAAGAAGGGAAAAGGAAGTTAAATTCAATGTATTATAAATTCTTCTTTCTCATCTTCAGATTAAAAGATTTTGATAGGCACAGCAAAAAGGAAGGTGTAAATTTCCTTTGGAGTAAGGGAAATACAAGACAATTAAAACTCAGAACAGTCAGAAACAGTGTTGACAAAGAATTGAAACAGACAAATACCATGGAAGAGATATGAGAAACGCATTGCTCACAAAAACATTATATTTTCTTTCATCAACACAGAATTAATAGCTGAATGCTTTAATAAGGTTTTCTTTTACTAAGACTTCATTACATTTTCAAGACATGCTACTACAGAACATTTATTTGCACATTATGAAGTGTTATAAATAATTGAAACTAAGCTGCCATTGTCAGTTGAATAAGGGCTTGCAATTCATTACTATTACATTTTTCCCCCACTCAATAGTTCACAAGATTCAAGAATTTTCATTAAATGTGGAGCTCACTACACCAATACAGACATGTTCTGACACTCCCTCACTGAGCTGGCATTCCTGGCTTTGTCAGCTTGGGACAGGGACTTGGTGGTAGCTTGCATGGAGGGCTCCCTCCTAGGTACACTGTTTCCCTGGAATCTCCTCTGTACGTGCCTGCACGGTGAGAATAACTTACAGAGAGAGATTCTGTGGTGCAATTTAACATTTGAGTGATAAAGTTCTTCTTGGCACAGTAGCATCCATTTCGGACGTCCTGAATGCAGGAAGGAGAACTGAAAATATTTCCTGAGACATCCCTTAGGAGGGGTGGTCCTCAGAGAGTTATGATCACTGCAAGTGACACAAAAAGGCTCTGATGACTATGAAAACAGCAAAAATACTACCCCAGAAATTCTTCCTTATGACCCAATCTCACCCCACACTAATTATTAGATGGCAGCAGTTTTTTGTATTTTGATGCTCAGCATGACTTCTTTACTAGAAAGGCAGTAACTTGTGCATCATCCTCATTGATTCAGCCATTCCTTAATTTAGTTCAGAGAGTCAATCAATATTTTGTATAATGTGGTTTCTGTTATATAAGCAAAGAATTGCCTCCTGAATCACTTCTTAGGCACTGAATACAAAATCACCATACCATTTATTATTACACTTTGATAAGCAACTGTGCTTGAATTGGTCATTGATTAAGCACAGCTTTTGTGTCAGATCACAATAGAAACTTTGTTGTTACTCCTTTAGAACAGTAGCTGCAACAATCTAACCAGTTTTTTCATTCCTATAAATTCCAATATGATTTGATATCCAAGACAAACACAACTTATATTTTCTATATATGAAACTGACTATATTTTCTAGTGTTTGAAATGCGTATATTTTTGTTGTTGAATATTCTGTGAAAACACCTAATTCCATGGTATTTCATAACAACTTTTCAGGAAAGATTTCTGTGTTCTCAAGTGTTACACCTGGAAAATCACCTGAAATCTGTAGTTATTGTAGGGAAAATGTGCTATAAATATACAGTATATTGTTAAGAGTGTTCCATAGGCATACATACCAAAGTGCTTCCCATACTTGAAAATGTATGTACAGTATAACTGTAAAAGATTAAAAATTTCTATGGCCACCAGTGTATAAATTACTTTGTTATTGCTATTATATGTAACTATACTTTTATTTTCAACTGCATTTATGGAAGGTTCAAATTAATGTTATTAGAAATATATTATTCTCAAGAGAATTTAAATTCCTACAAATATTTATGTATGAAAAATGGAACACTAGCTTTTGATTGGTTTGTAACCTGAAAAGCTCATTGATGCTGAAAGGTTGTTTGGAGTAGTACATCCCATTTTAGGTTAAGGTAGAAACCTCTTCTTTATGCATTTTTATTAGTGAGGTATTTACGTGTGAACAAGTTCTCTTAATTTTTTGCAAATTCAATTGTTTCTGATACTTCTTCTCTAACTCAAATCATGATGTGCCTTTTGCATCAAGATTTGTTGCTATGAAAACAATTATCATATCAAAAAACAAGATTATGACCTCAGGTGAGGAATAATCAGGAAGAGTAGATGAAATCTTCTGGCTGTGAGATACCATCAGATGGGCACAAGAAAGATTTGAAAAAAACAAAGCCTTTATATGTTTTTAAGATGATAACGTTTAATTGAAGATCAATTGACCTGTTTGTCTTCCCCTGGAAAAGATTATTATCTTTGGGTGTTGTACAGAAGCAGTGTAAAAACACCCAAAAGGAAGGTAGCTTGAGCAAAAATATTTTAAAAGGGAAATTATACTTTCTGCCAAAAAAGCACTGTATGGGAAAATTTTTTTAGAGAGTGCAAATACTGTTCTTTTCTTACAAATCAGTAAATAATTTTGTGTATCTGCAGGCTATATCAGACATTCAAAGGACAACTGCAGTGGCCAAGACCTTGGTTGAATTACTAACATTCACTGAAGAATCCTAGATCAATGCAAACTCTAAGGACACAGAAATATATTATATTCTGCAAGGAATGCCATAATTTTGTAATGTGAACTATTACATAAACGAAAAAAAAAATGTTATTCTCTTCCTAGATTGCTGAACTTTCACTATTCAAGAACTATTTATGTTTGTCTGTGCAATCACTCTGAGGCACTCAAGAGCCCAGAACATTTAAACTGCTTACAGTGTTTGCTTCTCTTGATGACATATTGAGAACCTTTCAAATTGCCAACTAAAGTAATTAATTGTGACAGGTCTAAACATGATGCAGTAATGAATCCTGAAGAAGAGTTTGGAATGGAGGAATGATGCTAAGCCCAGGAAGGAGAGCGGGAAGAAGGTGGTTTAGAGGGCTTTTATTTGTTTCTCACCATCCCACTCCACTTTAATTTTTTTAATTGACAATAAATTTAATTAATTTTACCCAAGCCACAGCTATTTTGAACATGACGGTAACTGGTAAGGGAGCTTTTCTAGCTTATTTTCTCTGCTATCCTGTTGAAAAGGGGAGTGACAGAGCACCTCAGTGGGTATTTGGCAGCTACTCAAAATCAACCTTCCTCATTCAGGTAGTTGTCCTGCAAAAAACACATACTGCAGACACACCTTGGATGATAGGATATTGCATTAATCCTCCATGGCTCATACACTAACTTAACTGTTTTATTTTTCACACCTTTGACTCATTTAAAGAACACAAGTGAAGTTCAACAATGATTGCGTACTGTCATATCTGAAACCATTTGGCTCCTCTGAGACAGAAAGGGAAAGAAGGATGAGAGGGAGAAAGGGAAAGTTCAAGAGAGGCAGAGATGAAGAAAGGGAGCTGACTGTGCCTCCCTTTGCTGTGCAGGCTGAGGGTGGGATTCTCTTGCCCAAACCTCAACGTCTGGTGCCATTTAAGGCCACTTCATGACTCCTGCATTACGGCATCTGACCTCTGCCCACTGACACAGAAAGGACCTCATCTCTGCCACCCGTGTCTGGCTGTCCTGAACACCCTGTATAATCTCAAATTTCCTTGAACACACACATGTTTTCAACCAAATGATGATCCCAATCTTCATTGAATCTAATGGAAGGTAGGCACCTAGAACAAATTTATGTATCTTAGCCTTCAACTCAATTCCCACCCTTATGTTTTCCTATGTTAGTCTCAAACTGAATTCTGCTGTCATAAATCTAGCTGTAGCTTTCTGGCCAATGGCCATATTCAGTCTAGAAACTGCTTAGTTGCATTACCAGGGCACTACATCTCCTCAATTCCAGCTGGGGAAATGAATTGTTTCCCTACTGTGGCTCTTATCCTTTTCCTCCTTTTCTGCTATAGAAATGGCTATAGAAATTTCTGCAAATAGCTGTCTTGGCTTAGAGCCAGGGAAATCTGACCTTTCTGGACATATCCTGATATATCTGACATATCTGGACCTCCCACTATGTGGACAGAACAAAAGTGTAAAAGCAGACTTGCTGCTCTTATCAGTATACATGTGCTCATTATCAAAATCAAAATAGAAATGTTTTGACTCTAACACTGAGGTGCAATGGAACAAAAAGCTGGGCCTCCCTGAGTATGCTTTCAGAATTAAACAATCCTTCATTGCTCTTGCTGTTTTCAGCAGACTGTCATTTGTTTTGGGACATTTTTTGCCAAAACCAACAAGAGATAAGCAATGGAAATAATCTCTCAGAATATACACTGAAATATTGGTTTGTAGTTATAAATCTAGACTTGGAATAATTTGTTTTAAACAAGATAATTCAACAGAATAGTTAATTAATTTTTAAAAAAATGAAACAAAATATTCCATCTCATAATAAATTAGATGTTCTGTATCTCTAGAAGAAAGAAAGAGGAATATAAATAAAAATATTAGATCTAGTGTTAAATGGAAAATAATTGTTTGAAAAAAAACCCAAACCAACAGAGTTAGCCAATAAAATCTATATATGTAGAAAGCTGTGATATGGCAGGTGTTTTTATTATTACTCATCTGTTCAGGTTTGTATTAAAAGTTATGTCTACCTTTGCTGAGAAAGAAAAAAGGACAATATTTTTGCCACCTCTGCTTTTTTATTGCTGGTACCTCACATTCAGAAAGGACTTCGTTAGGTCCTATTTCTTCTAGTACCTGCATCATCAGTAGAATTGTACCTAATTTGTAATTTAGGAAGCCATTCAGTCACACAGCAGAAACAAGACTGTACCTTAGGACATGCTAAGGCCAATAGTAGAAAAAAATGGTGTTCTCTAACTGCAGGAGAAGGTGTAATTTGTCTTCAGATCTTTTATGATGGAGCTGAGAAACAAGAGGAATCACTAGACAGATTGAGATTTCAAAGCTTCTTTTATTGCTGCTTGATTTTTCTAAGATTGCAATCAGTAGGAAATTAGCATTTTGTGTGAATTTAAACTCACCACAACACCACTTTTACAATCAGTCCTGTAAACACATCTATGTTTTAACCCTTCACACAAGTATTTTTTTACTATAATATCCTAGCTAGGAGGGGCTCCCAACAAAACACAATTATTTGACATTATCTTACACAACCATTCACAAATTAGTTCAATATTGGAGTTATGTTTGCAGCCTCTTCAGTTTCCTTCTACTGCTCAGCCACTGGCTCTACTAAGCCTGTTTAAGGACAATAAATTGACTTGCCCTGTATGTGTCAAATTATTCATGTGATTCCAGAACTTTCTTTATTCCCCTTTAAGCAGTTTGAGATAGAGGTTGTCACGTGCTGAGGCAATACAGCCACAAAAGTTTGAATTAACTAAGATAACAAAAAAGTATATTTGTAAGTAATCTCAAAGTTACAGTCATACTCACCATCATTATCCAAACACAATTTTCAATGTTCACCTCCAAAATGTTCAGCAAAACTTTCCTTGAGGGACCTGAGGAGGGAGAAGGTAGATGTAGAGGTTACACTGTCAGCTGTAGGGCAGAACTGTTGTTATGATGATGTTGTGGAAAGCAATTAACCTGCAGACCTTTGACTATTTGTGAAAATAGCTGGAAAGGCACTGGCACACAACTTAATTGAAGAATACTTGTGCCTGTTCTCTGTTAATGTTTTATTTTTACTTAAAAAAAAGACCAATCAACAAAATCTCTAAGTTACTATGAAAAAGATTTAAGAATTTTATTCTTATTTGGAAACTCTAAAACCTGCAGTACTATACTGCTCACTTCTAAATATGTCCTTTGATCTCAGTACTTCAGGAATGACTGTGAATACACATATATTTCTTCATGCTGAAGGGACTGTGAAGAGACAAGAAGAGAGGAATTGCCATTTGTTCCTCTTTTCTTGCACACTGCTGTTATTCTATGCTGCAATATCAGTTATACCTTCCATTTAAATAACAAGAAACATTTTAATTTGTTTGGTCTTACATATGAATCATGCATTTAAGCCCAAGAGTAGAATGTGATCCTAACTGCCAGTTTCAGATCTCTGATTTTATTCTTGACTTTTTACCATATCTTAGAATTAATCACATCAAACCTAATACCTGTGTAAAATTTATGCCAATATATTAATTTTACTCTCATAAACATTGAGCCTTTGCTCTAGATGTTTTATATTATTATAATCTGTTATCAAATGGGAACTTCTAGATTTATTTGGACACTCTTCTCCTGGTTTTAGTAACTGTCTTTTGTTCTTTGGTTCCCAAAGAAATTAAAAGCCTTTATTACTATTATTTTGCTGGCAGACAACCCAGAATATTTTAGCAATTCCTATAACCATTCCTGATCTTTATAAAAATGCACCAGTTTTTAAAAATAAACCATTATTACTATCTCAGCAGCTGTGTTGTCCTGTAAAAAGAACAGAGCTCTTCATTAAGCTTTCTAGTATTTTTCCTTTCCTAGAGTTCTTAAATTATGGTTGGCATGTACCATTTTGTCTTTTTTATAAAAATCATTGGATTAAAGCAAAATTTTATTTAGAACCTAGAAATTATTCACCTCTGAGCTGTTACACTCTAATTAGAAATTTAGTTTAGGGTCATTCACTCATAATAAGTAAAATGAAATAAGCAAAGGTGATAGCTCTCATCATATTACAAGACCAGAGATAGTTAGAAAATTCTACTTTGCTTAACTAGTCTACAGCAATGTGTAAATAATTAATATTTTGGAAGTAACATTGCAGATATCACTCATATAAAACAAGTATAAGGAAAATCTGGTTGCATAACTCATATAAAATATAATTAAAGTTCATATAAAGTAATAGTACAAGTAGTCAGGAATAAAATTGAAAACAATGAATTTCAGTTAAAAAGACACATTAAGATCACAAGGAAAACTCGAAGAATTCTGAGAATATATAGGAACTCAGAAAGGAACACAAGGAAAGATGTATAACAAAGAAAATAGTGAATGATACAAAGGAGAACATTTTTTTCTTTTTTAATCTTTCTAGGAAAAGTGAACTTTGACCAGATTCACTGTTAATTTAAAAATTGAGTAGAAATTTAGGTCAAAGTACAGAAAGAAGACTTTAAAGAATATTGAGACAACACAGAGGAATGCAGGTTCAGAGAGCTTGATTAATGTGTCTGATACACTAACCAAAGTACTCTTTGAATTATCAAAGTTTATCTTTAAAATTTCTCTAAGAACAGAGGAGGTATCCCTGGGCTGAAAAAAAAAATCCAAAAGGTAAAAAAGACAACTTGAGGAATTCTGGATAAATCAGTGTACTTCAAGTGCCTTGAAGTATTCTTAAACCAATGAGAAAACATTTTCAGAAAAATGTTAATGATGTGACAAAAAAAAAATGTAGTCTTCTCTGGATCATGACAAATCAGTCTGAATTAATTCTTTTACATGAAGGGAAAAGGAAGTAAATGTTATGTAGAGAGAAACATAAGTATTTGAATGATTTTGGCACTATACCATATGGCATCACTGAAAAGGGTCCTGAAATTTTCACTGGAAATTTTGAAAAGAAATTAAAATGTCTTTTGCTGGGAATATCTCAGGCAAGTGAATCCTGTCTCATTGCAGAAGCTTGATTGGGTGATTTCTGAGGGCTTGATGAGTCCTGCAGTTCTTGGTTTGTACTCTAGAGTCAACTACTCTTCACACTGTCTTGTGTGAAAAAGGAATAATAGTGAAATTTTGGCAGTAAGTATGATCACTTTTGCACGTTGAGTAAGGCTACTTTCTCCCCATATTTCTGGAATCTACAGGCTACTGGCTCCAATCTGAAGAAGGTGCCTATATATATATATAGATATGTTTGCAAACAAGCTTGGATCCTGCTCACCAGCTTGTCAAAGTGAAATTGCATTCAATGTACACTAACTACTGAATTCAGAATATCAGGTGGTTTGGCAGCCAGTGCTGAATATTGTGTTTCCAGGATCTTTTTTTCTTTTGTCCAGTATCTAACAGTTAATATAGACTTGATTTAATCACTGCATTGCACATAAATGAAGCTGACTTTAATAAAATGTGTTGCAGTCATATATTTAAGTACACAGTAGATGTATTTTTGAATCATACTTTTGCTTATGTGTGATTATGGAGGCAAATTAAGGCCACGTATGTGAGGCAGTCACAGTAATGGAGGCACTATCAAGATTTTGGCATTAGGACAGAATTTTCTTCTGATTAAAATGAACCAGCTTTAGTTCTGTAGCTCAAGAGCACACAGAGAAATATAAACTCCTCCACCCCACAAATTATTACTTTATGTTTGTTTTCTTCTCTTTGTTTCAAGCCGCTAACACTAGCTGGGAAACAATTTATAGTATAATTCTGTCTTTTTAATTATTCAAGCAGTCTGAAGCTTCCAATTTTCCAGCCAAATTCTTAGTCTCTGCATGAGGTAAATTTTATTTGCAAACATATGGAAACTGAAGTAAATCTTTGGCCCTTCTTAATTATCTTATGAGGAGAATCTTTTCAAAAGACAATAGCCTGAATAGTAGAAGGCCAAAAATTTTAATGTGTTATTTGTCATGGAAAATGTCATTTAGGAGCACTTTGCACAAACTTTTTCCAGACATAATTGGTTAGAATTGGCTGAGTCATTAGTACAATGTGTGTTCTGGTATGAATTTTTTCTTTGTTTTTTTTTCCTGTTTGTTATGCTCTATTGCCTTTTTTTTTTTTTTGCTTTTATTGAAACAAATGGGTTTGCCATTTAGCAGAGGTGGACTGATATTTAAGTAGATGACTGTTTTGCATATAAGTGAGCAGTTAATCTATTGTGCACCAATTCCCCATGTAATATTGGAGCTTAAAGTGTGTATTTTTCTCATGTTTTTCATGAGAATCTGTTCAAATTCTACCTATTTCCTTCAAACAAAACATGTCATATTTTCTACTTGTTAGATTGTGGTAAATGCAGGAGCTTCACGTTTATGAAGAAAAAGATTCATAGGGATTTTTGTAAAAGAAAGAGTTCAGGAGCAGGTTGACCTATTCACAAAATGTGTTACTTGTGTTTGCTAGGTGAAGAGGAATCAAGTTTAGTTGGCTCATTGTCAAGTCAGACCTCGTCCAGTATCCAAACAGGTGGAGATGAGCAAAATCAGAAATATAGTTCTGAGGTTTCTAGTAGATCAAGCATGGCTCAAAATATTTTCCTTAAAGCATAAAAAAGTCTCACAAAAGAAATGAAATCAGGTCTCCTGAAGTCTGGACTGAACAAGGAACTGGATTACACATTCTGCTTGCTATCAGTCTCAGACATGTTAAACTTACAGTGGAGTTTATTTAATTGTCATATACTCTGGTTTTCATCATGTGCTGCCTGGTACATGTGCTTTCTGCAGTCTGGACCAACGTGTTTTAGGCAGGGTTGTACCTCTGAAACTTCTATGATGACCAGGAGAAAAGTTTTTAGATATTTTACCTTTTCACATTGTACCTTAATTTCTTGATGACATCCGGAGCAAAATTTTTGCAAAGTAAGGTTTTCAGGTTAATTATGCTTTTGCACTACGATATTAGTGATGTAATAGCTACCTCCTATAGCTTTGGAATGTTACATTAAACACTTTTTAATTTAAATGGATTTCAGTGGATTACTTTGATATATATTTTAGCTTTTCGAAACCATGGCTATTTAAAATAAAAGTCTTATTTTATTCAGGTTTTTTAACTTCAGGCATGGGACCTGTCACAGCAAGTTACAGCATAGTAATAGCCAGAGTCAACTGTGCATTTTGCACATACATATGGCTGACTGACTAGGAATGCAGGGATATAAACAGCTTAAGAAGACAAATTATTTAAACTGGCAGAACACATGGGGAAATAAGAAAGGAAAAGGCAGTGCCAAAAAGGTGGAGCTACTGAGATCTTAACCTGAACCAGAGCATTTATACATCTATCTTCCCTTGAGAGATAGGGTAATAATTATTTTAAAAAATCTGTCTGAAAGCTGTCTCATGAAAATCTTTCCTTCATCTTTCTTTTCTCATTCTGCAGCAAACTTTTTTCCTAAAACAAGTTACGTTCCTGAAAATTTAGTTCAGCTTGAGTTGAAATTATCTGGGTTAGCCTCTAATTCTCAGAGATCTCAAAGATTTCAGAATTAAGTGGACAGTTCTTGCAGTGACTGCAAAAGGCCAGTAGAATAAATTTATAATGCTTGAATATCTTAAGACCCGGGAACTGACACAAAACTCCTTACTTGTTTTCCCTTTTTTTTGGCCTAATCCATTTCTCACATAATTTATTACTGGAGTTATTAACACAGGAGCTGCTAACACAGCTTTATTGTTGCCAGTGTCAGTGGAGTATTTCTACAAGGCACAGCATTGCTGATAACTATAGCTCTGTATATATATATATAGTACAGTCTTCTGTCTGTACTGCACCAAACCTCACACAGTCCTGCTCCTGTCCTCAGTGCATCTCAGGTAACCTAAGTACACATGAATCCTTTGATCAGTGACTGCTCATTTCCTATGGACCACACTGCACATATTTTATACTCTATCCTACCATGGGCAATACAGAGGTCTTAAAAGAGTTCGCTAAGTGCCAACCCATGAATCAAGGAGCTACTGAAAATCCTGAAGCTCTGTACTTCTGCACCTACAGCAGGTAGGTGAACAAGAGATGTACACTGCCTAGGGAACACTAGGTAATTCTACACAGAAAGTTTAAGATAGTCTTATGTTCCGTCTCACATCTTAAAAAAATATTTTTATTCACTAACTTTAGTGCTCTAGAACTAAAAGTACTGAAGTCTTGGATTTCTGGCACTTCTCTTTATGCCACATAGATAGAAGGAAAATGGACTCCAGCTCTAACCCAGAGTTCTGCATAGAATTTCACCCAAACTGTTCTCAGATCACACCTTCTGTTCTGCAATAAGCTAAATACAAGCAGAAGCACCTTTGAAATATTTTTTCCTCATGTTCCTTACCTTACCACATGAACACTCTTTGGGTGCTTTATTTTGTCCTGAAATCACCCAAAAATCTTCAAACAAGATCTCTCCCAAGTAACAGAGGAGACTTTAGAAAACTATTCCTCTCAGGTTTTATTTCTTATCATAAGCTGAATGCAGTGCTGCTTCATCTGTGAAAAATGCTTAGCCTGCACTAATTTACAAAATGTAGTGCAAATTTTAAAAAATATTCTGTGAGCCAGGTGGAGACCAAAATCAAGATTATTTGAAGACATAGGGTATTTGGGGGGTTTGTTTTGGCTTTTTATTTGGTTTTGTTTGGTTGGTTTCTGTTTTGGTCTGGTGGATTTTTTGTTATTTTGGTGGTTTTTTGTTGTTTTGTTTTTTATTGCTGTTGTTTGTTTTGTTTCGTTGGGTTTGGTTTTGTGAGCTTGGGGGTTTTGTTTCAGAGAAAAATAGAATATGCTGAGCTGGAAAGGACCCATCAGGATCACTGAGTTGAACTCCTGGCCCTGCTCAGGCGCTCTGATCACTTCCCTGGGGAGCTGTTCCAGTGCCCAACCACCCTCTGGGTGAAAAACCTTTTTCTAATATCCAACCTAAACCTCCTCTGACTCAGCTTCATGCCATTTCCTCAAGTCCTATCCCTGGTCCTGAAAGTGAAGAGATTGCTAACCATGCCTCTGCTTCCCCTTGAAAGGATGTTGAAGACCACAGTGATGTCTCCCCTCAGCCTCCTCTTCTGAAAACTGATCTCAGCCAGTCCTCATAACGCTGAGGCTCCCCCTCTAGAGCCTTCACCATCCCTGTGGCCTCCTTTGGACAGTCTCTAATAGTTGAATCTTTTTTTACATTTCAGTGACCAAAACTGCCCGCAGCACTTGAGTTGAGGCTGCCCCAGTGCAGAGCAGAGCAGGACAATCCCCTCCTTAGCCCAGCTGGCGATGCTGTGCCTCATGCAGCCCAGGAGATAGTGCCCTCCTGTCTGCCTTTTGTTTGGGTTTGGTTTTTTTCAGTGAAGTCTTAAGGTTATCTTTGTCAGGGTTACCATAATTACACTAACTTGAAAACCTAACTTCAAGTGTTTGTAAAAGACACGTTTTTCTCATTAAGTGTAGGAAAAAGAGGTAGCAACACCACAGTCCTCTTTTTGATCCTGGTACAAATACACCAAACTATGATTAGTCTACTGATATGTGA
This sequence comes from Grantiella picta, assembly GCA_013397955.1. Taxonomy (NCBI): domain Eukaryota; kingdom Metazoa; phylum Chordata; class Aves; order Passeriformes; family Meliphagidae; genus Grantiella; species Grantiella picta. The sequence continues at coordinate 371,795 of VZRM01008822.1, read as the reverse complement.
CACCCCAGCAGGACAATGATACGGGCAATGTGGCTGCAGTGAACTAAAAAGCAAGGAAATTATTCTGTAGGTGAATAGTTATATGATTGTGTCACTGCTGTCACTGTTCCTGTCCCTGCTCCCAAAATATGGTATAGTCGCTGACTAGTACTAACAGATGAAACAAAGTGCCATTGAAAACCTCTGAAAATTTGTCACTGCAAACTAAAATTCTTTAAAAACTGATATGGGCTGAGCAAGGGTCTTGAGGATTGTGCACTTGGACTGATGTGCCTTCCTGCTTTAGCTGTTCAAGCTTGGCTTTGTGTCTGTCTTCTGTTTCTTTCCATCTTCTTGCAGGTGCTTATGGAACAATCCTGCCAGATTCAAAGTAATCACAGGGAGGAACATTTATTAAAGGACATATTACGTGAATGTTATTTTTTTTCTGGGAATACATTTCGGCCAAAATGTATGCATGCAGAAGATTGAGATTTTACTGCCAGTGTTTTACTTATTTCTTCCACAGCCAGTATATGAATGTGTTCTCACTGAGTCATTACCAAATTTCATTTATTTCTTGGCATTCTCTCACACAATCTCCTCTTCCTCTTTCCTACCCAGCCACCTCTGACTGCAGCCAGCCAGGTGGTTCACTAACTGACTTAATAACTTATAAATTCAGCTTGCATTACAGTTTCTGCTGAACACACTTTCTCACTAATAACAGTTTTCCTAGCTAGAGTAATAAATGGGGTTACCTCAGGGTTTAAACAAATGTGAAGTGTGTCCTTAATGCAACCAATTTAATCAAACACATCACTGAGTTTTTCTAGTATATTATTTTCACTTAGCTCACATGAGACCTCCATTATATGTTTGATCAGTTTAAATTCCTTAGAAACTTTAATCCCTGGCAGAGGCTAAGCCTCCACATTCACAATGAGAAAATAGAATAATTCTTGAGAATTCCATACAGAGAAGGGTGGACCTTTAACATGTGAATGCTTTGTGCCTTCATTAACTGTGACATCCATAGCATTTTTAAACTTTCCTGTGCCTCCAGTGAAAAGCCAAATTTGGATATTGTCATTATTTAGTTATATAAGGCAAATGTCTGTAGAAACTTGCGGCTGTAATAATCTGAATTTGTGACAATTTTTCTGCGTATTCAAGGCTTTAGTTACATTTATTATTCATATAGTCAAGTACATTTCTGACAGTACAAAGGATTACATGGTGTGCCTAACTGACAGGTTTACCATTTTATTTCAAAATATTTGACAGCATTTATAAATGAATATCTAAATTTCAACTGAAATTTGTTTATGAAGAAGTAACACAGCTTATTCTGCTTGCAACTAGGTATTAATTGTGAGAGTAAACCAATAGAAAATAGACAATTTTAAGTTCATATGTGCTTGGGCTTTTTTAAGAGTAATGCTTCTGCATAGTCAGTTAATAGAGAGGTCAGATAATCACATGGGCCACATGGTGACTGATTTATTCAAAACCTAGTAATATATGAGGCCAGATGTTAAAAACAAAAATCAGCTGGGGAAATGTGTTTGCATTTCAGCAAGGAACCAAGATCATTAGATTGTTCCCACTAAATGACAGACATTTTGTTCTTGGATAGTGAAAACCTTCTGAAAACTAAGAAATGTATATGCCACTGCAGCTATTGATAAAATTTAGATTTTTTTTTTTAATATACTACATATCTTTAAATGTTCTTGGAGATTTAACTTTGGCTGTCTATTTCTTTTGTTGTGAAAAACATTGCTTCAGCTCTACATATTGGCTTTCCAATTGCTTTTGCTGGTCACAGAGGCACTCTGCATCTCTTTTCATCTGTGTTCATTTAGGTCAAAAAATTACATCACATTCTGACTGCTCAGACTACCATGTCATGCCGAGACCTACCTTTGCTGCCACTTCTATATACATCACAGTTTAAGACAAAATGCATATGTATCACATGAAATATGTATCAAGTGAGGAAACATGGTCAAATTTAGAGGAAACTCCTTCTCTCTTTATATATATCTGATGTAATTTGTTCCATATAAATGATGCAAACTTTGAAATCCAAAACCCTAATGCTAGCATTTTACATGACAGAGTAACTTAGAAAAACTGAGAAGTGTGGGCCAGACAAGTGTACAGGGAGGCAGATTAACAACTGGCTGAACTGGAAGGCTTAAAGAGTTTTTATCAGTGACGCAAAGTCCTGCTGGAGGCAAATCACTAAGCGGAGCTTCTTCCAAAGTTCACTTTAGCAGACATCCAATAAGATATCCTGCTGGGCATCAGATCTTTAGTCTTCAGCAGTTCAGCTCCTAAGCCTCTCTTGACCTAAACTGTTTGTCAGTACTACCAAATACTACCTGAGCTGAATCAACATTTTCAAAAATCAAGCTTCTCAGAGAACAGGCGTCTAGAATGCCAAAACAGCTTTGAAGTAAAAGATGAGAGGCTTAATGTAAACAATGACAGAAATGAACCAACCCCAAAAATGGGACAATATTTTCAAGAGAGAAAATGGTCTGGTGAAGAACGGAGGGATGCTATTACAGATGGAGAGCAAGAGGTAAGGGATGAAGAGGGAGACTGAAAGAAAGAAACACCAGGTCACATGGGAAGAAAATCTGACAAAGTTTATACTGATTAAGAATACTGGGTGAATAATAAATCCAGGAGAAAGAAGCAATAATAAGCTTAGGAAATCATCATCTGAGTAAATCAAAAGCAGTCTTGTTTCAAAGATTTGCAATATAATAAATAGGATATTCTCTAACATGCCATATCAGTTTTGAGATCATTAAATTCACATTTCAGTGCTTTCCAGCTAGAGACATCCTTCTAAAAAATAAAAATGAATAGCTTTCACATAGAAATAAGAATGGTAACTTTTAGAAGAAAAGCGTTAAGTGATACCTAGGATAAATGTGGGAGAAAAAGGAGAATAATTTCACAGGGAGTAGGATAATGCATAAAAAGGAGGATGGAGAGGTATGATGTTACTTCTGGAAAGAAAATATCAAATCACAAATGAAGAGCTGCAGCCCCAAAATGAATTTTTTTTCCTGGCTTTTTTCAGTGACTCTTCATGGGGTCCCATGCCAATCTTCTCAATTTATCTGATGGTTTTAACATTTGTTAAATATTCAAAAATAATTATTTCTGAAAGATCTCTCTGCCTTTGTGTGGAGGAAAGAACACAAAGGAGAAGATGCAAAACTGCTGCAGGAAATGTGAATGAAAGGATCATAGAGATTAGGGAGAAGGGAAACAAGGAATTCAGATTGTCTGCAGACTAGGTGTAGGCAAGAGTAGAAAAGCAGTTCCAGTATTAATACTACTTATTTTTTTAATAGAATGCATGTGTCATTGTTTCTTTACTGTCTTGTTGCTATTTTGCATTGCTCTGGAATTTAATCTCTTAAAATTTTCAGGAAAAAAATAACAAAATTCTGCTGTGATATTATATCCGAAATTACCTGTATGGAAACAAATAAACTGCTTCTGTGTGGTATTTAGATGAACAGTGGTGCAGGATGTAAAAATATGGTCCTTGTTAATCTACTAGACTGAAAAATATAAGACAGGTGAAAGCTGCAAGAGCAAGTGGACTTATCACACACAATTGCCTGTCAAAGGGCAACTGTGTCATATTAAGCGAAATTGTTGTCTGCTTGCAGTCTTTGGGCAAAGTGAGTAGAAGAGAATATGTATAACCCCATTATTCGTAGTTCTACTGAATTCAGCTATTAGAGATACCCTGCAAAAAGTGAGTAACAGCACTCAAGCCAAATGTGAAAACGATGGCATTTTCACATTTCAGGTCTATAGCCATTAAACAAGGATACTTTGAAAGACATTTCTAAACTTTCAAAGAGGGGGGAAAAAATGACACCCTGTGCCTACATGAAACCCAGACCATTTTGAGCATCTCTCAGAAATTTACCATTTCTCAGTCACATGTAAACAGGGAGAGCTGTAAAGACACAGCTGTTATGGCTCTATGCTGCTGAATCCTGCTGCAGTTTCAGGCTCATTTTAGCCTGGATTTTAGTCTTTTATTGTTAAATTATGCAGGAGAACCTATCGTAGCAACAGCTCCAATGGGTTTTTGAGGTGAATCCATAGAGAAAATTTCCTGCATGCTCCCTAATGGATGTCTGGTTTCTTTCAGTAATTATTTTGCCTGTCAGTCAATGTATGATTAAATAGCCACCTGGCTGTGGCAGCTTGGACCTTTGAATCTGACAAGAGGTTAGTGGGGAAGTTACCTCGGAAAAGAGTTTGAAAGGAACTACTCCAAATACCACACCAGTCATCCGTGGTCCTCCACAATCTTCATTAAAAGGACAACAGGAGATCAGGTATTATAAGACAATCACAAATATTTTTAATGATATTTTAAGATATCATAATTTAAAATATAAATATTTTAATTATATTTTAAGAATAATAAATGCAAATCACACTGTCTGGGAAGAAAAATATATGGTAATTCCATACAGCTTGCAAGTGAGAAGACAAACGTAGCATAAAAAATGAACATATCCAAGAATCTTTGAATGTCAAATGACAAAACATCCCTAAAAAGTTTAAATAATATTTTGTTTGCATTTCTCAAATAACAAAATTCTCAAGAAAGTAAGGCTCAAGTAATTCAGGGGAAAAAGGGAAAGGGACCATTCCAGGTAAATATTTCTGGGAAAATGTTTATGCTCGTGGACATGCAATTATCTCCAGTAGAACTGGAGGAAAACAGACTCAGGCTGGGGTTCTGTTTTTGAATGATACTGCTCTCAAGAATGGTACTGCTTTAGTCCTTGACTCTCATAACCAAGAAGTGCATCAAGTAATGCCTAAGAAACAACTGGAACTATAATATACTTGATGTCAACTGCATGGAACGCTCAATATTCATCTTCTTGCTTTTATCATTCTACTTTATAGCTGGCTTCTAATTTTATCACAAAGGATTTACTCTATCTTTGCTAGAGTAGAGTTATTCTTCTAGTGGAAAAATATGACAAGTTCAGGTATCATTAGAAAGTCTTTCCAAAACAGATACAGATTAGGCTGAACATTTCATGTGCTCACTCTTTTTCAAAGAAGAGACTGAGTATCCTCATTGTATGCATTCTTGTTTCCTCTCTCTTCTGCTTTTTATTTTCCCCAGTAACAAACCTGTTCAAGCTAGTATGAATTGTGGCTCTGAGCAGCTTCCATCTGTGCTTACTTCAATACAGATGACAGACTGAAGCTGAGGCTGATGCATCTTGTATCACAGAAACACAGAGTCTACTAGGTTGGGAAAGGCCTCTTGAGACCATTGAGTCCAACCTATGACTGAGCACCACCATGTCAACTAGACCATGGCACTAAAAGCCACATCTGGTGACTCCACCACCTCCCCAGACTGACCATTCCAGTATCTAATCACCCTTTGTGTGAAGAATTTCTTCCTATTGTCCGAAGAAACCTCCCTGACACAGCTTAATGTGGTGTCCTCCTGTCTTGTCGCTGGCTGCCTGGGAGAAGAGACTGACCCCCACTTGGCTACAGCTTCCATTTAGGCAGTTGTAGAGAGCAACACGGTCTCCCCTGAGCCTCTGTTTCTCCACACTAAACAACTCCAGTTCCTTTAGATGCTCCTCACAGGACTTGTGCTCCAGCAGACCTTTCACCACCTCCGTTGCTCTTGTCTGGACTCACTCAAGCACCAAAATGTCCCTTCTGAATTGAGGGCTCNGACTGACCCCCACTTGGCTACAGCTTCCATTTAGGCAGTTGTAGAGAGCAACACGGTCTCCCCTGAGCCTCTGTTTCTCCACACTAAACAACTCCAGTTCCTTTAGATGCTCCTCACAGGACTTGTGCTCCAGCAGACCTTTCACCACCTCCGTTGCTCTTGTCTGGACTCACTCAAGCACCAAAATGTCCCTTCTGAATTGAGGGCTCCACAGAACTGGACACAGGACTCAAGGTGTGACCTCATCAGTGCTCAGTACAGAGAAAAAGATTATGTTATTCTATTATCCTATCCTAGAACAGTTCAACAACTTTTTCTACCATATTATGTCAAATAGGAACTCACTACAGCTGCACTAAGATCCTCCCGGGTCTATTGCTTTATTTGGTCTGGTATCATGATGATGTGACTAGAACTTGTTTGTGGCCCAGTTTTCCTTTTCCTGTGTGTTATGGCATATAGTTCTTACTCACCTCAAATGTACAGGTTTGATAGTAACAGCCTAAATTACTTTCCAGTAACAGACATGAACATGACACCTCCAATATGGATGGTGCAAAGTCCATCAAAATGACCAAAATCGAGCTCTTCCAAGTCTTATCCTTGTTTTTAGAAACAAAAACCAGAACACTTCACTAGCAGGCACCAGCTTCTGCTCTGATGCATTTGCAAATGGAAGATCATGATAGCCTAATCCAGCAGGTGCTGCTGTATCAGAAATTTAGCAATTGGTAGGATTCTTTTATTATTATTTGTTGATTGAAATTACTAAGTATTATAGTTCCAATAAAAAAGCTTTAAATTGAATTCCAGGATATTTAGATGACATTGGAGAGTTTCAAGTTGTTATTATCCTTGCTATAAAGCAAGGGAACATCTGCTAAAAAGAAACTTTCAATTACAGATTTCACTACCACCCACACAAAAGCAAACATTTTTAAAACTGCAATTACTAAGCAGTATGAGGAGGTAGTGCATGTAGCAGTGATCCAGCTCCATGGGGAACGTGTAAACAAAGGTCTTTGTAAGTAGATGCCGAAACACTTTAGAGGAAAGATAAAAGGTTGCCACAAAATGCAGATCACTTCAGAGGCACATTATTAAATAAATCTCAAAACTAAGCTGACAAGGAGTGTTTCATGGAATTTTATTGAAGAGGCCACTACAAGTTCCACAATGCTCAGCATAATCTTCTAAGACTCGCAAATCCTACAGTCTTTGTTGAACTTTCACCTATTTTTAATGTTGAAAATATGATTCCAAATGCATTTGTGATTCCTAAATGTCTCTATTTAAAATGCCATTTGCTATAGCTTCTGTGATATACTAAAATACACATTTCCGTACATTTCTTGCCAGAACACCTATAATACCTGGTAGGCTAGTAAAAACATTAACTTTTATTTTATCTACAGTTACTATCACACAATAAATCAGCAAGAGAGAATGCTGAAGTTTTAGCCTCTTAGTCCTCAGGTCTGCTTTCTATGTGAACGCAGCAGATCCCGTTACTCTAAAATGTGAATTAAAATGCCAAAAAGTTCTCTGGCACTCTAGTACCAAGTTCTAGGATCAGAGATGGTTTTTTCCTGCCTTTTTTGTTTCATCTGATTACATAGACCTTCCATGAAAAATCCAAGATTATTCTCTTATCTTTTGAAGATCTTTCCATGTCTGGCTAACCACATTATTGAATTGCTGTCATAGTAGTCTTTCAGAAGAACTGGTAAAAAAAAATACAAAGGACATTTGATAAGTTAGACTGGAATTTTCACACTAGATTGGTAGATGTAAAAGTTTACACAGAAAAACAAATTCTAAGAGCAGGAATAATACAGATTTTAAAAGCCCCAGGACCTGCTAATACTTGTGTGCAAAATTTGGTCAGCTACACATCAGAGTGATGATTCTGATACCTGCAACACTGGTTATTCTAATACCTTCAAAACATTCCTTGTGGAAGTGGCTGTAGCCCAGCTAAGATTGCTTAGTGCTTTGAGGGTGTAAAATTGCACAGCTGAATTTAGGAACCCAGGACACTAATGGGTACAAGCAGGAGTTTGCATCTTGCTTTGTGATCTGGCTACACACAGAATCCAGGGTGTTACATGAGGTACCTAAATACTGCATGGTATGAATATTCCCTGCTTACCTTAACTTGCTTTAAACTCCTGTTATTAGTAGAGATTTGTCATGAATTAATCGTAGGGTTTGTGGTTTTGGTACTCAGCTTCCTTCTGTCTCAGGCTGAGAGCCTCTGAAAGACTGGGCACCTTAAAATACAGGTATATTTAACATATTTTACTCAGGAAAAAGAGTGAGTGAAAGGGGATCAACAATTTAATTCATAGTATTTAAAAAGAATTTATTTGTTTGATGAAATACAGAAAGATCTAGTGGTTCCTGAATATCCTATTTAAACAAACAGCCTAAAGTAGTCATACAAGCAGTTATTAAACTGACAAAAAAAATGGCCATATTCAATAGAATTCTATGTTTTCAGTCCAGCCTTCTTCCTCTTCCAAAAGCTGAGCTAAAGCCCAAAGATACTAATTGAAAAACTAGTGTTTAATGCATCAGCACTTACATGCTGGTGCTTGCATGGTACATTTACTGGTATATTTTGCTAGCCTGTGACTGACATTGATTGTGCTTCACTATACATCAAAAAGAGTTTGCTAATGTCAGTGCAGTAAAACAAAACTGGTTTAATAGTCGTCCTATGCATTCAAGCATTTCTACAGTATCAGAAGGCTTCATAGTAACTAGAAAACATTTCTTGACTGCCTTTAGGGTCAGCTGAAGGGAAATGAGTTGAACCTCTCTGTCAGCAACAGACTTGGATTTCCTTGTGACTTTTTAAGAATCTATTCATTATCTCTTAAACACTATTGATTTGTTGGCTTCAATGAGAGTTTCACAGGACTAACAAACTCTTTATAAGGATAAAGCATGAGTTTGCCAAGGAAAATAAGGTGATAATCATACCAATAAAATAGCTCCACAATAGAGTATATCTTACAGAAAAATCTGCCGAGTTCAAGAAGCACCTAAACTTAGGTATTAAGTTTATTCCCCTTTAAAAGCTTGTTATGGTAAGTCTTAATTGAATTACATCAATAACACTGGTGATACAACAAAACTTGGAGACAATTTAAAAGCACAGATAATGGTCATGTAGAATATAAGGAACTTAATACAGCTATCAGAATATCATATGTAGTTGTTGCATAAAAAGGGAAATAAATAGGAAAATAAGTGATTACAAAGTGAGTGCTGTCATTTACATAGAAGCAATTATCTTTTTGAGAATAGTGCAACAGTACCTTTGACAGAGGGCTAGCAGAAAAATCACTCATGATTGTGTCCACCAGGAACTGCTTTATTTGAACGCAGTTCAAAACTGGAGCCTAACTGCGTATTTCATGGCTATTATTGCAGCTCTAAGTCTGTTGCAAACTTTCTATTGCAATAGCCATGCACTAATAACTCCCATCATAGGACATTTTCTTTGGCCATAAAAACCTGTGTATAAATTAGAACAAGCTAAAATAACACTGTGCCCCTTGTTCACCTAAGTCTTTTAGAGTATACCAAACTTCATGCCTGTCTGCCCATTATTATTATTTTTTCAATGTTAGCATGTGATTAGCTGCTTTGCTGAATATAGTCCCTGGGTAGACTAAAATTATTCTTTTTTTAGCCTTTTGGTTTTTTCACTATTTCCAAGTCAAAGCATACTGCAGAAAATTATCCTTCCCTCAGAGAAAAGCAATTCACTCTTATCAAAATCATTTCAGTAGAAAAATCGGAGTGATCAAAACCAAAGTCTGAACTTGTTTTTTTGTCTCAGCGAAGTTTTGCATTTAAATGTGGAATTATACATTTGTAAGGAACATGTGCTATGTACGGAACAGTCATTTCATATCTTTATAAAATGTATAGCAGATGGATAAGGTACTCTACTGGCAGAATTAAACAACACTGCTTCTCTGAAACTTGAAATCCATTATATACTTAGTGCTAAAACTGTGCTAGTCTTGTCTTGGTAAACTAGACTTGGCTTGGCATGGAGATAGGTGACATTATGCAAGATGGCAGAGGTTTCCAAAAGTCTCATGAAGTTGCTTATTTTTCCTTTGCATGCATTATGGATGAATCTGGTGTAGTCACTGCAAAGCAATGGCATACTTTCCATAGACTTTAATGGGATGGAATTTCAGTTACATGTTTTTGTCACTTGAAAGTAAGTTCAGATAGAAAGATATGTCAGTGTGGCAGAGACTGGAAAATGCATAATTTGAAAGGAATTTTAAAGAGAAGAAAAATCTTTGAAGAACTCAGGCAGGATTAAGATATTATTCCATTAAAAATAGGAAGCTTGAAAAAAGTGTGATGTAGGTTGGTCATAGAAAGTGGAATTAAGATCTTCAAACAGGGAAAGATGAGATGCTTAGTGCATGTATAAGCAATGCAAAGCTGAGATGTTAAAACGATATTATCCAAACTATTTCTAATCTTACTGTTATTTTTATCACATACTTCCAATATAAGAACTTTTAGCTGAAGTGATTTACCACATGGTTCCAGGCCACATTTTCAGGTTTTGTACACGCCAGGGACCTCCATGAACTAAAAAACTGCTATGCAAAAAAGCAACCTGAAGAAGATTTATAGCAGCTTTGAAATTCTAATGTCTAGTCAGATTAAGCACAAAACATTGTAGAAAATTGGTAAAAGAATGATGAAACTACAAAGTAGAAAAGTCAGAAATTAGGAAATGCTAGAACAGAGATAGCTGTTGCAACTGATAGCTTTAATAATTTGTTGTAACAGACTTAATAAGATATACTACACAATTAAATGATCATAATAGTCACTGGTGAGGACAGGAGCAAGATTATGTTCTGGGGATGATTCAGCCAGTTTCAATGTGAATGTTTAAGGCATAGAATAGTTATATACAACAAAAGGCAAGTTATTATAAGAACAAAAATAAGATAACCTCAAATACATTTGTTTTTCCCTATTAGCCTGCCTTCTATATATTGAGCAGCTGTAAAGTTATACAAGAGGACAACTGACAACAAACCAACATATAATATAAAGAACTTACGTTTAGGCATATGTATATACATTCATTTAATGTCACTAAAAGGATATCTGGTTTCTTTTAGAAACAGAGGGACATGTTCCATCTTGCCCTTTAAGCTGTTTTCAAGCAAAAAGTTTCTTCCTTACACAGCTTTCCTTTAAAATGTAATTTCTTTTCTGTTAGTGACAAAGTTGAAGATAAAATTAAGTCACTTCGCAGTACTTAGTGCAAATAAGCATCTCAACATTTTTTCCAAAGCATGAAACTGTCATTTTTCCCATTCTTATAGTTCTAAGCCAGAAACATTTAATCTTATCAAACCTTTCTTCAGTCAAGGAAAAGAAATAACCTTGGCACTGAAAACATGCCTCAAGAAAGGTCATCCAAACAAGTAATAATTTTCCGTTTATAAAAGCATCAAAATAGCAGCTTAAGAGCAAAACAGCCCTTAACCATTCTGACGGCCACTGTAAGTGCATTATACATGTTATTTTCAAAATACTGCGTGCCGTCCTGCTGTAAAAGGGGGAGCTGGGAAGGATTCTTTTTAATAGATTTCTCGGACAGAAATAAAGTGCAAACGTAGCAATATTATATCTGAGAACTGTTTATTGCTAAAAAAGGGTAAGTGTTCCTACCGAAGTGGGATAGAAAAGGGAACAAAGAGGGAAAAGAGAGAGGGAGACAGAAACAGAACACCGGGACTGATCATGACCGCTGCTCCCCGGGCGCCTCGTTCCGTCAGCTCTGCCGATGGAGCTGCGCGGCTGCGGGGCGGCTGGGCGCGATTTCCAAAGAGCAGCAGCCGCGTGTACTTGCCGTGGGCGAGGAACGGGAACGGGAACACCAACAGGCTGTCGAGGTTACGGGCACACTCAGGGAGCGGCTGGGTGCAGGCTGGGTGCAGGATGGGTGCAGGATGGGTGCAGGATGGGTGCAGGATGGGTGCAGGGTGGGTGCAGGATGGGTTCAGGGTGGGTGCNAACAGCGAGCACGAGGTTGTCGCGGACACTGAGCTGCCTCGGGGAAGCAGCGAAGCAGGGCAGGACCGGGGCGGGCAGGACAGACAGCCAGGGAAGGAGCAGCACTGCAGGGAGGAAGAGGCGAGAGGGGAGGAGGGCCGAGCTGATCCTGCAGGCGAGACCCCGCTCCCTCCAAGAAACCCAAAGAAAACAGCCCGGGGTTGTGTCTCAGTCTACTGCTTTTGTGTGCTATGGCTCTTCCCATAGCCCAGCTTCCCGGGCATTTTCTCCCGAGCATCCAGGGATCTGCCCCACCAGCAAGGACGAGTCGCTTGCAGCCTGACCATGGAAGTGTTCTCTGCCCTGGTCGCTGCATGGTGAAACTTCCCCAGTGACAGAGCTCCAAGCACGGGTACAGCCCCTGGGGGAATCTTTCACCTCATGTATAACATATGTTGAGGCATAAATAAAAATCAGATTGGTCCCTCTCATAGTGTAAGGCACTTGTATTGAAATTATGACTGGAAACAATGTAAAATTATGGGTCTGGGTGAAATCAATAGAAAGCTTTTTCTTTATATCTCCCTTCAGAAAATTACTGATTTAGGGATTGTGCACTTAGGACAGACAACACCATTTTGCTTTCATCTTCTCTTGTTCCCAGACCCCTGAATCAGTCAGTGTTGGGACAGCTGCTGAGTAGCACTGCAGAAGAGGGAAGGGAACAGAAGATGCTTTCAGTTTATGGTGCCTCTTAAGGATTCAAGAGAAGAATGCATGAACTAACTAACTTCCACAGCAGGTAGCTGTAGTAACAAAAAGGAACTTGTAGATCATCTATTCCACACACCCCTGACCCCAAGAGATTCTCAACATCTTGTGTTAAAGTGAAGAGTTTTAAAAGATTGAAAACCGCTATAATGGACTGAAGAAACAGAGAAATTAGCAGTATGACTAATGTCTCACTGCTACAAATTTGAGAAGACTTTGGGTAAACCAGAAGCATAGCCAAGATTTTCTAACTTATTTCAATAAATTCATTGCTTTTCTTGAGTCTCAAGAAAAGGGTAGTAACCCTCTTCATGCCCTATGCTCACAGCTGGCCACAATCTCAACCTGGAAACAAAGTGCTCTGGTGAGAGAAAGAATTTATATCTGAGTGTGGGGGTTCAATGGCTCCTCTTCAGTGCTGTGTTACTTATATTCACAGCCCAAAGTATACCTGCCTCTGATCCTTATGAGTCAGTGAAAATGTTTTAGGAATATATACAAATGGAGATTGCTTTCAAGCTAGTTCAGTTTTAGCCAGAAGGGTTGCTGAGGGGAGTCATGCTAATGACACCTAATTTTTTTTCCCAGGACAGTAAATGGAAAATGATAGTCTTCTCTGAGGACAATCTGAGTTTAGTCTGAATAAAATGAAAATGAACAACATATAATAAAAAATGATCTGTTGACTTGTAACAGAGGCTACAGTTCTTAAGAGAGACCATAATTTTCTCTGGCCCTGAAGCTCTAGTAAGTAATGGAAAAATGGTGTAGTAAAACCATGGCTGTTATTTTATTTGAATAAAAAACCACTGCAAATCAGTCTAGTTCAAGAGACATTGGGATTGAAATAAACTGCTAGAACTCTACTGAAAAGAAGTAAATTGAGGCACATTGTTTCTTAGGTTCCTCACAAATAATGTGAGTTGTTTGTTGAGCTTTATATTGAATGTGGCTTTAAGGGCTCAGCAGCAGGGGCTGCAGGAGCACTGTGAGGGGAGGCTGGGGCTGCCACAGCTGGACACAGCCTGTTCCAGCCAGACACAGCTGGTTCCAGCTGGAAAAAACTGGTTCCAGCCAGACACAGCCAGTTCCAGCCAGATCCAACCACCCAGTACAGGGCGTGGCTGAGGTGTGAAAGGCATTGGGGTGAACACCAAGGTCCATGCAGAAGTAGGGGCAGGAGGTGCTCCAGACAGCAAATATTCCCCTTCAGGCCAAGGTGAAGACCATGGTGGAGCAGATATCCATGCAGCCTATGGGGGGCCCCATCCAACCTGGCCTTGAACACTTTCAGTAATGGGACATCCACAGCTTCTCTGGGCAACCCGTTTCAGTGTCTCAACACCCTCACAGTAAAGAATTTCTTCCTAAGACTATTCAAATAGAAGGTTTTGAGCTGCTGTATAAAAATTAAGTAATGGCTTCTCCCAATTAATGAACTCAGAGTTCCTCTGTAGAGTCTTATGGCTAAAAAAATACTTTTTTAGATTAGAAAAATGCTGGTTTGGTCTTTAGTTATGTAGATTATATTATACACTCAAATAATTTGTTGCGTTATAGGTAGGACATGAGTTCATACAATCACAAGTTTCTATCCTCTAAATCTGTGCTGGCTAGAATAATATACAGATTTTAAGAGACCATTTTAAAGACATATTGTTAACGTAATTTCAATTTTCAGTTCCACGTGTAGGTTATCCTAACAAAAATATCCTCTCTTTCAATAGCTGTAGTTTAAAAGAAGCATAAAACACTTTGTTGTTGGATTCTCAATTGTGTATTTGTTTATTGTAAAATATAGTTGGAACACATGCTGTGGCAATTGGTAAATCTACATAATGCCTCTTTGTAGAGCAAAGCGAAAAATAAATTTGTCTTTTTAAAAATATGGCTCCATCCAAATGTATATAAGCTTTCTGTAGTGTCTATATAACCCACATTTTGGTTGTTCAGTGTGATGAATAATGCGAATTTTTTGCTGTTCAGTTTAATAAAACACTTCATATGACCTCTTCAGAATGATGATCTGTTTTTTATGACAGACTGAACTGTTTAACAGATCTAGCTTAATCATAAATACTGTCAGGTGTATAGTTAGGGAGCTGTCACCTTCCTCACATCACTGAACTATTGTAATATTCATTCACACCACTGGAAAAGAATGGAGATGCAGATATTCCTTTAAAATTTTCTCAGTGAAGTCCAAACACAGATATGTACATTCCCATGTGAAGGATAAACCTCACAATTTAAAAAAATAGTATTCTAGATTACATGGATATTATGTGTGTATATATATACATAAATATATGTATACACAAACACAACTATGAAAACATAAATATAAATATAAACCAAACATGAAAATCTGGTAACCAAAACCTTTCTAAAGCTACAGCTGTGGTGGTTTTTTTTTTCTTTTATGAAACACAAACATGGGAAACATTTATCTTTCATAATAATGGCTGATTGGGCGATGTCAATACTTTTTGTATTACTTTCCATTAACAGCTATTTTTTGAATAGTTCTAACTCAAATTATTATGTGATTTATCGTGATTTAAATAAACAAAATCTTTAGTTTAATTTAGTGTTGCAACAAAAAGGGTAAACTGGAAATATTACTATACTGGGAAGACTTTAAGGCAGATTCCTTCAGAGCATGGTTACATTTGAGTTGGAAATATTCGGGTGATGGATTATTCAACAAGTGCTAAACAATTTTTAGTGACAGCTTTCTTTTAACAAAAGACTCACTTTTAGTGTACCTTATTCTGAATCAAAGTTGGTTAAGGAAAGTCATTTATTATTACAAGCAATTTCAGGTAGAATAGGAAAAACAGTGAAAGCCATGTGATATAAGAGTTTATGTGTTTTGTTGGCAGAGCCTGTTCTGGAGGATGCATCATACTTGCAGCAAGACCAGCAGAAATCTTTTGCTTTCTGTGGATCACATAATTAAACATTGTATTAAAAACACATAAACCACAAGATAGTGCTTACAAGTGATATATCTAGTAAAATTCTGCTCATCTTGTCTGTAGGATAATACATGTACAGTCCAGATACAGACAGGATATCTTTTGACACAAAGTACCTTCAGTAGGGATGAAATCATTGGATAATTTAACAACTGTTCTCAATTGAGTGTCGAAAATTTATGTGAAGAAAGTCATTCTTTGCAGAGAAAATTATTTTTCCGTAAGAGTGATTAAATATCAAGATAGCAGGGTCAAAATCAAAGTTTCTCAGGAAAGATCTGAAAGACTTATAGGCTCTTTAGTAAATCTGTTGCTGAATAATTTTACTAATCACAGTGTAGAAACTGTTAAATCTCTTTTCCTAAAACTTTCCATTTTGAGACACATATGCAGCACAGGAAATTTCATCTTGAGCAGCTAAAGATTAGCAAAATAAGTACAAATGAAAGCAAGATACTAGGGTAGGAAGAACTAAGCAACCAAAATAGAAGTAGCATTGCATAAACAGATTATAACATGTCATATGACAGTTTTACATTTGCAAGCAGAGAGTTCTGTTTGTGCAGCTTTCTGCTGTTCCTTCTTATGAGGAGAGAATAAGAATAATCACAGTGTGACCAGGGCCATGAGATTGAAGAAGGGACTTGGAACTGCAGGAATTGCTGGTCTGTGGAAAATCTGAGTGTCCGCTGAAGATGCAGAATAGGGCCCAAAAATCTGATATGTCATAGAAAGAGCATTTGAACATCCTGTCTCTGCCCTGCATATATAATTTGTCAGTATATGCATTTGCTACAAATATTAGATAGGAAACATTTCTGACAAAACTTGTCAAAAATAGTGTCTGTTAGGGTCATCTTTTAAATTAATCTTTTGTGACTCATCCTTTATTATCAAACAAATATATTCAACACATTATTTCCTGCCTGAAATTTGATGATGGAATCTTCATATATCACAGTTTCTAGGGAGCTGGGTCTGTACTCTGAAGCCAAAATAAAGTACTATGGATTGACACAAACTTTAAAATCTGTTACTTACACAGACTAGTGATTGGATGAAAAATGAGAGTGTGTTTTTAAAGTGCAGATGTGTTGACTTCAGCTGAGGCCATGTTTGCACACAAAACACTGCCAAAATAAAGAGTATAGTCTGCTGAAGTTTCTGCTGACCTTACCATGTGCAAAGATCTGCCAGCTTTTGAGCTTCGGCCTTCCCTCTTTTTAAAGGGCAGCATCTGGTCTAGCCAAACTGAAGAGGAGTTTTTTGTAGAAGGAAGGATAAATGTTCTTTTTCCTACATTTTATTATTATTTTATGAAATGAAATTACTTTCTGTTGGAACTCCTACTTCTTTGGTAGAATTTTGGAGGAGACTGAAACTCAAAAAGCTGATAAAAATATAAGAGAAAGAAACATTAAGATATATGTCATTTGAATTTAAAATGTATGTGTAGTTTGAGTTGAAGATGTTTGAACAGGAAAAAAGAATGTTACATGTAGTAAATATCACCTCTACTTAATTTTTCAGTGGGAAAAAAAAATATAAGCATGTGATATAAAAGGAATTTATTGTATTTTTAATGTATAAAAAAGATGTGTTTTTACATACTGCAGATCCAGTTGGCTTGAAATTTCTGGAACAATAAAATCCAAATAAATTTCAAATAAAAAACAAATAGCCAGGTAGTTTAAACAAATTCTTTATTAATATGAAAGGAGTGAACAAAAATAGAAATCTTCCTTTAAATAAAAGTTCTGCTGTTTTTAAATTCTATATCAAAATTGTAGTATCATTCATTAGAATGTGGTATTTTTTTCCAAAAAAAAATCTTGATTCACTGATTAAAATCTATATTTAAAAATTTTGAAGGTCTCCAGCAGAATTAAGTAGTACAATACTAAGGCAACAATTAGAAATTCCACTCTGACCTGACAGTCGAGTAATCAGAATAAGAAGGGAGGAATGTGATATGTGGAAAGCCTGGGACTGCTGCAGTCATTACAAAAAAACCTTGTCACGGGATGTGGTCCAGTGATAAACAAGGTCAGGCTAGCATACCATCTGCCCATGGAATATTATGCCGATGTGTTATTCTGGGTCTTTTACAGCTACATGGTTTTCAGTCATTTAAATACATAAGAAATTCCATCAGAAAAAAAAAAAAGTCTTCTTTAACAGCTAATTAAATGCATAGCAAAAGAGACCAAACACTGAAAGTCAGAAATATCTTTGCATGGCGGTGAAAGCTGGGGTTGAAAATAATGCTATCTCACACCATGCATCAGTTCTGAGTGCTTTAAACGGGGAGGAATCTAAGTTCAGCTGTACTCCTTTGCATGCTGTCTTTCTGGGAGCTGCTACATATTGGCACAGGGCTGCATATTCTGGGCTCCTGGGGGGGGGAAAGAATTATTATCATTCCTCAGCTGACTGTCTCATGCTCTGTGCACAGTGTGACTGAATTGGCTAAAGTAAAGCAAACCTTCCAGAACGGGTCTTTGAAAACACACACTACAGAGTCAAAAATGATGCCTTTCACCTTCATTACACAGAAGGATTATTCACAATTCTCCAGATGTAAGGTGCTCTGAAAGTACATGCAGAGTGAATATAAAGCCCTTTTTCTGTTTTATCTTTCCTTGTAAAAAGTGAAATTATGTTGTGTTTGATTTTTTGAAAGCAAAGAAATACATTCACTAAATAAATACATACATTTTTATTTCTCAAATTCTGTCAATTTTTGCACAGTTTACTCCCCTTAAAGAGATAAAGTTCTTGCTGACTTCACTTGGAAGCATATGTGAGTCCATCAAGGAGCAGTTGGTGTCTTGTGTTCTTTGGAATTGTGAGCAGTAATTGACTTACTGTTCAGGATACTATCCACTTACACCACTCTGTAAATTCCTCTGCAGAATGCTTTTAATTCAAATAAAACCACAGTGGCAAAAATAGAAATGTGAAAAACAAAACAAAATCAGGTATATTTTTTTATGACATGTATGTATGATCATTACATGAGTATGTTACACTCGAGGCACTTATCCTCATTCCTCCATTGCAGTATGGGATGATCCTTCTTCCCCTAAATCAGGGTGAGGTTCTGCCTGCCTCCATTTGAATACACACACCAGGTGCTGGAAATGGCCTTTGTAAGTCTTCTGCAAATTGCAGCTCTTGCATTGCAGGCTGCACAGAAAGGTTGGTCTTTTAAATTCTTTTTTGAGAAACACGAATATCAAAGGATTGTGAAACGATGGGCAGGTGATGATCAGTGGCCTCACACAATAGTCAGCAGAACTGGCCAGCTTTATCAAGGGGTAAAGAAAAGGATTTCTATAAGGGGAACAAAAGCCTGCCAAGCTTCACTGCACTCTCAGGTCTTTATCCCACAGGTGGCTTTGCCCTCCAACTTTTTACGGGTTTCACACAAATACAGTCAAGTGCAAAATCACATGTGGCGAATACCTTTACTATGCATATCTTTCAAAAGATCATAGGTAGCCCAAAGTCTCTTTGCTTACTTTTATTTTTCACTATGTATACATGGGCATAATTTTCAGTATTTTCAGACTTTTATTTCCCTTCTTACTATATATATTTGCATTTTGAGAATCAATTAAGTATTTATATTGATTTATCAAGTATATAAAATGTACTCGATAAAATATGATATAAAGACAGATATATTGAATTTCAAAGACTATCATTATGGGTTCTTCGCAGAAATAAATAAATGAGATCTTGATGAGACTTCTGATACTGGTTTTTAGCATAGGTAGCTTTTCACTTGTTTTTTTCTGAGGGAGTTTTTACCAGTACAATTAAGAACATATTCCAGTGGTTTTAGTTCTTTCTTTATTTGAGGATTGATCTTGCTAGTGAGCACCACATCATTGTTCAGAAAATCATTAACATATATGCTTACCGTCATTGAAAATATTTTTAAGGTCAGTTGAATATTTGAGTATTCAAAAGTATGCATGAACTTTGGTCTCCTGAGAAGCCGGATCCACCTTGAGAAGATCCCCATGAAATCAAATGTTATCTGTCAAGACTAAAAGTAGTGGACAGAGGATCCATCACTGTGGTCTATCAGAATGCAGATGATGACTGACCTACTGTGGTCTGGAGGTCTCTGAGAGGTGCCTAAGATCAGAACCCCACAATTCTATTCTCTGAATCCATAGTGACTTCAGGATGTGAATGGACAGAAAGAAGCATGATCTTTTTATTTGCTCATTTACCACATTTGCTAAGGCTCACAATGAAGTTTAGGGCAGAGCTGTTGCTTGAAGCTTCCTGTGAAACAGGGCCTAAAATCTCCTTCACCTTCAGGATCTCCTTCTACTATTTCAGCAGACACTGGTGAAGAAGAAAGTAGTGATTTTGCTCAAACTTTGAAATTTTATGACTTCTATACTGTCTTCATGTTAAATGAAAGAGATACTCACTTCCAGTTTTTCTGGATAATTAGTACAGAGACAGATCTATTTGCTTCCATTGCACAAAATATATGTGTTAAACTGAAATTAAGTACTTGGTTTTATGTTTCTCAGATACTGTTCATAAATTCAGTTTACAACAGAAAAGAAGGGAAGGGTTACTTAATTTTCCACATGAACATTGATTTAAATTCCATTGTTGGATACTCTTAAATTACATTTAAACATGTGATCCTGGAAATGTAAAGCCTTTGTTCATTATTCTGTATGCTGGGGTTTAGAATCTATTCTCCTAGAAGGAGTTTCTAGAGGAAAACAAGACTTTATATTTAACTTAATTCTTTATATATATTTCAATTTTGCTACTAATCTCATGCATCTACTCTTTCACCACCAAATTTCAAGTGGTGAAATTTCAATTTCTTGCTTGATTTTCAATTTCTTGCTCAGTTCTGTTACAGCTCATCAGGACTCTGATTTTGCCTTGAACACTGTACTTCAGGATTTTCCGTTCTTTTGGTTTTATGTATGACATTCATATCCACTCTGGGAAATTATTCATGCTTGTTTTCGTTCATTTTACTTCTCATGAACCTATTTTGAGTTTATTCTACTGCTAGCTACCATTATTCCATTGACTTCAATAAAGTTTAAATAGGCCTCAGAGGAGCTTTGCTGAACCTCAGAAGTTTGTCACAAGATGAGCTATACTAGTTTTCAAAGCCAGAGAAAAATCATATTAACCCTATCAATAATCTGTTTTGTGACTGAGAGTGGAAAAGAGACAGTTCCTTCCAAAGCCTTGAGAGTCTGTACACAGACCAGGCTCCTCTTAGAGGGGAGCTGGATTTTTGTAGCCATAATGGCAGGAGGAGGAATGGTCACTTTCCAGCAGCACAGAACAACATTTGGTAGAGACCATACACCCAGGAAGAAGCACTGTCATAGTAACAGCAGTAGTGAAGGTTCTGTTAAAAAGAAAAATATTTAGGCACAGTGTTTTCTCAATCACTGATTAAAGAGAAGGCAGTGAGGAAAACATACAGCTGTACAAGGTGGGAATGGTTGAAAGAGATCTGTGACCTATAACATTCTTAGAGGAAGTTTTTGAGGCAAGTTAGCCTGGGCATCACAGGTAATAATGAAGGCAAACTAGACCAGAAAGCAGAGATGGGCTCTTTATAAGAAGAAAAGTATTGAAAAGCCTTGGAGAATGGAAGAGATGAAAGCTCTTGTTTCCTTTCGAAGTGCACTTAATACCATAAAAAAAAATCTTTGAATGTAAAGACTGATTTTATTGTCCCTAATTGGGAGCAGTGTTCAGCTCTTGGAAAGAAGAGAAAAATTAAGAAAACCGTGGGAAGAGAAAGAAAGACATCTTTAATCCACCTGCCTGGCAGTATGGCTTAGCATCTCTTATAATTAGTCTCGACTCATGTGAAAGGGAAAGCTCACACCCCTGACTCTGAATATACTTTTCCTGGGATAAGGAAAAAGTTTAGTACAATCACACATTATGAAAACTTAATTTTCCTAATGTTTTAAGGTGAATACAGGTATTTATTTTCTGTAAAAATCTTTGTTCTGTCCCTTACAGTATATATTTGAGTAGAGCTGTATGAAGCATCTACACATCCATGAAATTTCTCAAAATAGCACACAAAATTCAATTAGCACGCCCCAGTGCTGGTGATTTTGGGGAGGCATTGTGGAAGATTTTAATTTGTTTTTATAAAATACCAGCCATTGTACACATACTCCAAAGTCACTTAGACATTTAAAGCAATTCCTGTCCCTGTCCAGTTCTCATGGTGCATGAGAACAATCTCACAGAAATGCCAATGAAATGTTTCCCCCTGTCTCTTGCCCAGAAATGAAAGGAAAATAAAATTCTGTGGTGTTTCCATGACAGCAAGGGTAACCTTAGTATGGTTTGGATGCGAATTAGCCTAAAGATAGGTACGCAGTGAAAAATCAGAGAAGGTGAAAATCAGAGCAAGAGCAGTTTTAACAGTCTTTCACATAAGACTGTTAAAAGAAGAAAGAAAATTGGTGTACAATTAATATCTTTCTTCAAGTGGCAAGCTAAGTCAGTGAAGCATCTGGTTTGGTAGTCTCAATTGCATTGGTGATTCATATATAGAGCCAACAGGAATATTATGGAAAAACTACTGATAATGCGAAGATACAGTTTAGTTATCTATAAACCACCTATAAAACACAGGTAATGTGGTTCCTAAATATATCAGCATATGTACACTGTCACCATACAAAAATGAAAGATAATTTCAGATCACAAACTTCAAAATATAGGCACAGTAACATTTTTTTGTCCTGCTATTAAATACTATATTCCACTGAAAACTATTTACAGTGTATTTTTTGACATTTTCCTATTTCTATTTCTTGTATATAAGCCTTTGTTTTCTATATAGTCTTTCAGTTTTAATCACTCATTTATAATGACTCTTGGCTCTTTCTTTCTTTTGGTTCTTTGATCAGATCTAGCCACTACTTATGATTTTATTCTCAATGCTTTGAAATGTTATGCTGAAGTTATTTCCCTGTGCTTTTTCAGAAATACTTTTCATTTTTGTTCAAAATTCACACTCAATCTGGATTGGTTTCAATGTTTTAATGTGATACTAATTTCTTATTCTCTTTACATCCCATGCTTCTTTAAATCTTTCCCTTCGTGATCCTCACATAGTTCTTGTGTTTATTATGCTGGTCTTAAAGTCCTACACTTGCTGTACCCTTGTTTAGCAAGAATTTATTTTATCTGTCCCTTGGCATTTATTCCTTCAGCCTGAGCAATCCCAAAGAGATTCCCTGCTGAGTGTTATCTTAACCTGAGAGGGAGCAGTACAGGGCTTGCTCTCCACTAACAATTCCCTCTATCTGGCATTTCTCTTTAAGCTTTTAATATTTTATTCCAATTTTACAGAAATTTAAAACGTGGAAGATTTACCAGTAAATTAAAATGTTTCAGATTTTTTTATCATTTAAAGACACTATCCTGCATTTCTTCTCTAGAACATTTTGTGATTCAAGTCTAATGCTATTTACATGTTTATATTATGAGTATAGATGCATATTTAAAACATTATTCTGTTCTACATGCCCTTAAAAGACCTGAAAAAATAGTTTACTGCAATATTACAGCATCACTAAAGAGCACAATACACAGTACACATGAAAATAATCTACTCAGGACCTACAAAATTTAGTCTCTGCTGCACACCTTAGAATACCACTGTATCATTGATCTTTATGTGGATCCAAAACAGATGGATTTTAGCCTTTGCTATTGTTGATTGTGCTTTATGCTGAAAGCAATAAGATATAAAGGAGAAATTCTTATTGGGAGCTGCAGGTTCAGATATGCATTTTGAATAATTTTCCTGACTGCTGAGGTGGCAGTTGAAAACTCTGGTAATGTTTATAAACACATCTTTAAAACATTTAAATGTAATTGTTTAATCTTCTGACTGTCTCTTTTACACTACATTTAGCTTCTTAAGTCTTTTTCACGCTTGAAAAGATGTTGGTTGTTGCTTATTTAAAAGTACTTGAAAACTGGGCCTTTGTTTTTCCTTTTTATAGCTATACAGAATCTTTCAGATCCATGTGACAGTAGATAGCCATCTAAAGTTTGCAGCAAGTAGACCAGCAATGTGGAAAGGCAAGAATTAAGTTGTGATTAATTTGTAGGATTGGTGTATTCCTGATTCAGTCATAGCTGAGGGAAGTGGGGTCTCCACAGTAAAGAGGGATTAAGGAGACAACTCAGAAACAGCACTCTAAAACAAAACTTCAACTTCTGCATCATTGATACTTCAGCAAAGCTCATTACAAACCACACACAAACCAGTGACTTAAGAACCATTACAGAAAAAAAATTAACAATGAAAAATTTCTTATGTATTTTTTTTGGAGCTGAAACAGTACTGAAAGTTCCATGACCAGAAGGAAAACTCTTCAGGCTTGAATGACTGCAGGAATTTAGGAAAGCTGTAGTAAGCATAGGGAAACTTTGCTGAGAGGCGAATGCTCTGACTGAATGTGCTTTGTGGTTTGGAAGCTAGCACCTGAAAAAAGGGAGGAGGAAAGTTCAGATGACCAAAAGCTGTATTTATTACCTGCACAGAAATATGATTTCCTAATAGGTTATTAAAAAATAATTTTAAAATCAAAGTTTTTTTTAAGAAATCAAAAAGGAAGAGTTCATCTTCAATTCAGATGTGACCAAAACTTAATACACACCCCCCACCCACAGTTTCCAAAGTAATAAGGTATGTAGAAAGAAGGGGTTATGTTTTGAACCTTTTCTCCCAGTTCATACTTTGAAATGTAGCATTTAGAAGCAGAGTATCATTGAACATTTTTTCTGCCGCCTATGGTCAAAGAAAATATAAAAAAATAGTGTATTTATGAAAGCAGCAGTGCTGTTGGCACACTGTGCTATTGACTTGCTCTTTGAGCCTCATTTTGGTTATAGAAGCCGATAAAAATCCTTAAAGGACATCCTTAAAAAAGTGGAAGACACAGCTTCAGTTGAACTGCTGCCTCTTGCTCTGCTGGTGTTTGTAACTTGGAGGGATGTCCCCTGACAGCTATGGCTCTGAGAACCGTGGTCACCATTACAACTCATCTCTTGTAAATTAGGCACACTGGCAAACTTTGTATCAACTCTTTATTTATATCACCAAGAGGGTCTTTTGTCTCCAAAAAGTGTTTGTATAAACGCAACACACTATTTTCAGTTGTCTAATCAATAATTCAGCCTTTTGGTTTTGACAAAACAGAATTAATGCTGTATTTCCTTTGAGGCAGTAAGTGCAGGTAAAACGGTTTTGCAAAGAAGTGGAGGGGTTGCAACCAAATATGGGCCTGGTAATTCAAAACTTGATGTTCATTTGTTGAAAACTCTTGAGGTTTCACTTGGGGATGTTATCAGGTGCAGAGCACTGACAGAATTTGTTAATGGTTATCTGGTAACCTATGGGACTCTTACATAATCCATATCCTATGGAACTGGCCTCATTAAACCTAAAATATTAATGTGCTGACATGTGTTCATATCTGAGTGATAATTTGAGCTTTCTTTCAAAGACAGAATGTTTCCTCTGTTGAAACAGCAGTTCAATGATCCACAGGGTAGCTGAGATCCATTTTAGCAGCATGCTGAATAATGGCGTTCAAAATAACCACAGGGAAAGGGAGAATTACAGAATGAGATGAGGCTATATATCAAATTATGTAAGTGATCAAATTTTTTCTGCATCTGAAATGTAAGATGGTTACAAATCTTTATTTTAAAACTCCCAGTTAAGTCTACCAACCTAACTAGAAAATCTGTAGTCAATTGTGGTACATAAATGAGCACTGCTGATAAAGAAATACAAAAATGTCCACAATGTAACTGTCAAAACAAGATGTTTTAATCCGCTTAGGTGCCCAGGAACAGTGGCATTGCACAACCACAGTTTATTGTCAGCAGTTTATTCAAAGCCATACACTGTCCTTGTTCTACATAAGCAGGTCATTTTCAACAGTTCTGTATGCAGGTTAGAATCAGCATATGGTTCAAAGAATCAGTATCAGTGCTTTGAGAAATTGCCTTCCCTCCTGTGATTTAAAAAAATATATAAATCCAATTCTGTTCACTGTCATTCAGTAACCAGATTTGTAAACAAGTTACATTTTGCCCAGAGTCAAATAATCCTATCATTGTTCAATCTCTTTAAGCACAGACAAATATCTAGATCTGGATGTGGTTATCAGAAAGCGCTGTGTAAATAATAAGGAAAAAAATAGAAAAAAAAAGAAAAATATCCAACTAGAAATATAAAACAGTTGCAAATACCAAGAGTTCTGTAGATTTTTAGTTGCTTCTGAATTTATGGAGTTGTTTAGTCATCCTTGCAAAATCGAGCACAAGGAGAGAAGATGAACAATCATATGCAAAAAGCGTTTTTTGAAAAATAGATTGGGATTCCTCAATTGCCTCAGCACTGAATTTTTTTCAGGACTGTTTTCTCTCATTCTTCATAACATAAAATCTTACACACTGAAATGTGATTTTGTAAAGCTGTCACATTCTTAATCCATCAGTCATTTTCCTCTATCTGAATTAGCAGCATATCCATTCAATTTTAATACCACTATCTTTCTTCTTCTATTACTTAGGTTTGGACATCAAACAGGCCTGAGTTTCTTCTTTTGTGCAGATCCAAGTATTTGCAAAATGGTCTATCATCATCCTCTTGGATTTGGAGATTGTAAAGCAGAAGTGAACCAATTCTCTTGGTTACTTGGCCTTGTTGAGCAGCAGCTCAAGCACTGGTCATGAAAGCAGGAAATCCTCAGCTCTCCCTTATGTGCAATGGTCCAGGTTAGATCGGAGAGGTTATATGAATCACTCCTCCTCACTCCAGCTATCCCAAAACTGGATAGGAATAAACTGTTCTGTGAAAAGAAGTGGTGCATAAACACCTTGGAAGAATGACATCAATTTATTCTTTGTCTTCTTGTTGTGTCACTGTAGGTCTATGTCACCTTTTACAGTAGAGTATGACTATGACCTAAGATGTTCGTTACATCTTGAGTGACATTTTGAGTTGAAGAGATGTCTGTGAGAGCAGAATTTGGCCTATACTTACTATATTGTTAAAGATCATAGAGAAGATGCAAAGAATCCATTTTGATTATGAGAGGATGGATTAGCAGTAACAGAAGAAAAAAACAGCTTTTCACTTGTGGATTTTGTCATGTACTATGGATTCATTTAACATAAAAATCCTGAAACTCCATGGAGCTGCATCTACTGAATAATTTTTCAGAGATAAATCATACTTTAATATTTTTCTGCATTAGCATATGGGTTTTCATCTTTCTAAAAAAATAATTTCTTTATATTTCAAGTTGATTAGTGTGCAAGCTCTTACCTTCCACTGCTCAGATTTGGTTAATGATTTAACAATCAATTTAACAATAGGTTCTTGATCAAAGTGTCATCAAGCTATTATCAAATAATTTTCTTAAGCCAAATCCTGTGAAAAAAGGGTCAGGGAGAGTTATCTGATAATTCATCATGCATCTTTGATCCAGGAAGCACTTGAGTAACTATTTCTAAAACTTTCTATGCTGTTAGAAATTGTTTTCTGCCCTTCACTGAATAGAACTGACTGACATTATAAAAGGTTTAGAATACAAATCTCCCTTTACTGAGAGGAATACACTCAGTTCCTTGGTTTCCATAAAGCTCAGGAATTCAATTTTAGCCATTTTGATGAAGCGCACATGATACAATCAAAGGCAGGAGGTCTGTGTCCTTGCAGACTTACCTTGCTTGATTTGTACATAAAAATTCTGTGAGATAATCTGTCGTCAGCCTGCTGTCAAAGACATAACCTTCACTTTTTCCTACTCTGATCATATGTTCCCAACTCTTCTGTTGTACTGGGTAGTTTGGACTCTCTCAGCCTATCTTTGTAGGAGACATGCTCCAGCTCTCTGGTCATCTTGGTGGCATCCTCGGGACCCATTAAGAATCCTCTCCCTCACCCTGCTGGCTATGCTCCTTTTGATACAGCCCAGGATGCAGTTGGCTTTCTGGGCTGCAAGCAAGCACACACTGGCTCACATCCAGCTGTTTGTTCAGCCACAAGGACATGCCCCCATGTAGACACAGAGCCACTGACCCCAACGCTTTGGCTGTGTCTGTCCAGCCAATTACTTGTCCACTGAATAGTCCATCCATCAAATCCATGCCTCTCCATGTTCACATGTAGGGAAGATCAGCTGAAAACCAAGAGCCAAGCATGGAACTTCAGGCATTTCCTTTTGGACTGCTGCCATAATCCATCTCCTTTTTGAAAACACTGCACATAAATTGTATACTATTAGATGTTACATCTGGTGTTCTGGTAAGCAGAATGTATGTGCTATGAGTTTTTGGTGGGGAAGTTGATGTTTGGTAAAATGTTGAGCTACTGTGGTGAAACATAAACATAAAATGAGACATGACCCTATATGTGATATTAAAGAACAGAAGAAACACACCTGGAGACGTTTTCATGTGAGCAGAGGTTGCAGCTGTGCACAGTAGCCTGAAGGAGCAGGAGTTGGCAGTTTAAAATTATTTTATGGTCAATCCTTAATTTTTCCTGACAAGTTCATCTAAGCATTAATACACCATCATATCAATAACTGAATAATTCTTATTTTCCAAATTTCACTGCAGTCTAGTAAAAATATCAATGGCACACACAATCACTGTGTGTATGAGCATTGAGAATTTTGCTGTGGTTTATTTTTTTGGGGGGGTTTTGGGTTTTGGGTTTTTTTAAATTTAGCATCTTAGGAACAGAGTTTCATTTTAAAATTTAACAACAGTATATCAAGCTTAAAAAAATTATGCACAAAATCTTCCACAGAACAAAAAGAAATGGGAAAAAAGTGCCAAGTAATCTCATTGTTATTTGGCATTTCAAGATGGAAAAGATTTCTAATGTATCATGCTGCTAAAATGAAATGGTAACTTATTTCTTCACGTACACAAATATTCAACTATTATTTTCAGTGAACACAAAAGTAGTGTGATCTGTTACTTGAACTGCTTGTTATTTGAAAATGCTGAATACTATATATATTCTACAACAAAACTTGAGTTTTAGGACAGCTGATAACTTAAAAATGTATCTGAGAGGGTAAAAATTGTGATACATATTTTAAAATACCAAGTAACAGAAAATGTTAACTATTAGGAAAACAGCATATTGTAGCAAAGTGGCTTTATTTATCCATTTAAATTACCTACCACATAATAGTTACATGATAGGAAAAAACAGAGGAAATAATTTTGGAAGTTACAAAGTTGAACATTTGACATTGATATTCAACTTTGACAATTTCAAAAATCCATTACATAATCATTGCTGGCAGATTATTTTGAGAAGAAAATAAAAACAGGGTAAATCTTAAAGATAATTTTGATTCACTGGCATAATGAAAATACTAAAAATTAGATCTTGAAAAGATACCTAAATCACACAAACTAGTAAGTTCCCATTGCCATGCTGGAGGCACCAATAAGATAGTTGTACTAGTGGCAAATTCTAAATAGTTGCTGACGTAGCAGGATGAGACACTCAGATACAACTAAGCTTTCATAAATTTTTATGGTGTCTCAAAACAATATTATCATGATGTCATGTCCATGGTCTTCACTAGAAAATGGTGATGACCTTGAAATTTTCTATAAAAGAATAAGGCTAAAGCATTTTTTTTTCTGTCTACACATGTACCCTTATGAAAGGTGACAAAGAACAGGAAGAGTGAGAGGAGAACAATGAGGTTGATTAGATGGGCATCACCTTCTCTGACTACATCATAGTTTTGAGGTGAGCATAGGTACCTTACAGGTTCCCTTGAAAAATATTTTTGAATACACAGAAACACACTTTTTTCATTACAACTCAGCTGTACAGCTGGATTCCGACTGTCTCAGAATATGATTTCCCAAATGCTTTCATGGTTGTTTTCAGAACTTGTTTTATAACTTGGAAAAAAATGTTGGCAAGGTTTTTTTATAAAGAGAGAGATGATCACGGAGGAGGAAAAGCAGAAGACGATCTCTGTCAATACTTTTAAATATTTCTCGACGTTTGAACACTGCGTTGCCACAGCAGAGAGTTTCTTTGCACCCCCCAGATCTGTTTCTGGGTAATCCAATGAGTGAGTATTTGCATTAGGAAGGGACAGCTCTTTTAAACCCATGACAAAGTGCCCTTATTGCAGAACTTTTGGCATTACTTGAGGTTTTCTCGCTCTGGGAAGGCAGGGGAATCCCGAAAACCCCACTGAAAGAGATCCCCGCCGGGTGCTTTCCACGCTGTGGGAGCGGAGCGGATCCAGGGCCGGCAGAACCCGAGCTCGGGCTGGCTTCTCGAAGGCAGGATAATAGGAGCCACGGCGACTAAAGGAGATGCAGTCTCTCAGCTTTTAGAATCCAGGTTTTATTGGTGGGACAGAGCGGAGGAGAAGGCAGATGGGACCGGGACGGAACGCGGGAGAGGAGAGAGCTGGTTTCCGAGGAGCAGAGAGGTCGGAGGGTCCCTGTTCCAGTGGTTAAGAGGGATCGCAGGATGGGAGGGTTTTACACAGGAGAGCCAATGGGGGCACGAGGGATACAGATTGACAGGAGTTTCAGGGAATGGGGGTGCGAGGAGGGAAGGTACAGAACTTTAAAAACCAAAAATAAGCTGTGGGTAAAAGAACGTTCCGGCTCTTAACTCAGTATGAGATAGGGGAAGGCAGATATGCAGTGCCAATCATCTCTGACTATGGTGCTTGCTTCCACTAAAACCTGCAGACACACTGCTACAGTTACTCAGTAATTCCGTTTGTGCTATAAGTCTGTGTGCTGCTTAGATACTCACACATTTCAGATGTGAGTCCTAAAGGTTCAACACCTTGATTTTCTTCCACAGACTCATCTTTCTCCAGCTTTTGCTGTGGGGCCAGACATACCAGTCTTGATGCCTCCAAGACCAAGAGTCCATGATCATTAGTATCAGACCTGTGCAATGCCAGATTGCAGCTGGACGTCTGGTCCCCTTCATCATGTATCTGCTGAGTGAATCAGAACATGTGGCATAGCATTTATTCCAGCTTTATGCTTTTGTACCTGCTGGGAGGATAAATAACTGATCTGGAATAAAGCAGCAATCCCTGGTCTGGCATGAGGTCTGCTGATATAAAATTAACCTGTCATCATCCTTTACAAACAGCATAGAGCAAGCAGAGATTATATCAGATTGGCACTTTAGACTGTATGATTGCAGTGCTTTCAATCTGGGAAAAGGAATCTTTAAAAGGGAGTAAGGGCTGGGGACCAAAGTGATGGAAAGCAGCTCTCCAGGGAAGCACCTGGGGGTCCTGTTGGACAAGAAGTTGTTCATGAGGCATCAGTGTGCCCTGGGGACAAAGAATGCCAGTGGTATTCTGGGGTGCATCAGGAAGAGCATTGCCAGCAGGTCAAGGGAGGTGATCCTGTTGCTCTACTCAGCCCTGGTGAGGGCACATCTGGTGTGGTGTGTCCAGTTCTGGGCTCCTCAGCACAAGACAGTTATGGAGCCCCTGAGGCGAGTCCAGAAGAAGCTATTAAGATGATTGAGGGACTGGAGCACCTCTCTTGTGAGAAAAGAGTGAGGGAGCTGGGGCTGTCGAGCCTCAAGATGAAACAATTGAGAGGGGACTCATCAATATGTATCTAAAGGGAGGGTGTCAAGGGGATGGACCAGGCTCTTCTTGGTAGTGCCAAGCAATAGAACAAGACACAACAGGCAGAAACTAATGCACAGGAAGTTCCACCTGAATATAAGGAAGAATTTTACAGTGCGGGTAACTCAAACAAATTGCCCAGAGAGGCTGAGTGGAGGCCTCAGTGGAGGTCTTCAAGAACTATCTGGACACAATCCTGTGTCATGTGCTCTGGGATGATCCTGCTTGAGCAGGGAGGCTGGAAGAGATGACCCCCTTCCTTCTAGCCTTACCCATTCTGTGACTCTGTGGAAAGGGATTTCCCGTGTTGCTGAAATGATCTGAGCTAGCTACTGCTTCTCACATTGGGTCCACTGAAGCAAGCCTGTAAGAAAAGGTGGGAAAATTATAGACACATTTTCTGAGCACTGCTACAATGGAAGCCCCTCATCTGGTAACTCCACTAGTTTCTGTGACCTTCAGCTGTTATTCCTGTGCTCGGCTTTACACATGAGTAATCCCATAAAAGGACTCCCATTTGAAGGGAGATGAAGGCAGTGACAGCCTGATTGTGTCCTTTACATTTCTCCCCCTCTGACACAGTCTTCATTTCTCTCCCATATAAGCGTGACATCTTTTGTGGAAACTGTCACTGTGAGCAAAAATACACTGACTTTTATTCTTGCATGTAGATAAATACAAGCTGCTCTTTTGATGTGCTTTTACAGTTTTAACAAGAAACTCTCAAAATAAAATTCTGATTCTTTTCCAAAGGCATTTCATAAAATTTTAGTGGTCAAATCAAAAATTATCAGAAACATGCTATTTAGTTTAGAAACACATGCAAGTTTGCACCCCACTAAAGAACTCTGCACCTCTCCTCCAGTTCATGCCGGGATCTACCTGAGTTCTGTAGCCCTGTGATACAATGTACTCAAATTGACACATGCTTCAGCTATTAGACATTCATTGAACAGACCAATATGGACATGCATTCTCATAGTGCAAGTGTAGATGTGAGTAATTTCACATAAATGGGACTCCCAGATAACTATTTCATCAGTCTTATTTATTAATTTGCCCTTCTTTTTGCAAACTCAAGGGGGAAAAAATTTAAAAAACCCATCCAACAAGTAAATAAATGGTGGTACACTATGGCCTCAAAATATAGCAATTATGAACCTCAAACCAGTATTTTCTAGGACAACTTTGATCATTTGCTTTCAGAAGGAAAGCTACGATTTTACAGGTGACACAAATACAGTGATGTGACCCACAATGTGCAACCAGATCTTTTGGTGGGTCTAGTTTCTGATCTCTGTGGGCTTTGAAGGCTGTGATTTGTTGCCTCATGCAGATTTTCAGGTCTCAGCTGAGATCGCTAAGCAGGGAGAAAACAAGAAAAGCAGTAGTTGTTCCAATGATGTTTCTCTCTGTGGGAGGACTGCAGGCAGGAAGCGGCCTCACAANGGGGAAGGAAGGAGGCGGGGCTGATTCTGTGAGAGCCAGTCCCAGGAGAAGGAAGGGAAGATTGGCAAAAGGGGTACACACCAATAGGTTTTCAGGTACAGCAGAGCATATTTCAAAATGAACCAATAGTATACAGAGCAGGGAAACAAAGGGAGTACATGGAATCCTAAAAACCCACATTGCTACATTTCAAAGCATACATCTCAAAATTTTAAGTATCCACTCAATCCTGGTTTTTTTTCTGGTCAATTGATATTCAGATTTTACAGTTAAATTTTTAGTCCACAACTACATCAGCAGCCGTAGTTTACCACCTACTGCAAGCTTAGAGTGGAGCCTGCAAAGTGCAGTGATTCTCCTCTTTATTTTCAGGTGCTGAGGGCATCCTGTGCCGTAGAGTACAGATGGGCAGCCAGGAGAAATGGCACTTTGTCTTGATACAGCAGGAGCTGTGTCTGCTGAGCTAACCCCAACACTGGCTAAGATGAAAGACGTTCTAAACTACTGGAGTTTCAGTGAGGCACTGCTTTTAGACGCTTCTCTGAAGTTAAAGTTAGGAATAATTTGTACAGAGTTTTCACCATGGATGCACTTGGGTGAAACACTGGTGGGAAGAGCTTTTGTGTGTTGCTAATTTGGATGTGGTTTGGCAAAGTAATGCTAGTGACTACTGTTGTCTGTTCAATACTCCCTGTATGCAATGAAAATTGATTAGCTCGGTGCTTTGATCTTGATTATTCTCTTTAAAGGTATATTTAAATGTGACATCAAAGCTGTCCAAAATGCCAGACCTGATATAGTTATCAATAGATTGCTTTAATGAAAGTAATACAAGATTAAACTATAAGATTTCTTTATTCTGAGTGTGCCTGGAGGCAAGCAATAGGAACACCTAATAAATGCAAAAGAAATCAATAAACAGATACCTACAAAGTTAAATAATCCAGAGGAAAAGAATAATGGCCTTTAATCATCCATTAACATTTGGAAATCAAATAATTCCAAAACTTTCAATTAAGTAACTGCCTGCTTAGTAACTGTATCTGGACATATGCACTGAAATTATTTGGGTTATGGTAAGGACCATAAAGCAAAGGGACACATGCTTTTCTATAAGTGCATTATCATTGTATGTGTTGTGATATAACTAGAGAAGCATTTACCATCAATAGGTGACTGAGGGAGGACAGCCTGTTTGTTTCTGGGGTTCTAGTTTGGTTTTTATCAGCAGGATGGATTATTTTTCTGAAAATGCTGTTTCAGAACAATAGGAAGTCTTTGTCAAATTGGTCCTATGCTTAGAAAAAAATTATGGAGAGTCATAACACTTCTACAAATCTCACTTTTCAAAACTGAAAAACACTGTGGGGCTTCATTTTTTAATTATTTTATTTTGAACTCAAAAAACCTTACTATATTTTAAAAAAAGCCTTCTTTGGCCTGGCAATCAAGTTACCAATTTACAGCTCTGGACCAAAACTGGAATTCTTTAACTAAATCATCCTGGGATTGTTAAAGGGGAATTGTAAATGAGAATGTTGCCATTCATATCACGAAACTTCCAAAGCAAGTAAGCTTTAATGGAAAAGATACCTATAATGTAGATCTCTACACCTGAGGTTTCTGCCCTGGGCTGTCATTGGAGTAACTGTCATTGTGTGTGAATCTCACTGTAAATTGCATTTAAAATTTGATTAAATGGGTAACTTCTTTGAATGGCCTTATCTCTCCAATGATTAAAAAGAGAAGAGAGGAAAGACTGCTAGGAGAGGTGAGCTGAATCCCACCTGAACCACTTTTAGAGGCAGTACTACTCACTTAGTAGATCATTCACAGCATAAATATGTGACCAAAAAATGCTTATCTGTGTTTTGGGTTTTTTTTCAATTAAGTTGCGCCTGGCTAATCCTTGCATATATGGATACAATATTTCAGTTTGGCCCTTGCAAACTTAGTGTTGTCAAAACCAGAATCTAAGGCATTCAGAGAAGCTCAGGCTAGGTCTTAAGAAGTGGAAATGCGAGAACTATAGGGAAATAATGCATCTTCTCTGTAGATAAAACAGCAGTTCCTTAGCTGGTAACTCTGTCCTGTTGCTGTTTTACTCTTTTATAGCTTTAGGCAGGTGAATCTGATTTTCTCTGGGGTTTGTTATCACACAGCCACACCAAATCATATTTGCATAATCAAGATGCAAATAAATTTCTAGTTTCACAATAAATTTTATTTGCGGGAAAAGCCTACGCTGGTGCTCATTCCCATCAATATTCTGCAGCTTACTCATAGTTTGTGGGTGAACAAGGTGCTTTGGTATCGTAGAGGGTGAAAATCAGGTCTGGATCACTCACTATAGTGAAAGTGAGAAATTTATTGAGCCAGCTTTTCTACTGAGGAAAACAGAGTATGTAACCACATTCTTCAAGAGTGATTCAGATGACAAACTGAGAAATACTGCCTTTTCTCTAAAGGCATTGGAAATGTGTTTCTGCCTTCATTTTGGTACTTTTTTTTCTAGAAGCCTAAAGTCTTGGGTTTTTGCCCATTTTAGCAAACATCTTCAACCTTGCAGTATGTAGAATAACAATTTTCAGCAATGTTTATGTATTTTTCTTTATTCAGAGAACTCTGGTTTAGAATAATTTAGAAATGGTTTAGAAGAAAGTCGAAAGATACGCATTTCTTTAGCTTCTGTTTCTTTCTGTTCATGCCTGTGTGTGTAGGTTTATGTAGAAATATGCTCCCTAGTTATTACAACACTAGAATAACACAGGGTCTGTGGCTAGCA
This sequence comes from Grantiella picta, assembly GCA_013397955.1. Classification (NCBI taxonomy): domain Eukaryota; kingdom Metazoa; phylum Chordata; class Aves; order Passeriformes; family Meliphagidae; genus Grantiella; species Grantiella picta. Next base: position 336,269 of record VZRM01008822.1, on the reverse strand, counting down.
CAGACCTTTCCCGTGAGAATTTTCTGGTGTTTTTATAAACAAAGATAAAGTTTGGATGTTATTAAAACGGTTTCTCGAGATGTGTGCAGTTCAGGCCTGGCCAATAGGCTCAGGGGGAGGTTTCGGACTGACCAATCTGAGCGACCTTTGAAAAGTCTATATAAGTTGGAAAAATAAAAAATAAATCTCTTTTATCCCACACTTTTCTGGAGGGTCTTTTCTCTCTGCTAGTGGCTCAACAGCGACAAGGGTCTCCACACAAATGCTAGAAAAAAAAACTCCATTAAATATCACAAAGGAATAACTGTTCCAAGTGTTACTTGAACCATTTAGCTAATTATATCAATGTAGGATTCTTTCATAAGAACAAATACCAAGAGCATGACTGGTTATACAACTTTGATATAAATTTCAAATGTGTTTAAGCTTGACTGTTCTCTGTCTCTAATACCTACAGACAATAAAATCAGTGGTGAGTGCATGTGAAAATAAAACACTTACTGATTTTGTATACAGAGTCAAATTTATTAAGGCATTGTTTGACCTCAGAAGTACTCAATTTTTTAAATATTTGTTTTTCTTATGTACAGTAAATTGATAAAAAATATTACCCATTATGTATTATCTATCCTTGTTCTAATTTTCCTCTGATCTTAGCTCAAGGTCACATTAAGACAGAAACCTTTCCTAAAGTATTGTTGCCATGGTGTAGAGTAGCATCAGGTGAGTATTAGAATACATGCCAGATAGGGTAAAATACAGTATCATCACAGTTTACTTCAAAGAGTAAATACCATTTAACTATACAATTTACTAAGAGATATATATACATATATACAATTTACAATATTTTACAATTGCATAGGACCTGTGAAGGATGGTTGCTATACATGTTTACTGCTGTGTGCAAAAGTTAATTCACAGTGTGTTCAAATGAAAACATATGGACCGAGGTTTCTTCTGGATAACATTAGAACAAAGTCTTTCATTCCATTTGACATGCAGCATAGCTCATTCCTGTTATCCAAGGACAGTTCTGAGGAAGTTTTTACACTTTAGAATGGAAAATGCTTGAACGACTTCGCAGGGTGCTTTATTTATCTTACTTCACTTTACATTAAAACTTCACTTTATATTAAAATTGCTAAAAAAATGAGACATCCATAACTGAAAATCGAATTCCCGCATTAAGAAGATATGGATTTTCTTCATGATAATTTAGATTTTTCTTGGAAATGTAACCCACTTCTTTGAATCTTCAACCAGATGACCCATTAATTCCATAGAATTTAATACCATTTTCTTTTATATTTGTTATCCTATATTTTGGCAGATTGAAAATTCAAATTGGAGGAGTTTGGAAGCCTATTTCAATGTGTGATAAAACTTAAGAGAAAGGCGATCACATTTTTCCTCTTACTATTAAATAATTTAGCATCAGACACTTTTGAAAAAAGTTAAAAGACTGAGATTTCTCAGATCAAATTAGTAAAACAAGTTTAAATAGCCTACCAGTCATGATGCACTTGCCATCAAATTAGAGGGTCCCCAACAGAGAGTCTCACAACCTGAAGGATTCTGCCCATGTGTGAGAGTCAGCTACTACTGCATTCCACACAACCACTGCCACAGGTGGTAAGGGTAGAGGTCATGAAGAACAGAGAAGATGGGCATGAGAAGTGCAGATTACAGAATAAGAATCTTGATGATCCTTTAGGAAACATTGACATATAGAAGAATGCGTTTAGATCACGGTGAACTGGATTGGAGACAGAGAATGCCAGAAACCTTGCTCTGTAACACAGCTGAAGAAAACATGCTCTGGATAAATTGGACATTTTTAATTACTGAAAGATGATGTATTATTATTTTAAATCAAGTATTATTGCTTCATTGTCATTTATTATGGTATTAGTAATTGTCTTCTATTTTCCTGAAGGAGGAATTAAAGCCAGAAAAGATGAAGAATTAATTCCTCATCTAGAGGAACTGGAGGGTATTGGAGAAAATGGTTCTGAAAGAAAACAGAACTGTTCAGAAAAACCTGTTCAACTCTTGTTGTCCCAAAGGCAGGCTCGTTACCTGGTGGCAGTGCCAATTCACACACACTGAGGTAAAGTATTTCTATTTCTTATTGTAGTTCGTGCAAAGTAGGGAGCTAGGCATAACTCAGAAAAGGATAGCTTGCCATTAATCAAAAATTTACACTATTTATGCATTCATACAGGAAAATTTATACAAGCAAATCAATCATACAGGGCAACTGCCCTGTGTGTTGTTGACAGGGCACGAGGGTCACTGAAGAAATGGTGGGTGCTCTGCGTATTGCTGAGGGGAAATGAAGGACATTGGGGGTGAGACAGGTGCCCCTCGGCTCGCTGAGGGACCATGAGGATCTCTGAGAGGCATGTAACTGAGGTGGTGGCAGATGCCCTGCGTGCCACTGAGGGGACATGAGGATCACTGAGGAGGATGCAGGTGTGCCCTGAGGGCCGTGGGGCGAGGCACGCTGGTCCTCACCGCCGTGGCAGTGGGAATTCGAAGCCGCTGTGTTCCGCCACGCCACACCCTACCCCACAGCCGCCGTGGTGGGAATTTGAAGCTGCTGTGCCCACCCCTCTCGGCCAGGCGCTGGGCAGAGCTCCATAAAGAAGTCTGGGAGTCGCCCTTGGGCAGCCATAGCACTGAGTCACGGATGAGGAAGGAACAGCGCCGGAAGAGCACGCTGCATGGTGCTTCAGGTTGTGAAGAGAAAAGCTGAGGGAACTGAGAGGAGACATAGGGGAGTAATGGTGGAATTCTCTGGCGTCATCTGTAGGGCACAGAATGAACATTTTGGGGTAAAATTGAGCAGTATGGGAGCACAAGCTGCTGTAAGCTGTGGAGGACATGTAGCAGACATTCTGGCGAGAGAATCTGAGGTGTTATTCAGGGGAGAAGATTGCTTTTGGGGAACAATCTGAGGTAATTTGTGGAGGACAGGTAGAGAAAATTTTGTGATAAAACCTGAGGTAATTTTTAGGAGCCAGAAGGAACATTTTTGGGGTAAAATCTTAGATGACCTACAGGACACAACAAGGGGACATTTTGGAGGGAAAATCAGAGACAATCTATTGGGGGAAGTTCTGTGCCGCAGAGGCTGTGGGGGGTGGCCCTTTCAAACAAAATCAAGGAGTGCAGTCAGGCTTCCTGAGGAACACCACACTGAAGAAAAAATAGGCAAATGCAGAAAATACTACAGTTCATCTCTTCTCCCACAGACTGTTCATGCACAGTAGCATGCTGACACATCTTGTTGATGATGGCTATGAGCTACAGTCCAATATCCATAAACAAATGAGAAATGTATTAATATTCAGAATGGATCAGCACATTCCTAAATTCCAGTATTAAAGAGCAGTAAGCCACATAGGTTTTTTTGGGAGGTTTCATTTTTTGGGGTTTTTTTGGGTTGGTTGGTTGTTTTTTTTTGCAATTTTTTAAACTTTTTATTGTTATACAAAAAGGGAAATGCAAACGATCAAATGTACTCGGCAGGCAACATTCTGCAGCAGTTGCCTCACACCAGTGATGCACACCTTTCCTTCCATGCTGATGGAACAGATGTAGGGCAGAGGATCAGGAGAAACAATGAGACCCAGTTTAGAGTGTCTCAAGCCTTTTCAGGGAGTGAGAGCAGAGCAGCCCTCTGCATCTATTTGACCACAGCAGCACACCTATATTCATCCAAACATGAATGATAATTTGTAATTAACCCTTTTGTTACTAGAGTTAAATCTTTTTATTACTAGAGATAACACGTCTTGGAGCAGGAACCAGTCCATTTTCTTTCTTCTCATGTTGGTTCTGCTTGCTCTCAATACACCTAACAGGCAAGGAAAATTTACACTGTCATTAAATTAGTGTTTTGTCTTTGCCCAAGTAGCTCAGGATGATTTACTGAGGACTTGGTTTCAGAAACACTTGGCAGTGCTCAGAGCTGAGGGAAATCAGACAGATGTTTATGGTTCAAGTATAAAAACCTTCCTTTGTGTTTTTGAGCCCTAATGTATTCATATTTAGCAGAGTGATGTTTTCCTGTTGGAGAATATTTTATTTGTTAATACCATGCAATTATTTTCCTTTTGTTTGTTTTGCTTTGGGGTTTTTCACATATTTGTCTTCCTTGAGCAGTCTAAAAATAAGGAAAACGTGGTTATGTTGTTCTCTGTACCGTGGTTACCATGATTCAGCATAAACAGGTAAAATGCATTCAGTCAATACAGTGTTCTGCTATTCATCATTATTGTTGTAGTGATTGTGCCTGTCCTTAGAGAACATTGCATAGCACCCATTTGCATTATACCACCTCTTCTTGTTTTCTGTGGGCAAATACATCACAGCAAATTGCCATATAGTTGCAATCTGCTCAGCACAGGTTAAAAAAATCATACCTTTTAACCACACATGGTTAACACAAACATAGGTTGTTGAATTTCGGGGCCACGCAACGAAGTGAGTAAAAGTTCAGATGCCTATTTCTGAAATACATGTATTTTTAAAAATAGCATTTTACATGATTATATGCTTTCTTTATGCCCTTGCTGTCAAACATAATTTATAACTTTTTCCAACCCTTCACAATTTAAAAAATTTTGTAGGTTAAGATGAAGTATTTTAAGAAAGACAAAAATATTTCCCAAAGTATGTTTCCTGCTCATAAACATCACTGACAGCTGTCATCTTTTATTAATAAGAGAACTAGGTTAGGTTCAGAATTTCTCTTTGGTTATGAAGTTTAATTTTTTTAACAGAAAAGGTTCATTTCTAATCCTAACCAAATTAGGAAGACACAGACCTGCTTTCAGCGGCATTTTATTTGTTCAATCGGTATCAGAGCTATTGCAATAATTATGAAGGTTGCTGATTTTTTTTTAAATTCAGCTTTAATACACTTGTGCAGTTCGGCAGTATAATGGATATTTCTGGCTTGTCTTTATTAGGATGCAATTTTTGATCCACCAACCAAAGAGTAAGGACTCGTTCATGTTTGTGTTTGTGTTAGGAGTAAAACCTATGGAAAATATTCCTTTCTACATCGAGTTTTTACCATTAAGGTGAACCAGGTCTCAGCTCACTGGCTATGATCTCAAATGAACCTAATATACAGAGTGCAGGTCACAGTGGAACCACAGGAAAAAAAAAAATTCTTTAATTTTTTCCTCCTTTTACAGCAACCATTTCTACCATTAGGGAGAAATGCTTAACACAATATCTTGCTTAACACAATATCTTACTTTCTTGTGTATGAAGCCATTTTGGACATTTCTGTGCCCATTTTAAGTGCAGCTGCATGTGATGTGAAAGTTCATTTGTAGGGAATCTATTGCAAAATTATGATTTTATCATCAGCATTACATTCTCAAGAATACAGGTAGAATCTCCCTTCTCTTAAAGTAGAATCAGAAGAAAAGAAGGAAAAATTTAGTTCTTCCTGTAAATTTAGACTTGCCTAGATTCAGCATTCATCAGGAGCCCACCGATCTAAATAGAGAAGCACAACAAAATTCTGCACAGTTAACGCCTGTTCTTCATGTTGTGCACATCTCTGAGGTTACAACATCATGTAAAGATACCTCAATAGTAACTATCATTAAATACAAAAAAAGAAAAAAGGGAGTTAAATGCCAATTCATTTTGTCCAGAATTAGTTGCATAGGAAGAAAATATCTGGTTTGAGATTTGAGATTTATCTTTTTGATTTTTTGCAAGTACCACTTCTTTCTTCTTTTCCTTGCCAACTGTCCTTTATCCTTAATCAGAGTAGACACATCCACAGAAAATAAAAGGGTTTTTTAATTTTTTTATAGATTCTTAGTCATATGGAATGTCTATTTATTTGATTGTTACAAAACATTCAGTCTTTCTAAATGTAAATTTTCATTTTGACAAACACTCTGCATGAATTACCAGTCAGTTGACTTTAAGAAGAACGATGTCTTAATCAATGGTTGTAAATCTGTGCTAAGATCTCTACAGCACTTTAAACTTATTCATGAAATTTATTTTCCTAAAATTATTGAAGAGCCTCCAAGCACTTTCTAAGCACTGACAGTAAATTTTTTGTGCTTTGCAAGTCAGTACCTTCCATGCAATCAACAGTGAGTCTTGCTCTATTGTCATTGATTCTTGCTACTCTGTTGATGTCATCAAGTTATACCAGTGTTACATACCATCCTTTTGTTAATATGTTTTTTGTACATTGAGTCCTTGAAATTTTATTATGGTTTTGTCCAGAGTTACTGAAAGACAGAAAATTCACTCAGGAGGAATTGAATTATTCTGAAGGCTCCATAGCTCAGGTAGATGTTTCTCCAACCTGTCAAAAGAATGATAAAAAATAGGCTGTCAGACATTACTTGATTTCCACCTAATCATGTACTACCGCAAAAAGATGCTCCAGGGCTTGCATTGCTCTTCCTTGAGTGCACACATAGGTAGACTGGGAGAGCAGAGATTGAAGGCCAAGTGCTTTCATCCATGCAGGAAGTGCAAATGAGACAGCAATGAAGTGCACACAATCTGGAATTCAGCTTTTGTAGCACTAGAATATATAACTTCCTTGTCCTACAACTAAATCTTATGCTGACAAAAGCATTTTAAAATTCCAGTGTCAGTGTTCTCCCAGCAAGGGTTATGATGGGGTCGAAACTGTGGGAGACAGTACTATAACTGTATGAGAATAACTAACTAAATGATGGGCAAATTACAATATTGACTTCCTTGTTCAATTCACTAATGAGCTGTAATGGCACAGTTTTCTATTGTGTCTTGGGTACACTGCAAACAATCTGTGCATTCAAGCAAACTGGAGATGTCTTGCCTCAGTGGGCAAATAAGATGTTCTTGATCTTCTCTCCCCATATTTTAGACACTGTTAACAAGAAACTCTCTGTATAGTGATTTAGCACTGTGGTGTGGGGTTTTTTTTTCACCCTTCAGATGCTATTAATATTTCAGTAGTGTGCCAAGGATAGTTCTCATTTATTTTAAAAAAATTAAACATTACTTATTAAACCTTTTAAACTCTACGAAGTGCTCACTCTTTCTTTAATTTTCTGATCGTGGCTGTTATAGTGGCCTGCCAGCCGCCAGCTCTACTTTTCCCAACCACAATCCCACAGATTTCAATGGGACTCGAGAAAGGAAAAGCTTCTTATTGTCCATTTGCATTGCTAGTTTCACAGAAAGTCTAGCTCACGCTTCTCACAACCTGAGCTGGCTGGCTGGGAGCAGGCACTGCTGCAGATGCTGTTTGTATGCATTAATGGAGAATTGTGATTCAGCTAAGGAAGTCCAGTTCTCAGCAGAGATTTTTAGTTTAGCACAGAGACACACTAAAACAGATAAATGGCTCTGTTTTCAGAGCTGTTCTGCAGCAAACCACGTTGTAGGACAAAATGACCCTTTTTGGCCTTTCACTGAGCACCAAAAATTATCCCTGGCTTAATAAATCCTTAACGGGCTTTTTGAATAGTCTTCCCTGTCGCCAAGATTTTACCTTTAAATACAATCATACTTCTATGTGCATATCATTACCTAAAGATTTCAAGAGACATTTTGGCCAGCCAGTGTCAGACAGAATGGATTTTCCCCAGACATCATATATAAGGCATCAACTGAACAACATGAATTATAAAGAAGTTTCTTTATGTAGTGAGTGCATTCATGTTCCAGAATTTCTATTCTGGAAGGCACATAGAAACAGTGATAGTTTGCTCTAAATATTTAAATAGTTTTAACTTTATGTGGAGGTGGCTCTGGCCAAGCTACCAAGGGACGTTCCCTATGGGGATGAATGTCCACCAGAGCCCTGGGAGGATTGATGGTTTGGCCCAGGACACCCCTGGTGATTGAGTTGGTTGTGCCCCAAGGGGACGGTTCCCTGGCTCTCAACCCCTCCCCTGTGTTTCCCTAATAAGGGAAAAGTTCTGGAACATTCAGCTTTGTCTTATCAGTTAATTGTAAATCATTGGTCCCTTATGTTACAAGTCCCTCCTGTGTTATGTAATCATTGGTTTCTACATATGTCAATCCCCTTAAAGTCTACCCTGGTTGGCCCTGAAGGCTAAACCACGCCCTTTCCCTTGTCCCTTAAAACTTGTTGCACAGAGATCCTCGGGGCTCTTGTGCGCCTTCCCTCCGCTTCCCAATAAACCTTCGTTCCTTTGCCGCAAAGAGCCTGCGTCTCATCTCTGACACTTCAGCTCCTCGTGCTCCCTAGCGACTTGAGCATCAGCTGCTCTTTAGGCCAGGGTCTAGGAGTCGAGCCAGGACTGGCGGCTCGAACTGCCCTTCTGCTACAACTTTATAAAATCATTTGAATCTCTCAGAAATCATGGATATGATAAAATGAAGGAGAAAAAAAAGTATCAATTATCAAAATATATTGTTTTTCATCAAGTTGCAAAATTTTGTTCTAACTTTATCATAAATGAAAAAAATCCTATAAGAGCATGAAAGAATTTTCCAACATCATGACTATCAACTTTAATTCCCTATTCCTTATTATTAACTGAGTCATTTGGAGGTTGATATTCCAGAAAACTAACTAGCAGTTTTCACAGTGGTTTCCAGGCTTGAACACCAAGGGACATTTTCTAGAAGCTGTATCTACTTCTGGGAACTTCTGGTGGGCTGGTGCTGCTGGTGAGGATAGTGAGGATAGCTTCTAGAGGCTGAAAATTTTGATCTGACACCTTTTTTCTTTTGTTTTTTCTCCTTTTCTTTTCTTTTTTTTTTTCTGTGAGACTAGATAAACTGTGACAGGTTGTCCAGACTGATTAGGAAGTGGAAGTGTCTGCCTTTGGAAGCATTCAGTGTTTTAATGGACAAGACCCTGGGCAAGCTGATTTAATTGGGCCTGCTCTAGGTAGAGATTTTATTAGGTAACTTCAAAAAAATTCTTTCAGTGTTTCTTTTCTGTGAGCTAACGTCCCTTTCTTTGAGACATGTTGTAGCTTTAAAGAGAGACATTTGCTTTGTGTGCAGCTACAGCTCTCAGCTAAAATCCCCACACTCCTGAAATCAATGGAAAATACCTACTGAATGTTCAGGGTCTAAAATGTCATCATTATGGACTCTAACATTGCTGTTCTGTGGCTGAACACTGCAACTTTAACCCAAGACCATGTAGTGCTGCTCTTTGCTGTGACTGGTTGCATTTCAGTTGGATTGTTACAGTCATTTCAGATCAGGATTAAATTCCTTACTCAAAAAAGTAAAAAACAGTTTGTTAACATAATCACTTCCTCTTAGAAATATTCTTGATTTGGCACAACAAGCTGATGGAAATCTGTATCTTTGGTGTCTACAGTTGGCCTGCAGTAGCAAAAAGAGATGATGCTTTGAGTTTGTGCAACTGCTGAGGACAGTATCCTCCAGCATATATGGGGCTTATGGCTCTGCACTATTTGCAGAAGAGCTGCAACACTGATTTTTCTCTGGTTTTCTGATTCTTCATTGATATGAACAGTGGAAATACCCTCCTCCTTCTGCTTTATCCTTTTTTCTAATATGAGAACGTAACCTGAGCAACAAAAGTATGTGCATAGAGGAATGCCATGGTGGTTTCAAAAGGTGTCTTTTATACTGGAAACTATAGTTTTGCACCACGGAGCATTCAAAGAGCATGACTTTTTTCTAATAGAGTTCAACTTCACATATTTTCAAGAGTGTAGGCACTAGTCCCAAAGGTTTCACTGAATCAATATTCACTGTTGCTTTTCTTTGCATATGAGCTACACAGACAGGTGTGAAATGCTCTAGGACTCACTGTAGTATGGAATACTATTTCTGTAGCTGGTAGTACTGAACTTTGATAAGGTTTCACCCCCATCATGGGCTTTGAGTCCAAAATGGGGTTTTTCTTCTTTCCACCCAAACACCTTCTCACTTCAGCTATTTTCTCATAGAGATCTTTAGTATGCTTAGTAAACCTTTTAAACATTTTTCTCCCCCTCTGAAATCAGACTTTAAGATAAGAGATGCAAGGTGGTAAGCTGCAAGACAGTGGATGAATAAACATCTTTAATATATTTGAAAGAATTTGTCAACTTTTTTCTGTTTCGGTCTTATGGAATACATTCTCTTCATCTAGTAGATCAGGATAGATAGTACTGTCAAAACATATCTTAGCAGAGTTCACTTTCCTTTTTTTTTTGGAGGTTTAATTAAGAAAATGCAAATGCAACTGATACTAGCTTGCTAATTGGTACACTGTTTTCAATAAGGTATGAAATACTCTTATGGAACAAAAAATATGAAATGTGTAAAAGATCTGTTTGACATTCACAGACAGATTCACAGCTGTAGAGGCACTGGGGAATCTAACTTGGTCTGACTCCAAGTGTGAGACACTTCAGTTTCCAGAAATTTTGAGGGCTTCTAGCCCTCAGTGCCTACAAGAAATATTTTTCACTTCTTAAACACATCAGGTAAGGAGAAGTTTAATTCCAATACAGTAATTATTTTATTATTACTGTTCTTTTGTTTTACTGAGAAATTAGCAACAAATAACGATTGGTAGATTCATGGGGGAATGTCTTTTATCCAGAATTCAGCAGAAGGGAGATACAGCTACAAATTTATACTAAATGCTTTATTATGTGACTATAAGTTATGACTAAGTTCTGTGGAATTCATATTCTAAGAATATTCCTTCAGTATACTCCAGATATTATAATAAGTAAAGAAACATCTGTGAATTTGTGAATCCAAAATAGCTGAAGCATAAAATAGCAGCAACACAACTGAACTGATTGTAGGACAAACTTGAAGCAGGTCTGTGTTAACTGATGGCTAAATAACTTAGGCATTTAAGTTTCAGACAGAAACCTGTGTTCAGATCTCTTCTCCTGATTCAATGATACTTGAAAAGTATTGAGTATCTCTACAAGGCATTAATCAAGGTCCTGTCCTGCCAAAGATACTCAAGCCTGTGTTGGAGACACCATCCCTGATCTTTGTATAACAGCACAAAACTCTGACATTCAATTATCATTTTCCACTTTTCATCTGTGGTTATATATAGGCTTGTTCTGTGAAGAAGCAGACTAATATTTCACCATGGTTAGGCTTCATTTGCCTTGAGTTGTTTTGACAAGTTAAGCAGCAATCCATAACTACTGGTGTTTTTTCAAGATCGTAACTTACTCTAAAGTCATGGTTTTCTAAAGGACACAAAAGGGTCAAAATAAATCTCTTGCTATGAGGTTGTGAATGGGTGAGAGAGCATGATGCTCAACACCCTAGCATGCTAATGTTGCAAACCACTGTTCTACCACTGCTCTTCATTTGCAATGCATCAGCACTATTCAAGTTATAGAGTACATTAATTTGATTATAATTAGCTTATTACAACAGAAGGAAAAGAATCTAAAATAACACTGCTGTCCTGTGAGAATTTTGTTCTTGTAAATATTAGACATTCATGGGCTGCTTAGGGGTTTGTGGCAGACACTGGAAGTACTTGACAGTTACCAGTTGCATCCATCTTGGGTTTTTTTTCTTCTTTTTTTACTAGTACTTTCAAAAGACAAAAAAAATTCATTGTTCTTATAAAAAAAAGATTTTCCATTTTTTTCCCTGTAAAGAAAAATGCTATTTTCTCTTTTCACATCAACTCATCTTCCAATTTCTACCCTATTTGTAGTAGAGAAGTAACTTAAATCAGGCAAGCTTAGCAAGATCAAAAAATAAGCAGTCTTACTAAGGCCAAAACAGTTAGTTCAGCAGAGTATGTTTCAGAAAGACATAAGAGTTACTTGAAAATTAAAATAAACCTGGAAATACAAGTGCAAATTTGGAAGACAAGAGAGAAGGAGCTTGCAACAGCATTACAAGTTAGCACATAGCTTGAAGGCTTTTTTTCTTAGAAGAAAGAAGAAACAAAGTTGACAGTAATTTGAAGCTATATGTGGACAGAAAATATGACTGCATGCAAGAAAGGAAAAAAATCTCAAGGCTTATATTAGGACGAGGTGTTAAAAAAAATGTATTTTACTATTTAAAAGAGACTAATGTGAGGAACATACCGATTATTGCACTGGAAAATAAACCAAACCAACCAAACAAAAAAAAAAAGAACCAATGACAATCCCCGGAACTGACAAAGCAGAACATAAACTGTAAAAAAGGTAGGAGTATATCAATGCAGTATAGGAAAAAACCAAAAACAAGCTAATGGAAGTTAATGACATTTCAGCTCCCTTTTATTTCAAAACAAGTAGTCAGTTCAAGGCTTTTTTCAAAATCTTTTGTTAACTCTAAATTTTTGTAAGGTGCATTTAAGCTTCCTGTCAGCGTGGAAGTAGAACACCTTTTCATTCAGTTTTAATGAAATCAGAGTTGGACATCTCCCTTTAATTCAAACTGAACTCTACTTTTATATAAAATAATCTATATATATTTGTTATAACATGAGATAACTTTTGAGAAAAGTAATAAGAAAGACCAGAGAACATAATAAATGAAAACTTTTGTTAGTTCCTACCTAACAGCAATTATGTAGCTTTATAAAAATTACCAAATCTTTAATTTATCAAATACCTCAATATACACTTGCTTTTAAACCTTGTATACATAGAAACTGCTGATATCCCAAAACACAGAGATTGAAATCACATGCAAGGCTTTGCTAGGTTAGGGCACAAAAGCCCATTTATTTAAAAGTATGTATGGTTGAAGGTGATGAAAGAATATACAATGGGGCCAATGCTGTTTCACTGGTATCAATAGATACAAGAGAAGAAATAACAGGACTGTGTAAAGAGCCTGGTAGTCAAATGTCTTGGAGTGATGTTATGATAATCCTATATTCCCTACCATTATCTTATATGCTCAAAAAAATGTGGTCCCGTCATTTTAACTACACTCAGCCATGGAGAGAAACGCGGGTTGTTTTGAAAACTTTCCCCAAGCCTCGCTGCGGGGGAGCAAGGAGGCACGAAAGGAAGACTCTCGCTCTCCAGAGACTGCGTNGCACTTTGCATGGTTTTGTTAAATAAATAGTTTTTTCTTCACTTCCATCTAAGAAATTCTGTTGTGGTAGGGGAGGGGGTGTCACAGCCCTTGGCTCTTGGAGGAGAGAGAATTTTATCATTAATCCAGAATATCAAATTGTAAAGGAAATTTCAAAATAAGGTACATTAGGTCTTCTCTTGCGTTACCAGCTGTGCAAGTTTGCCAAAGGAAACACAGAAACCAAATCCTTTCGGAAAGAACGGTAGAATTAATGGGTACTTACACTGGGGGAATAGCACTGCCTTGGTATGGAAATCACCATGTAGGCTCTGCCCTTCTCATTATTTCTCTCAGTCACTAAAGGCATGCCTCAGTATTGGGAGAATTGTCAACACATTTTATTCTTAAAAGGACAAATCTACTATTTATTGCTGTTAGTATCCTTGTCTGATTATTTTTATAAAAAATAGATCAATATTTAAATATAGAAGTGTATATTAAATACTCCACTTTCTTTTTGCAGTAGTGATTGAGTTTCAGTGTACCTAAAAATGCATTTCAGATAATTAATTAAATTTTAATAAATTGCCTAAATTCAGATTTGTCTCCATGTTCACAATCAAGATAGTGTTTTGTAATGAACAAGTTTATCTGGTTGATGACATGTAGGGATTTATTCGACCTTTCAGGGGATGTTGCATATTTCTTATTTTCTATTTTGATCATCAGCATTCTGCATATTTAGAAATTACTTGAAATGAGATGGAAATTATATCAGCTCACACGAAGTGACTAGACTGTTTTCATTAATCTCTCCTGCTAGACAGGATTGTGTAGGGCTGCTGAGAAAGATCTTTGATTCCTTTAACAAATATCTCTGCCTAATTGCACTAAATGGAAGGTGAAAACCTGAGAAAATTCAAGGTAGGTTGGGCACAGACACAGCTATCATCTGGAATACTCTTTTTAAGGCACATTCACACAGCTTGACTTGCCAACCAAATGCCTATGCTGCTTCTTAGATACAGAACATCATTGAACAATGTTTCCAGAAGAGGGAATTTTTACTGATTTAGATGTTGCACTTCAAGTAAATATAACCTTAACTTGCCAGCCTTGCCAGCTGAATACATAGAGGAAATATGTTTTAAATCCTTCTTCCCCTTTTTCTAAGGTTTCAGAGATTCACAAAATGCTCTGAGCAGGTAATTTTCTCCACTCAGGATTTAAAGACCTTAATCCTCTCTTCAAGGCCTTTCTTTCAAAATGTGTGGGTGCCTGGTAGGCTTAAATAGTGACTGTGTGACTTTTACTGTTTTTATACTTTTGCACTTTGAACAAGCGTAGGATACATGGTGTAGGTACTGAAATAGACCCAGCACTAAATATTGTGATCAAGAGCTTGAGATTTTCTCTGAAGCCAGGGAACAATCTCAACCTGCAAGACTGTAATTTTTTCTCTTTGTTTCTTATTCAGCTTGTATTTGGAAGTGAAAGGAACCCCACAAAAATCTTGCCGTTGTAGGACTGTCTGGGAAGTCTGCTGTTCATTTCATACACCTTGACCACACAAAGTCCCCACAACAGGGGCTCCTGCTCCAGGTCCTTTCTCAGTACACAGCCAAATAACAGAGGTGCAAATCAGCACAATCTGATTCTCCAGGTATTTTAAAGTGAAGCAGCAGTCAATGTTCTGATGACTCTAAAGCTGCATTTTAGGTTGCTCCTTCAGTACTCACTGAGGAGCTCAAGTTTTCTGGTGCTGGTGGAGCTTAGGCTTGAGAGAGACCCTGAGCTACCAATCTAGTCAGGCTGGACCCCCTTTCCCCCTCAAGCATGCCACAAACAGGCAGTTCTAGGTGGCTGGGAAATACTACTGTCTTGATGGCAAATTTATGGCAACATGATCCCTAGCTGGAAAATTGCTGAGGTAATCATGGTTAGATACTTTTTTCCCTTTGGGGCTGCAGAATAGTCCTGACTTTGTGACAGTTTGCAGCTCGTAACTGCTCTTGCTGCTGACCCAGTGGCTTTGAAAGATCTTGCTGCTGTTTGTTATTTAAAAGTTCTATGCAACACCAACAGTCTCTACTATGAAAAATATCTGTGTTTGCAACACAAAACCAGTAGTTGTCAACGGGTGGAACTGAGAGCTACACAAGAGCTTTCAAAAGGCTTTTTCCTGGCTTAAATTCTTGGCCTTGTTTCCAACAGCTTATGGTAACAGTTTATGTACATGGTGTTCTGAGCCCAGTTAGGCATTGACTGATATTAATTCACTCCCTGTCAGTGCTGAGTGACAGAATGGATTGAATTTTAGTGACAGAAGGGATTTAATTTTTTGAGTTGCAAAGTTTTCTGACTCACATCCTACATGATATTTTATGTCCTTGAGCATAAGCCCCCAGAAAGACACACTAACTTCAAAAGTAAGATATATTACCCTAAATTAAATTTCTAATTAAGGTTTTTTCCTCAAATGGTTCTTCTCCTTCATGATCAAGTAAAAAAAACAAGATGTAGCAGGCAACACTCTTACCATAAATGCGTAAACTGACTCGTTTAAACAATGAAAAGTAAAACCCACAGCCCAAAGGATATGCCTTTCAGTGTTGCATTTTAATTTTGTGTGATGTCCCATAAGGAGTGGAATAGCCTGTTGTATCCAAAGAGCTCAAAGCGATAAAAAAATATACTATCCCTCACAAGGTTCCGCTAGACTTACCTCAAAGGTGTGGAAACTAAAATACAGAGTTAAATAACCTGCCTAGCATTATACAATAAATCAAATGCAGGGACAGAAATCATTGCTTTTAGTCCTACAATTATTGCAAAGATGGCCTCTGCTTTTGTTACAATGACCTCGTGGATTTCAATTTTCTTCTTTTTCATCCTTCCTCTCTTTAGTTGTATCGGGTTTTTTTAATATTCAGTGTAAAGCTAGCACTTGAAAATTAATGGAACACAAGCAAATTTCAAGAAGAAAAAATAAAAACAAAATTATTATTATTATTTTTTTTTTTTATTCAGGTCAGTTCCAAACAGGGCTGTTTTAAGAATCATCTCCAATTCTTAGCCAAAAGAATTCTAAGAGGAAAGAGTGTCTCCAGTACACAGTAATATCCCTTCATTGATTTATATCTCAAGTTTATGGAAATATGATTTCAGTCTTCCCTTTAAAAACCAGACCAAGAATTTTTGCCACATCTCTTCCTCTGTGTCAAGCATTTCACATGGCTTTGTGGGCAGCTTGAGAGTTGTGTCTCTTGCCAGTGCCTCTGCAGTGCATGTTCTTTGATCACCACACTGAGCTTGACATTGCTCCAGCATAACTCCTCACACTGTGTGTTTTAGCTTCTCAGTAGTAGTGTCTGCAGACAAGATACATCCAATGGGGCACATGGACAAAAACAAGACCTGTGAGGACAGCAGGAATCTGACATTTTTATTAACATCCTTCTCATCTTCTCCTTATAATAGTATCTGTCTTGTATTAAGAGTGCAGTTAGGCTTAAAGACATAAAACTGAGTCAAAACAATTAAATGGAATCAAAAGTGTAACTAGAGTTGAAAGAAGAAAGTACAAGGAGAGAACTAAATGTTTTCTGTAAACTTTTTTTGAAATGAATGTTGCCAACAGTGGAAATGGCGAGCCTTCCTTTCCTGTAACAGGTAAGAATTGCTGAACATGCTAGGGGAGTGAAAAGAGAGTTCAGACAGAGGCTGCAGCATTACTGACAGTGTTTGGAGTATTACTGTGGTAAGAGAAAAGGATTTCAAAGACCTTGGGGACTGGCATGAAGGGAAGAAAGAAAGAAAGGCAGAGCAGTTTGTCCCATTGACAAGACACTGTGAAATGGCACAGGTAGAATCAAAAGAGGGATTTCTTTCTCTGTGAGCAGGACAGAAGAAAAGCATTTTGTTTCTTGAGAGTGAAGAGCTGTAAAGAGGATATAAAAAAGAATATCTGCTCTTAGAAAGTACTTGACGAAATAACCTTGCACTTGTGTGAAGGAATACCTCTGTAGCCAACAGGCTGCATGTATCTCAGCATGGAAAGGCACTGGAATTTCACAGAATGGTTGAGGTTGGAAAGTGCCTCTGGAGATCACCTTGTCTAACCCCTTTGCGCAAGGAGTGCTGCCCAGAGCCTGTTGCCCAATACAATTTGTGAATGCTAAATTAACAAAAATAAGAATACATGGAGGGCCATAGTCAGGTCTCCTGTTCTAATAACAGCAGTTTAGTGACAGGTGAACAAAATTCCTAAAGAAGAATTTTCCCGTGTACTTACATGAAACCAGCCATTGAAAAAGCATTAAAAATAGATGCATTTAACAAACCAAATTATTCCTGCATACTTTGATCATTTGTGTTCTGAAATGTTTTGGTTTAATTTATTTATTCATTTACAGCAGAGGATCTGTCCAACTGAAGGAAATGTGGTTTTCATACCTGTGGCTACAGGTCATAAGAAGTGAGTTTAGAGATTTATCTGGTGATAATATTTGAGCTGATGAATGCATGTGCTGCAGGGCGATGCATCTCATCTTCATCTCCATTATTACATGTTCCATGTCTATTAACTATCATTTGTTGATATTTTGGAGGAACGCTTAACTCCCAGCAGGACAAAGCCAACAAAAAGTGAAGTAGCAATACAACACTTTAAACCCTCTCAATGGTTGTACATAGTGTATTTTGTAGTAATCTAGTGTGTTTGCTTCTAAATGGCTTGAGCTTTTTCCAAGATTCTGATCTTTTGGGGGTTGGAGATGGTGAGAATGGAAAGGAGGAAAGGGTCGTGGTGCTTGTCTCCTCATTTGTTCTTGGTGGAATAAACAGATTTATGCTAACCTAGCTGCTGGCTTTTTTGGACTCTGGCAGCTCTCCTCTCAGGCCAGACACGTGCTTGGGCATTTGGCTGGCTCACATTACAACCCCACTAATATGGTTGCTTATATGAAACAGACACTCATGAATAAAACTACAAGCCCATGACTGGACTGTGTAGAAATTATTCATTACATTAAATCATTGCAATTATGATATATTTCCTCATTTCAGTTTTTTCTGAACACTGAAAAGCATTATTTTTCAATGTAAAAAATGTAAATGAATAATGTAAACCACGTGGACAATGTAAAAATATAAAAAAAGTACTTTATGAGTATTTTTGTTGATACCCATTTCTCATTATTTAAGCCCAGCCAGCAACTCAGTACCACACAACCTCACTCTTCCAATACCAGGATGGGAGACAGAATCAGAAGGATAAAAATGGGAAAATTCATGGCTGGAGGTAAAGTTTAACAGTTTAACTGGTAAAGCAAAAGCCGTGCATGCAAGTAAAGCAAAGCAAACTAAGGACTACATTCACCACTTTCCATGGGCGGGCAGGTGCTCAGCCATTCACAGGAGAGCAGGACCCCATCACACACAGTGGTGACTTGGGAAGGCAAATATCATGACTCCAAATACCCTCTTCTTCCTCCTTCCTGCCCCCCTTTTATATACTGAGCATGATGCCATATGGTCTGGGATATCTCTTTGGTATTTGGGGTCAGCTTTCCTTACTGTGTTCCCTCCCAACACCTTGTGCACCCCCAGCCTCCTCCCTGGTGGGGTGAGGAGCAGAAAGGCCTTGACTGTGTAAGCCCTGCTCACCTATAACTTAAACACCCCTGAATTATCAACACTGATTCCAGCAGTGATCCAAAACACAGCCTTATACAAGCTGTTGTGAGGAAAATCAACTCTATCCCAGTGAAAATCATCACACTATTTCAACCCAGTAAACTGCTTCTGTGGGCCTTGAGCTTTCTTGATCTCAACCAAGATGTCTTGTGGAATTTTGATTCCTTTCACAACTTACAAAATTCTGTAACTTATCTGCCTAATAAAAATATTTTCTTCAATAAAACCATTTCCTTCTGCTATAAAACAAGAAAACATTTACTGAGATGTGGTCTAAACATTGAGAAAATAGGTCTTATTAGCAAGAAACCTTTGCTAGTTTCTAAGGGTGTATCTGAAGAAAATCAAGAGTTAGAAGGCAGAATTTTGGGGGGAAAAAAAACGAAACCCCACAACGAGTCATTCACATGGCTAGTAACATATTATGAAAACAGCCTTCCCCCGTTCTGATACTGTATTTTCCCAGGGCCTGGTTGAAGCTGAGAGAAGCTGCAAAATAGTGGCTGTTTGTAACTCACTGAAGTAGTATTCCTCCTCAAGAAACCACAAATAAAGTATTTAATTTTTGTCTCTGTTGCTTCTTTCATCAGTTTATAGCTCAGTTGTCCTATGTTCAAAACATATTCATGTGAGTCTTGTGAGACCTTTTGAACAGTGTGTGGAACATGAGAACACTGAGCTTAGCTTGTGTGTCTCATTTCTGGCTTTGTCAAAAGGTCAGTTCAGAAACTCAGGTAACTTGTCAGAACTAGGTCATCACAGGGACTTGCTGGATCTTAAATAAAAGACATTTCCTGAGCTATACTGTGAAGTGAGATGTTATCCTAGGAGGGAAAATATAGTGCTTGAAATAGCATTCTGATATGACTTATGATGATATTGAAGTGATGATGATATTAGCTATTCAATGTGATACGTGTAAGTCAGTATCCATATGGACTACTCATCTTTTGCAGTTCTTTAAGCTGTAGTAAGTTTATATCTAGTGTGTACTTTTAAAAATACATATGGTAGAAAATACGTGTTCATGAAAAGGATTTAAAGTCTTTATTTGACTCAAGGGTTGCATGGATTTTAAATCCTAGGCTAGAATATTAACTACGCTGATGTATGAGTAAATAAGATGACAGACATTTGTAGCGAGTCATAGCCATCACTTACCTGTGTTTTCAAAGTCTAGATTCCAAGTCGGTGAAGCCTGTGTTTAGACACTGCAGTCCAGTTCTTCTGAAAAGTTTTATATTGGAGACTGTTTGCAAGATGGATCATGACACTTCATCTACCAACAGTTGTTACTGTTATTTATAGCTTCCCCAGCCTTGTTCATATTCTCATAAACAAGGAAAATGAAGTAGATCTATTTTGGGACAAAGATCTATAAAAGACTGAAATGCAGAAAAATTAAAAAATAATGTGTTCTGTAGTTTTATATTAGACTGAGTTTATCATTCAATTTGATTTGAGTAATTAATCCTCTGAAATGATAAGTCAGAGAAATCGTGAGTCAGTGAGGAAACCCAGATTCAATTCCTTATGATAATGATTCTCGCATAATCTTTTTACTATTTTTCTTTCCCCTGCCCTCTTCTGTGTCAAAAGATACAAATAAAAGTATAATACATGTTAAATTATAAAACACAGATCTGGATTTTATCCTGAACATTCTCCAGCCATCTTAAATTTAACAGGAAAAAGTGTTTGAAATGCAGGACCTTTGAGTTAACTGATCCTATGCAGAGAACACAGAACGTGTCTGTCATTGTTTTCATTTTTGAATTGGGTTTTCATGGCCAGGTTTTGGCATTGGGGGTAGGGCTACATGATGCCCTCTGGGAGAAGCTGCCAGAAGCTTCCCCAATTTGTGGATATGCCAATGCCAGGCAGCTCCAAGAGACTTACTGCTAACTTAGACAGAGCCCATCAGTGATGGTGGGATAGCATAGTTAAGAAGGGGAAAGAAGTTACAGCACAGGAGAAAATTGCAGCCAAAGACGAGAGGAGTGACAATATGTGAGAGCAGCAACTCTGCAGATCAGTGAAGCAGGGGAGGAGGTGCTTCAGGAGCTGGAGCGGAGATTCCCCTGCAGCCCTTGATGTAGACAATGGTGAGGCAGCTGTGCCCCTGCAGCTCATGGATATCCACAGTGGAGCAGAGATCCACCTGCAGCCTGTGGAGGACCCCACACCAGAAGACAGGGATGCCCAAAGGAGTCTGTGATCCTTTGCTGAGCCCATGCCAGACCGGGCTCTTGGCAGGACCCAGGGCCCCATGGGGTGTTCACTGTCCACACTGTCAGGACTTGTGATCACCTGGTGAACCCACACTGGAGCAGTCTAACCCTGAAGGATTGCACCCTGCAGAAGGGAGCCTCGCTGGAGCAGTTCATGAGGAACCACAGCCTATAGGAAGGGCTAACAGAGGAGAAAGGGCAAACGAGTTCCTGGAGGACTGTCTCCCATGGGAGGCACCCCACAGTGGCACAGGGGAAGTGTGAGAAGTCCTCCCTCTGAAAAAGAATGAGCAGCAGAGACAACGTGTGATGAACTGACCCCAATCCCCATTCCCCATCCTCCTGTGCAGGTTGGGAAGAGGAGGCAGAGAATTCAGGAATGAAGTTGAGGCCATGTCACAATCCCCCTGGTAGGAGGCATGATGTTCATTCATTGCAAATTCTAGCCAAGCTGAACAAAAGAGCTCTCATGCTTTTTTTACATAACAGTTTTAACTCCTGCCTTGCTAGGTACTATCTATGCAATTCTTTCTAACAGGTAACAAAATGTAAGCATGAATAATCTTCTCATCATAGAGTAATAAATAATATTGCTTGCAGAGTTTAAGCCACACTCCCCAAAGGATGAGTGCTACTTTTCTGTTATTTGTCCCTGCAGGGACAAGGAAATCTCCTGACCTTTTTCCCCCCTTGCAGTCCTTTCTGTTAACTTTACATTCTTGAACTGGGAGTTAGCACAATATGGTAAATTAGAAGAAAATATGATGGGGGTAGGGAAAGCTGTGGCTTCCTAAACATTGGAAGACTGCATTTCTTGGACTTAAAACTGTTACAGCTAAACAAGAAAGTCAATGAAGATCCAAGCTATTTTCAATTCACTCCTGTGAAGATCACTAAGCCTACATTTCACAGGTCCAGAAATTGATTATATTGATATTAACGCCTTGCGTATCATTTGATGTTTCTTGCACATCTTGTGCATTGGTGTAATATGTTGAATGAATGCCCAACCCCTGTGAAAACAATGGGTTTGTCTCTGGTTTGCTCTCTGGAATGGGTGCATACATAAAATCTATTCCCTTGCTTTTGAAATGAGCATATCTTAAGTTAGAGAATAGTCTATTGTGCTGAAATAAACAAAATCTTTTTATGTAGAGAATGTTCTTAGGAAGAAATTTCAAAAGTTAAAATAGTAATACAAATCAATAAAACATCAGTGAGTTTATACATTCATACTTCAAGGGTGATTTATTTATCAATTTGCTGATCCCATCGTGGAAGCAGCATAGCCCATAAGCAACAAAATATTTGCTTTAGAATATGATTTATTCGAGCAATACCAAAGAGGACTCATCATAAAATTTTGCAGTCTGTGTTCATCCACTTTAAAACCTAAACTTTGACCATAATATTGTCATGTATAATTTGGGAATAATGGAACATGAGTTACAATAACTCAGCAAAAAATGTTCCAGTGGGATTCTGAGCTAGGCCAGCAAAAGCATTTATTTGTGTGAAACAGAATAAAAGAGGTTTATATAATCCTATAGTAAACATCTAAAATGGAATATAGGAAAAAAAGAAATCCTAAATTACTTGTCAGCTCTAACAATGCATGGTTGAGCAAATGTATTTCTAAGGCTGTAAATCTCCTTGCCTAGTATTTGACAGGTTTGTGAAGGGTAGTTAAAGACTAAGTCCATCTGAAAGCAAGGAGTTCAGTCAAAAGCATCAGCTTTTTTGCACCCCAGTCTTCTTTCAGCTAATGCAGCTCAAACAACCAAGTCAGGCAGCAAACAGAAATTCTCTGACATGCAGTTACTGGTGTAATCATAATCCAACAGAAATAATAAATCAATTTTAAATTTACTTGTAGTTATTTGGAATATTTAGCAAATGTATCATAAAACATATATTTATGAAAACCAATTTTAACCATATTCTTGACATCAAATTTTTTTTCTGTTTAAGGTAGTATTGCAAGGCACAGCCTACTGAAACATGAAACTGAGAAAAGCTGTTACCTTAGTAATAGATAATTGTATGGGAACCTGGGTGTTACTAGAGCAAGGAAGAAAAATGAGGCTTTTGCAAAAGTTCTTTCTTTTACACACCCGTATCTCAAACTGCTGCTCTTTAAGGGCAGTGATGCTAGAGTTTCAGATTAGCTGCTTTTGCATGCTTTGTATTACCTCTTATATGTGAGGCTTGCAAATATAGTCTTTGACTTGCGTTGGAATTACCTTAATAGAAGAGCAAAAACAGTTGCATGTTTGCAGTTGATTTAAGGTGAAATACCAATTTCTGCTGCTGTTTATTTCTTTGAAGGACAGTAGTTGTCGCTCATTAAAATTATAATGTTTCATTAGAAGGGTAATACCCTTTAATTCAGATAAAGAACATTAGCTTTTGACCAGAAAAGGTTTCTTACCTGGTTAATCAGAATTTTTTCAAGTAGATACACTCCACACCGTAACTGTTAAGGATCTTCTAATGTTGTTAATGCCGATTTTGCTTGTTTTATGCATCAAGAGATATTAGCAGCTCTGAAATTTTAAAATTCTGACTAGCTTCATGGTGGCACAGAAGAAAGTCTGATTAGCTATTGCCATGATAAAACTAATTCATACTCTGCAGTTTCGTCCAACTACTGGTGCTAATAATGTATAAAAATGAAATCTATTGCATAAAATCAAAACTAGGGTTTTCAAGGATTTTTCTGTCTTGCACATTTTATATAACTTTTAATCTCAATGCATGTATGCGAACTTTGCCTTCTAATCTGAAATCAGGGCCAGGGACTGATATATCAAAATTCTGGCAAATATTGCAAGCCTCTTCTGCTGAACAACTGTAGGGTGGAAGGACGATATAGGGCACAGATGTTCTGAATATTTCTGATTTCTGCTGCTCTGTTTTTCTGTGATTTATTTTCCAGTCTTTCTGTCGTCATTATGTGAAGTCTTTGTTTTACCCTGCAACCAGAATGACTGTCTGCCTCTGCAACCTGCCTGGAGGTTTGTGACCTCATGTTCCTGACTCTTCCCACTTACCTAGCACAGCAAGTTTCTTCTTTGATTAAGGGATGAACAATTTATTCTCTGTGCATACCTCTCATACTGCACTTTTCTCTCTTAGTCATCTTTCATGGAGCTCTAAGAGCCCAGGAAACTTCAATCCTACATTGAATAAACAGAGTACTATATATTTTCTTTGCAAAACAAACAAACAAAAACAAACAAACAAAAAAAGAGGATTACAGAACTTCACTTTGCTTTCCTTGTGCTTGATGTGGAAATACCATGAGTTACATGTTTCTGATAATTATTATGTATTTATTCAGGCAACTTCTGCACAATCAAAATAAAGTACAGGGAAGCCAGACAATCCTAGATCTTGGTATCATCAATTTATTGCTAAGGGAAATAAATCACATTTTTAAATTTCACCAAAAGAAAAGATTTTGCAACAAATCTGACCTATGGTATTACTATGTAATATTTTGATTTTGGTTTTATAACTTTGAAGTGCATATTTAACTAAAATATATTTGTTATTCTTGCATTTTTCAGCTACAATTGAACTGGTATGCATGAAATAATTACATTTCTGGTCATAATGGGTATTGTGCATGTCTCTTAAGATTTTTAGAAATAAACCCTTCAATTAAAAATGACAGATTTTAAAATGTATGTCTTGTTTAAAGGCATGGGTTCCTACCCAGTCATCATTTTGACATAGAAATGAGTACAGAATTCGCACGATGTTCTTGCACTAGAAACTGAAAAGCAGACTATTGGAAGCATCCAAATTTTTTTTCATAGATGATAGCACTCCCTAAACTTTATCTTTCTTTTGCGAGTACAGGAAGAGAAGGGTAAATGAACCTTTTAATTAGTTTTTTCATTTTTTCTATTCACATAAATTTGTGCAGGCAACAAATAACTGGAATTCTTCTTTTCAGGCAACAAATAACTGGAATTTTTGCCATACTTCACACTAAACTGATACTGAGATTTCAGACTTATTTAGTAGTTTCCATTAGTTCTGTTGTCACAATGGGACTCAAAAGTGAGCTACACGCTTCTTTTGAGACACTGCATTTTATTAAAACAGATCTGTTAACTGACAGATATGAAAGTCACAGCTGTGTCTGACAATATATTACATTTTGGAGCTCTGATCTCATTGAGGTGGCTATTCTGAAAAATAGTATGAGTATTTAGTAGCAATAATGACACTGGGGCTGCTTGATGACTGCAGCACATGCATCACCTTTGTCTGTGCCCAACTGTCCACATTAAATAATAGGATCTTTACTTTACATTTCAATTTCTAAGTGAAAAAATACTTTTTAAATTGACACAGAAGCACTAACCCATTATATTCTCCTGCCAAGGAACTAGGAGTAAGCAGTAAGACTGATTTTTTTTCTGTTTTCACAGACATTATGTTGAAAGGCAAAACGTATTTGTAGAACATCACTCATGTATTAAGTATGAGAGTCTGACCATGACAAATGATGCACTGCATACAACCTCTACCCTGACTTAAGTGTGAGTGTTCCTAGTTCTTTAAACACCAGTTTTTCAATTTTTAAGTGTTAGGTTTCTAGAAAAGTGCGGGAAAGCCGTGTTGCTTTGACAAGCCAAGTCCTTTACACCATCACTAGGCTCATTGTTCCAGCATAAGTTTTGTAATACTTTTGCCAAATCTGAAACATAACACTGTAAATTCCTCTGTGTTATTAAGCATGGACAGGGCACTTGCTAGCAGCAAGGCTGGCCCTGCAGCACCTTGCTGCCATAGCTACTGCTGCAGAAAGCACACTGTACGGGATTTATAGCAGGCATAAAGTTTATAGGCTGAAGTCTGTTTGTCACACAAACACACAGATGTGTGTGTGACAGCTGGGCCAGAGGATGAAATCATGAAAATTAGGAAAATGTTGGAAAATCCTGAAATCCCAGCTGGTTTTAGATTTTCTGTGTTGTTTGACTGACATCACTAAAACCATGTGCTTGAACTCTCCTTCCTGTGGTGAAGTTGAAATAGACATTGAAATATAGAAGTTGAAAATAGGCCTTCTGTGAAAAAAAATTTTTCCATAAACAAGTTACAGGACTTTTGTGTACTTTCACTGTAGCCCTCAGTGTGAATATTGCTGACTGTTCTCTTGCTTGGAGGGGTAGAGATGTGTCAAGAGAATCCTAGCAGAATGAAGCCCACATAGGAGATACTAACAAGGCTTTTGCAAGCTTATGACTATTTATTTCACATTTGCTCATGTATAAAAAACAAGTATTCTCATCTTGTTAGTATTAAGAATAAACAACCTGCTCTGTTCTTGCCTGGTAAGATAATGTACTTACAAACCTCTGCTGTGTTCTGTGCATGCACTTGTGCACACGGACACCTGGTGTGATGGTTTTTGCTTAAATAACTACAAGCTAAATAAGCATTAGAATTTGCAATTTTTCTAACAATTAGAAGCATGCATTAAGTGTCTGGGCTGAAGAACCTTCATTTCTGGGGTGTATGACCCTGGATTTTCTAGCTGTCTGTAAAGACAGGGGAAGAAACCCCTTTCTAGCATAAAAATCAGTATCATTGTTCATGATGAGCGTTTCCATGTCTGTCTTCTTACAATTCTCTTTATAATCTACAGGGCTTCAGTGAGACTTCCATGCTCTCATGTGAGGATGAAACTTGATTTATAATCTTTAAGCAGTGATATAAATTAGTTTTGAAGATAGCTTTCTTTCCCATTTTTTTTCCTATAGGAAGTGGCTGAGTTGTTTTTTAAAGAAGACAAATTGAGAATATTGTCTTTCTGTACACACAAAGACATCTTTTTTTTTTTTTTTTTTTTGAAAATTTAAAACATTTTTTCACATGCAACTAAATCACACATGCCTTCTCTTTTTGGAAATGTGTCGTGCCCCAAAGATACCCTGGAGCTGACAGATTATAGTATTAAACAGATCTAATACTATTTTTCAAAAGTATGAAAGAAAAAAATGCAGTTTATGGTCTGTCCTAATATAGGACAGATATTATCCTCCAAGGATCATCATATAGGATAAACACATTAGATGGGAAAGATTAGACTTTGGCCTACAAATTTTAAGTCTGTTATAAACTAACATATCTTTTTTGGGTGTATATGAATGTCAGCAGCTGTTGGACTGCCCTGTACTCTACCTCTGCCAAAGCAATATGGAGAGCTGAGAATTTATGTAGTTTTAATCATAGAACCATTGAATGGTTTAGGTTGCAAGGGACCTTAAAGATCATCTAGTTCTAAGTCCCCTCCCATGGGGACTAGACCATGTTGCTCAAAGCTCCATCCTGCCTGGCCTTGAGCTCTTCTGCACAATTTGCAATATTAATCTAAACTTTTCGTCTCAGAAATCATTGCAGTAGATAGAAATGCAACTATCAAAATAATGAAAGCTGTGTAACCAATACATATATTCTGACCTTCCTTTCCAACAGAGGGCTTTAAAAGCCTTTGCACTGTAAGGATTAAAAAAAAAATGTCACCTATTAGGAATATAAATATTTTTCTTTCTTCCACTTGATGTTAGGAAATCTGATACTAAAATGTGGAATGTGGTTATTGCTTGAACACCAATTAGCCTACACTTATTTTAAGTAAGAACATTTCTTCAGATTTTGTTCCTTTGTCCATTGTGGTTTTCCCTATCTGTTATCTGTTGCTGATTTTCCCCTTTTATTCATCAGCAGGTTTCATCTCAGCAATATTGCAACTCTTTCTGAACCTCATCCTCAGTTGAGCAGAGGGGATTTTTTTATTTGTTTGTTCGTTTTTCCATCATGGCTATTTTATATTCTATGTTTTTTAAGTTATTGTTAAGAAAGACTCATGTTAAAAAGCTGGGTCTACACAAAGTGTACTGAGGACATTTTAATATACTGTCTTATGCCCTCTCTTGGCAGTAAAAGTCAATTCTGAATTGCTTTAGCAAGAACTATAAAAATGTAAATTGCTGAGATCTTATTTAGTCTTATTGCCATAGCTGAGTTCTAACAGCTAAATCTAGAATATATAGCTGCTGAAGTTTATTAATACAGTATAATTTACGAATTCAGAAGGATCCTGTTGTGGTCTCTTCCTCTCAGTTAATATAAAATGAATGAGAAAAAGCTCCAGAGGACGTCTAAATAAGGTTCTGAATTTGAAATTTTGCCTTCATTTAAAATTTTAGAATTCCTTTAAAATTATATCATCTTATGGTGTCTCATTCCCCCTCTTTATTTTTGAAGGGGGTTTCTAAGAATAAAACATTTTATTTCATATGAGTTGCAATTTTAGAAAAAAATCATTATATAAAGAAACTTGAAGCTGTTTTGTCCTTTCATCCTTAATGATGCAATTAATATATAATAAGTTTTCAAATCATATCTCTATGATGTCACAAGGGGTAGGTATATGTACATCAAAAGTAATATTCTGTATTTTGCAGAACTTTTGCAAAATTAGTCCCGTTTATGCTGCAATATAACAAAGTAGAGAAAATGATGGTTTTTTTCCCTGTATTAACTGTTTGATATTAGATCCTGATCCAGCCAATCACATGGGTACTCTGCACATGAATAACCTTCAGCAAAAGGAATTTGCAAGAACACATAAAGATAAGAATGTTTATGTATTTCGCATATTGTATGTAGTAGTTGTGCAAATAGTGATATTTAGCTGATAAGTGGACATTCTTTTAATTTAAATGGGCTTCTAAAACCCTGTCAGTTTTTCAGAAGAAGCAGCCTGTCTTGTCAGTAATAATCTGATTGATTTCAACATGGGAAGATAGACTCTGCAAAAAACTCAAGACGTTAGACAAATTTCATGGTCCAATAAACATAAATTTGACAGATGGATCTTGCTGGCATGGGATCTTTTAAATCTTATGATTCAAAATAGACCAGACATTTGTGTAGATGGTATCTTCAGACCATCTCCCTAGAATGGAATTGACAAACATGGTGAAATCCCATAAACTGTCTACCAGCTGCAGTTGATTAAATGGTTTTGGTATTCTTGGATATCTGTGGGTAGTACAGCCATCAGGCAGAACTGCATGGAGCTAATCTAATACTACCCAGCTCACAGATCACATCAAATTATTCAAATATCATGCTCACAGCTTCTGTAGAGCTGCCCCACATTCTTCAGAGATATCACTTCTAAAGACTTTGGTGATAAAGAACACATCAGACCTCTAGGCATTCTCAAGAGGGGAGAAACAGATTGGTAGCAGGCAGAATGTACTTCCATTTAAACCACTTGGTGATTTTCCCACTTTCTTCTTTAGATAAACCTAACTTTCACCACAATGATTGTTCAGAGAAATTCTTATTAAGTGAATGACTGCAGATCTAACAGGTATGATAAAGTTGCAGATTACTATGTAAATTCGGTGATTACTGCTGAGGTTACTGAAATTTATGTGTAAGGAGAGGGTGTATGAGTGGACTTCATCTTGACGAGATGTCTTGCCAGTGCACAAAGATGCACAAAATTTAAGACATCTGTACATATGTTATTAGACAAATGAAAGACATGTGAAGTCCAGTAAAGCCATGGACTTTTAGATTTGCCAAGATTTACAAAAATACTTGCAAAACAGTAAAGAATGAGTTGTTCTAATATTATTGACGTAATATATAGTTTCTCATAAAAGTAACATTGAAAAGACTTCTGGCTAATATATCCTGATTTTTTTCTAGGAAGCAAATATAATCTCTTCCAGATTGGCACTGAAACCACACAAACAATTCACACTTTGAAAAGCAGGGATCTACATTAAAATATTTGGCAAATTTACATAAAATCTTAATTACTGTAGGAAGGGATATTATAATATTTAATTATTATAAAGCCAACTTCAAATAATGAATTATTCTTCCTCTTAACTCACATTTACACTGTTTAGTCATTTTATCATCCCCCTACTATGCCATAAAACTATCTGTTGACTGCTCAGAAAACTGATATAGCAGTAGCAAAGAGCCAATAATGATGATATAAAGCATTTCTTTTATATATTGCACCCCCACTCTGTGGGTACGTCATCATTTCTACAGATCCATTAGCTGGTATCAGGTAACATATTTTGTTCTGTCAATTGCACCAAAGGAGTCCTTTGTTATGCCCTCAAATTTTTGTTTACAGGGAATCAAGCAATCACAGACTCTGTCAGAATCACAGAAAAACCTTGGCACCCCACAGGTCACTCAGAAAACTGCATATTACCAGCAATAAGATGGCAGTAGTTACTTTGACTTGACCATGCTTACCCACACAAAGAGCCAGCATTTGTGACTCAGATGAACAAAGCCACACTTGGCACAACAGTGTTTAGGTAGAGGAGCATTCTTTGCTACTAGAGTTTATGGTATCTTGGTTATATCTCATTCTGACACTTTAATTAGAAACTTAGACTTCATGCTTTTATCTTTTCTATTCTGTGATAAATGCAAGTAGTAGTTCAGTCGAGGTTTCTAAACATATTCAGACACTTCAAGATGCAGACAAAACTGTAGTAGGATTTACAAAACCTCATAGAAACTAATTAGGAATTTAATAGCCAGGTGCTTCTGAAAGTCTAATTGGGTAGATATTTGAATTTTTAGCAGCCTCTTCCAAAAAAATTATGAGCCATATAGGCCCTAGAAGAAAAATAAGAATATTTATTTTATCTTTTAAATTAAATTTTAAATTTAACATCCCAAGAAAATTTCTCTCTTTTGTTGTTTATGTCTCTGAATCAGATTGCTTTGCTCTTTATGTAGCAGTGCAGTAAGGATCTCCATATGCATTAAAGCAATTCAGTGCATTTTATTTTTATAGTGGCTTTTACACCATATACTCTAAAACCATCGATTTTCTGTATGATAGACCCTATGAAAGTGAACAATGAACAAGCGAACAACAGTAAAGAAAACATATTTTATTTTCAGAGCAGATAATTTGTGACATTTTGGGAGGAAAAAGTAGTTGTGGTGGGTTGACACTGGCTGGGTGTCAGGCACTCGCCAAAGCTGCTCTATCCTCCTCAGCTGGACAGGAGAGCAAAAATGTAATAAAAGGTTCATGGTTTGAGATAAGAGCAGGAAGGGATCACTCACCAGTTACTGTCATGGGCAAAACAGATTTGACTTGAGGAAATTATTTTCATTTATGAACAATTAATGGGAAAAGAATAATAAAAGTAAAACCAAATCTTAAAAACACCTTCCCTCTACCACTCCCTTTTTCCCAGCCTCAAATGCAGCCCATAATTTTCTACCATCCCCCAGTGCAGCAGCACAGGAGGATGAGTAATGGATGTTGCTATCAGTTCATCACACATTGTCTCTGCCACTCCTCAAGGGGAGGACTCCTCACACTCTTCCCTGCTCCAAAGTGGGGTCCCTCCCCTGGGAGACAGTCCTCCCTGAACTTCTCCTAAGTGAGTCCTTCCCACAAATTACAGTTCTTCACATACTTCTCCAGCATTGCCTTTTCCATGGTGTGCAGTCCTTCAGGAACAGCCTGGTCCAGTGTGGGTCCCGCACAGGGTCACAACTCCTGCTCCAGAGTGGGCTTCCCTCTCCATGGGGCCACAACTCCTGCCAGGAGCGTGTTCCCATGCAGGCTTCCCATGGGGTCACAGGCTCCTTCGGGCATCCACCTGCTACACCACTGACTTCCACAGACTGCAGGGGCACAGCTGCCTCACTACGGCCTTCCCCATGGCCTGCAAGCGAATCCCTGCTTCAGCACCTGGAGCACCTCCTCCCCCTGCTCCTTCAATGACCTTGGTGCCTGCAGAGCTCTTCCTCCCACACATTTCACACCCCTGTCTTCATTAGCTGCAATTGCTTCTGCACTGTAACATTTTCTCTCCCTAACTATGTTATCCCAGAGTTGCTGCTGCTGTCGCTGATGGGCTCATCCGTGGTCAGTCATGGGTCAGTCCTGGAGCTGGCTGGCATTGGCTCTGTGGACATAGAGGAAGCTTCTGGCAGCTTCTAGAAGAAGACACCAAGGTGACCCTCCTGATGCCAAAACCTGGCTACACAGTACTACTACAGCAGGATACTGTATTTCAAGTGCAATAGAAAAGTCTTTTGATGATGTACCCAATATAAAGTGGAAAAAAAGCAATAAAGAAATATTTTGTAAGATTGAAATATGAAAACCGTGTAATACATGGTTATGTGGGTACATATAACTATAACATTATAAAAGTAATTAATTTAAAATCTCCTTGTTACAAAAATTTCATTTAAATGTAGGAAAAATAAGTTTAGTGATTAGTGGAGGGGCAGTTTTCTTTTCATGGGCGGTTAAGTGTAATTTCCTGGCAATATTAAGAGTGGATCCGGTGGATGTATTGTCAACAAAATAACCTTAACTGGATAATAATTTTTTTGTGGTTCATATAATTAATGAGAAAGTATCTTTCTGTGAAGGAGTTTCTATGAGTAAAGGTTAAATGTTGGGGAATATAAAAGAGATAAATGCCTCAAGATTTAAAATAAAGTCTTTGAAAGCAGTGATGGAGTTTCAAATCCCCTACTTTGGTCAGTGCAGTATGTTCCACATTGATTATCTGATTACAGCACTATTGAATGTCATAGGAAGATTCTCTTTCAGTCTCTTCTTGTGACTTGTTCCATTCCATATAAGATATCCACTATTTCTTTGGATCAGATTACTGTAATCAATAGGTTTAAAAGAATCTTGCAGATAAAGATTTTGAACTAAAAATATCACACCCCATAGAGAAAAAGGAGATTCTCTTTCAGCTTTTTAGTGGTGATAGATTTTAATAACATTTTATTTCAATAAAGTAGAAATGTTTTCTCCTGAAAGCTCACATTTACAGCCCCCAAATTCCCAGAAAAGTTAACACAATCTCAAAAAGCAATGGCTATGAGAAGGCATTTCACTTATTATTAAGTCTGGGTGTTCTGAAATCTCTGATATTTTATGTAATGCGAAACTGTGCTTTATCCACTACAAGACTATGTATGTTTGACTTTTCAAGTTCTCAAGGAAAAGAAAGGAATAGAATCTTTATTTCTGTAAAGATTTTGTTATTTTTTTGATTATTCTAATTTAAATAGGAAAACTACCTGTACAAAGCTGTCAAAATACCACCTTCCCAAGGAGAATTTTGGTCACCTAGTTTCTGAGGTTTGCAGATATCAAATGATATTTTTTTTTTCTTTCCAGAACTGGTAAAGAAATTTGCTCCGGACTAATAGGCTGCTGAGACTTTAGCAATGAAATAAAACTTGTTAACTGCAGCTGAAACCTGAAACAGATGCCTCCATGACAGTGTGGGTTCTAAATTTTACTAAGCCTTTCTAGAACTGTATTTAACTAGTATTCACAGCCCACAAAATTATTCTCTTCCACAAATCCCAGTGTATGTTTGAGATACAAAATGGCTGACCAGAAAAAGACCAGCTGGAGATAACTGTTTTAAAACAGACACTCCTGATGGAATGACTACCTCCACTGACTGAAGGTGTGCGTTATTACAGATATAAGTGAAACATTTCCATGAGAGCAGCCCAGAAGTGGAGCAGTTGTGCAGCTTGCATCCTGGAGGTTTCCAGGACCAAACTGGATAAAGCCCTGAGCAACCCAACCTGAGCATGTTATTGGTCCCTCCCAGCCTGAATTATTCTGTAACCTTTTGAGAGTCAACCCTGTTTGCACTTTGCAATGGCACAAATGTCTCAATTGGTTCTGGGTTCCCAGCGTTTTGGTCTCATTGCACAGACACTCACATACAGATTTTTTTTTTTTTGTAATTATAATTCATGGAATTTTGAAAGGGATAATGCTCAATATCTGCCTCTTCTATGCAGGGGTTACCTGAGGAATTACCCATATACAGTGTGGGCATTCACAGTGCCACAAACTCTCAAATTCTGTCTGCACTACGGATTTAACTTTAAAAAATCTTGGCTTCCGCCCTTATATCACAACTTCATATATGTTGCCTCAGTGTTTGTGAAGAGTGAATCTTTTTTCTTCAAGTATGTAGGATACACACCTTAGTAATATATCTTGGAGTTGAAAGCCTGTGTGCTTCCAGTGGAGATCATTGCTATGTGATACATCCAGGCTTGAAAGTATCAGCTCTGAAAAGAAAGTTGATTTTTTTTAGAATGCAACAGAGGGACAAAAAGTACTTAGTCTACTCTTTCTGTAAGAAATGTTGCATCCTTCATAAACACCCTCTGCCCCCTGACAAGAAAGTTCTTTGGAGATATTTCAGTGTTTGTCCACTGAAATATCTGAAATATTATAGATTCAAAATGAGTTAGTGATATGTAGCAGAAAAACAAATAAATCAAGACAATGAGTTTTTTGTGACAAAGAGATGAACTGTCAAGTTTGTTCAGCAAAGACACCATTTTGTCTCTCTACATTTCCACTCTTAAAACTTGAGAATGGTGAGACAGACTATAATGTATATTATGTTTGACCTGACTGGCATGAAGAAAGCTCTGGTGAGGAAAATGCATTTTTTAAATTGCCATGTAATACACACTCTTCAACAAGGAAGATTAAAAATCACTCTCTTGGTAATTTCTAAATTATATGGATTAAATGCCTTATTTTAAACAACCTGTTGGATATCTGTCATCTTTGGGACTATGGACTCTCAAGGTACCATATGCAGCTAAAAACAGCTAATTAAATACATTTTTTAAGCTCAGTTCATGCTTCTCTATATAGCTGAATACAGGGTTTGAATGTTATTGTAGAAAATACTGTATGCTTGCACAATACTAACGGTTGTTTAATATTCTTCCCAATTAATACTACATGAAAACCAAATGCTAACAGACATTTAGCCACAGCCTTTTATATTACTAAAATAGGATCATGCATAGATTTTGGAAATCTTTCATAAATACATATGTGAACTTTTTCTTACTTTAGATTTCCAAGTAATCTAACTGATTCTGTTACTTCTGAACTATTTCTGTTGCTATGCACTTTATATCTTATTTAATATAACATGCTCTATTGGTTAGCATTATACCTACATTACTCAGAATACCATTTTCACACTGGATAGATTTATTCGTCAAGCTTTATATATGGTTGTGTGTGAGCCATTCACCCTTGACTCCGAATATAGGAGTGGAGAGAAGTCAGCACTTTTAGGGTGACAGTCATCTTGATCTGTTTTCAATGACTGCTTTAGTATGAGATGAATTACACCCAAAAAATACTCGTTTGTCTGATTTGGTTTAAGCATGCAAAAGGTGACAGGCTCAGACACAGAGGATCTCACTGTAAATGTTGACATTTGATAAGATGTATCACCTCCTCCAAATCCACAATTGGACATATATGAACCATTTCCAACAATTAGGAGGTGTACTTGCAGTCTAATTACATCTGTTTAATTCAAAGTAAAAAGACAATAAATTACCCATCAATAAATAATCCAATTAAATAAAACTCCTGCTAATTATGAAATCATGTGCAAATATTTTTGTTCTGTAAAACAGCATGTAAGTATTTTACTATGAATATGATGTACTGCTAGAGGTGCTTATTTCCTTTCAGTAGAGGGAGCTTAGGAATGTATAGAGTATATGTGCTTCTCAGCTTCATGCTTAATTGTATTCATTCCAACCATAATGATGCAAGTATCCAGAAAAGCCCCTCTTGATGCTTGATTCTCATTCATTTTTATGTCATTATTAACAAACATTTTACAAAAATTAATTACCTTGAATTATTTTCATTAATGATATCAATCACTTCTTTCTATGTGAAAACATCCTATTACATATCCATTTCCCTTTTATTACCAAGGCCAATACTTAATATAGGAATGTCCATGTCAACTTTAGCAACTAAAAGAATATTTAAGCACGCCTCTCAAAAACTTAATTTCTGTTTTGATGTCCCCATTAAAATGATTGATGAAATCTTTGATGAAACAATAAATACTTTCATGTAGGTGGCAAACACAAAGTGACCAAGATGTTAGGCTGACAGATGCAGTAGATCATGTTCCAGGCCCTTTTTTTCCCCTTTTGACAAGAGCTAGTTAACATTTCAGTCCTAGGAATTAGGAACTTTGAGGGCCATTGACCAGCATCAGCGCTAACCACTGACCTTGCCAACGCTGTAGCTAAATTTCTGAAGCTGTCTACAGAACATCTCAGTCAGCTGCAGCAGATGTCAGTCTCCATCTCTCCATTGAAAAACAGTCTGTAAGGAAAATGATTCATTGAACTCAACTTTATATCTGAGCTGGGCACTGTAGTAACTAAGGTGGTGTGCACTTTGCTTACTTAAATGATATAAATTAAACAAAAAACCCACCATCAACAAATTCTTCAGCACTGGATGACAAGTCAAATTTTATTTCATATATACTAGATTTTTTAAACCAGTAAGCTTGGTCAGCAATCTATAGTCTTTAGGTTTTGAAGTATCAAAGGAAACTTTAGGTCTGAGCCCTGCTGTGGAATGGTATTGTGGCTTTATTGTGGTTTGATAGTTCTGCTAGTTAAGGAGTTGAACTTCAGCAGAATACTTCTCTATTAAAATCAGATTTATTTATAGATTAAAGCTGCAAATTAAAAAATGCGATGCAACCATATTTTTTCCTTCTGATTCAGTATACAATAGTCTGAGGTGTTATTCTGAGAATAAGTAGCAAGATCAGAGGATCCCTGGATAAAGCTGTCTCCAAGCTCCCCCTGCAAAGAAAGATCACTGCTCAGTGCCCTTGATCATCCTGATCCGGGGGTGGTCAAGCATGAGCCAGGTGTTGCAGCAGTGTGTCTGATTGGCACTGCATATCTGCCTTCCCTTATCCCATATTTAGTTAATAGCTAGAAAGTTCTTTACCCACAGTGTTATTATTGGGTTTTAAAGTTCTGTATCTGCCCCTCTTCCACTCCTATTCCCCAGTTTATCTGCCAGTTCTGTATCCCTCTTACCCCTATTTGCCCTCCTGTGTAAACCCCTCCCATTTCTCCATCCCTCTTAACCCCATGTTCACTTCCGTTCGGCGCTCTCTGCTCTTCGGAGCCCAGCTCTATCCTCCCCCTCGTTCCGTCCCGGACCCAGCCGCCTTCTCCTTCCCGTCTTTCCCACCAATAAACCCTGGATTCTAAAAGCTGAGAGACTGCATTTCCTTCATTCGCCGAGGCTCCTCTTATCCTGTCTTCAAGAAGCCAGCTCGAGCACAAGCGCTCCGGTCCTGGATCCGCTCCGCCCACGGTAGCGTGGTAGGCACACGGGGGAATCTCGTTTTTGTGGGGTTTTCGAGATTTCCTTGCCTCCCCAGAGCGAGAAAACCTCAGGATGGCCAGGGTTGGACAAGTGGAGGCAGTAGCATGGCTTGTCACCTTCTGCAGCCCTGTGGAAGCAGGTAGGGAACTTGTAGAAGTGTCTGGGAAATGAGCTGTGCCTTAGCTCTGATAATACACTTAGCAAGCCATGGCTTGTCTCACACAGCAGATTTGTGGATACAAATGGAAACTTAAATCTATCCTATGGATCAGTTTATAAAAATAACCTTTGTAATATGGGGAAGAAAACTTTCTGGTAACAAGACTGTACTTTGACCGTGATTACCTATATGGGTAAATACTGTGGTATTTGCATCAGGTTATTGTGTGGGATTGAATTCCAGTACAAGGTGAAAAATATAGCTTCTTTTCTTTTTGTAGAAATTTCAGCCCAAAAGATTACTATCCCCAAGTGAACAGAACCAAAATGTATGAGGCAAGATATAGCCCAAAAGAAAAGGTGCATTTCAGAAGTATGCCTTCCTCCTACATTGGGATAAAATATTGGTATGGATACAGCTGGTATTGCACTTCCTGCCACCACAGAGTAAGCTTATACTTCAGGGAATTTTCAAAGACAAAATAGCAAGAATATGTAAATAAAATTTAAATTATTTACCTCTGTACTGGATTTTTTCTTTGGTAGGTGCTGTCATTTTCTTCAACAAAATGATAGGCCATCAAACAAGGAATTTATGTTTCCCAGAGTTACATTTGTTCCTCCTTTCATATTTGATATGTAATTTTAAGTGGTGGAAACCACCTTCTTTGTTATTGATCTCAAAGACTTTTTTTTGGAAGTAGAAATATTTACAACAAAACATGCTGGAAGGGCCTTACACAGATGGTCTTCTCTGAGTTTTCTCATGGTCTGGATAAATGACAGAAAATTAATGCAGGTGAAACATTCATTTTGTAAAGAATGTAAGAAATCTGACTTCTCTGAGTTCCTATGATCCTACAATGCTTTTCTGGCAAATGAGGACCATCAGCCTTTCCTCTAACTGTTAAAAAAATTGAATTCCCTCTCTGTTCTTCCCTCTCATCCTGGCTGCTGCTAGCATAGTGACATGAGCCCTTTGCTAGCTTGTGCTTGCCTGGCAGGCAGCAATGTTTGTGTGCTTCTCCCGAGAGGAAATGCTTCTCTGCCTGTGTGCACAGTGCTCAGGGACTCCCAGGAGGAGAAGTGACTTGCCAGTTTTCAGGACTGACCAGAGGGTCTGCAAGAACAGCAGCAAAAGCTGACACATCCAAGTAGCCACAGAGGCTGGGGAGGTGTCTGAGCTCTTAGGCAGACAGTTTTCTTCCCACTTAATTCACATTTCTACAATTATCCTCAAAACTGTAAGGGGCAAGATTGTGTTTTGAAATAAAAGCCTGACCTTTGCAGACATGATGACATTTGCCAAGGGGAAGATGCCTTTTTCTTAACATGCCTTTTTCTCAGCATTTTTCAAGCCTTGATTACAGTGCATTTTATGTGGTCCAAAGTTCATAGGAGAGAGAGAAAAAGAAAAGAATGGGAGAAAGCAAATACATTCTTAAATACATACACAAATTTGAACACAAGTGCTGCATCTGTAAGTGGATTTAGAAATTAAAATTGGAGAGGGTCTCTGAAGTCATTAAGTTAAATCCCCTCCTGTCACACACATTTTGCTTTATCTTAGCACAGTAGCATCTTGCTTACAAATAAGCAGTAGCACATTCACCTGCAGTAACTCTGTAGATCAGAGCTGTATATTACAAATTCTTCTCATCGCATATCTATTGACTAATGCAGATGTACTTTGTGTTGTAGAACTTTTTCAAAGGTTTATTTTTCAAATAAAATTATTATTCATTAGACTTCCAAATTGACAGAAAAGTATTAAATTAATAAAGACATACCTGTGAAAATTTAATCTCTTCAGATGATGTGAACAGATATAAGTCTATCAAAGCCAAAGTGTGTAAGATGATATTCACCATTTTACATCTCAAACATTGTCCTTGCACCTGTTGGTGGGATTGAACTCATCCATCTAAACCAAGTAATTTCCCTAACTCTGCTGTTTCTGCAGCTTCAGTGATGGCACTGTGATGAGAATAAGGGATCAGCAACTAAGCTAGTATGCTGCTGAATTAACAGTATATGGTTAGACAAATTTACTTTCCCAAATAACCCCAAGTGAAGAGGAGAAAGAAGTTCTAAATACCTCTAGAGTGGGTGATTCCATTTAGCAGTTAAAATACGTCATTTGGGCAAACAGGTTCTCTCTGTGTAAACTTACAGATGTTGTCTGTCATCCTTGACTATATGTAAGTACTGTGGATGCTTCCTTGAGGAGTACAGCTTTGCTGGGTTCCTAACATTTCAGTGCAGGTGGATGTAGCCTCATTCTCTTTCTCTCTGTTATTGAAGCACTGTCCCTTCTGCAGTCTTTCAAACTGATGAAAAGAATCACAGCCAAAAGAAAGCAATTACTGAGTAAAGCTGGAAA
This sequence comes from Grantiella picta, assembly GCA_013397955.1. Lineage (NCBI taxonomy): Eukaryota > Metazoa > Chordata > Aves > Passeriformes > Meliphagidae > Grantiella > Grantiella picta. Next base: position 296,500 of record VZRM01008822.1, on the reverse strand, counting down.
GTCTGAGCAAAGCTCATCCATGGAGGGAAGCAAGGATCGCTCCAACTAGCATCCTGAATGTGCTGGAAATTCTCAGAATTTGGATCTCTTCCTTTCCTTCTGAAACATCAAAGATTTGTGGTGGCTACATTTTCCTGATAATTTTTATAGCCTCTCTTCCTGTAGGCAAATGTATCACAGTATGAAACAAATTGTAATAGTTCTTTGTTTCATCACAGAGCAACACTACATTTATTCAAACACAATATTTTGGGAATTGTTAAAGTTCTAGCATTCATTATCTCTCCACTTGCTATAAGAAAATAGAGCAGCAGTAGTACATCTCCTACCCTATTCTTCATCCTTGTGCTCAAGACCTGCTTCTGATTAGAGTGCAGAGATCCCATCCCCATTATCCTTTACTTCATAATTTCTTAACATTTATGTCTTGGCTTCTCATTCCAATTGATTAAGGTTACTATCTTCATGCCCAGCATTTTGGTATTTGAATGTTTGTCTTAACAAAAAAATTACTGATATATTTTGGTTTACAACCTTTCTTGAAAAAAGAGTCATATGAGTAAAACGTGTTTCCTTATCCTAGACGAGTTCCAGTTCACTGAACACACATAAATATGATGAGAGTTGAAGTAACATGAAAATATTAATACTTTTATTTCATAGTTAGACTCTCTTGTGAAAGAAAATATATGAATATGCATATAAGAGAAAATTTTCTATTTATCATCACTGTGACAGTCATAGTTCCTTTTGCAGAAGCACTTCCACACTTCCCTGTTTTACAGTTTCTGCATGCTAATTAAACAAAAGAAATGAATATTATAGTAAAACAAGATGAATATTCCGGTAAAACAAGTAAAAATCTTTTTTCTCATAAAGAGATGTATTAACTTTTCTATTAGCCTTCCATAGGAAAAGATGTAAAATATATTATTTCAGGCACCAAATGAAAACCAGCATTCCACAATGACAGAAAAGCATTGCTTGGGAAATAAAAACCAAACACTTTGTTTTTTGAAAGGGATTGATAAGGGCTGGAAAGAGTCTCTTCCCTATTTATATTGCCTATTATTTCCATCCTACACTCACTGGGATGAAGGAAAAGTGAGTTATTTAAAGCTCACAGTAATTAAGTTTTCTTGAACTAGTGATCTACTACATCAAAAGATAAAAAGACCACAAACTATAATGCATTCCACTCCAAACTATTTTCTTTACATTTGTAACGCAGAGCAAGGGTGTTATTAAAACAGGTTTGCTTGAATAAATTTAATTCGTGTGCACTACATATGTTATTGCTCATTTTCAGAACTTTCGTGTCTAACTCTCTAGCCCTTTGATTTTTGTTGTTCAGGGTGTGGTTTTTTTTTTGTTTCCAGCTTTTGGTGTTGCATTTATGAAGAACGGCCACTAGAGTGCTGCAAGTATCCATTGAAGCTGCAGTTGTGTACATTTACCATCGGTATTTCAGTTTCAATCGCATTTTTAATATATATTTATCATCGATACATTTTTTAAAAAGTAGAGTTTGGTGCTAAGTAAATACCTAAGAAACTTTAAAATGTCTATGTGCGTAAGCTTGCTCAGATCTGATACTTCTGCATCTATGGAAAAGAAGTATGGGACTGCTTACCAGGTAGTTTACAATTCCATAATAGTTTAGAGGAATGACAATTATATTGTATATCATTGTGATTTAAGGTGTTAGCAAGTAATCACTGTTAAGTACCCATTTTCTTGTTTAACCTGTCTTTAGCATTATTGATGTAACTATAATATGAGTGCCTCAGGTCTGTTGTCAGTTTTTGAATTGAGAGCAACAGAAGATAGAGACATAGAGACAAAACTTGTTTCCGAAACTTGTTTGCATGCTAATATGAAAATCATCATAGAAATCTCTGTCCTTACTCAAAGTTTTGGTCAAATCTCTCAAACAGAACTAGTCCAAGAAGCAGTCACAATTTCGTCTGCCAAAGGGAATATACTTTCCTTCCCTGGGATAAGCCCTGAATCCAGTAACAGAAGAGCCACTCATGCCTGACATAACTTAGAATCATAGAATCATGGAATCATAGAATCATCAAATTATGGAATCTCAGAATCATAGAATCAGAGAATCATGGAATCAGAGAATGGTGTGGGTTGGAAGGGACTTTAAAGATCTTCCAGTTCCAACCTCCCTGCCATGGGCAGGAACACCTTCCACAAGACTGGGCTGCTCAAAGCCCTGTCTTACCTGGCCTCAAACACTTCCAGGGATGGAACATCTACAGCTTCTCTGGGCGACATGTTCCAGTGCCTCACCACCCTTGCTGTCTGTCTATTCTACACCTATTCTCTTTTGATTTAAGGCCATTCCCCCTTGTTATACTACTACAGAACCTTTTAAAGAGTCTTGTTCAGGTTTCTTATAGGCTCCCTTCAGGTCCTGGAAGGGACTATATGGTGTCTCCAGAGCCTCTGCTTCTCCCAGCTGAACAACTTCAGCTCTCTCAGCCTGTCTCCATGGAAGAGGTGCTCTCACACCTTTGTGGCCTCCTTGGGACTCACTCCAACAGGTCGATATTCTTTTTTTATTGAGGCCCCAGAGCTGATGCAGCACTGCAGATGGGATCTCACCAGAGCAAAGCAGAGGGGCAGAATCCCCTCCCTCGCCCTGCTGGCCACACTGCTTTGGATGCAGCCCAGGACACAGCTGACCCTCTGGGCTGTGAGTGAACATTGCTGGAACATGTCCAGCCTCTCATTCATCAACACCCCCAAATCCTTCTTGGCAGGACTGCTCTCAATCCATTCTCTGCCCAGCCTGTGTCGTACTGGGAGTTGCCCTGATCCATATGCAGACCCCTTCACACAGCCTCTTGAACATCATGAGGTTTTCATGGGCACTTCGCACCCTACTTGTTCTTCCCTGCTGGTGATTAGTCCCTTTACAGCAGCAGCTGTAAGAGTAGTAGCCAAACTGGGAGAGATGATAGGATCCCCTCTGCTAGAGCCTATTAAGTGTTGAGGAGAAGCCAAGGGCCATCTCATGTTTCTGTGGTTATAAGGTTGACCTTGGCCCTGTCTAGTACAGCAGACAAGCTGTCCTGGTCAGACTCCTTCATAACCAGAAGTCAGAGGATGGGACTGAAATAAAAAAAACCCAGGCAAAAGCTGCTTGAGATACTACACTTCTGACTGTCCAGTTTAACTTATTCTAAAAGAGATACAAAACCAGCACTTCAAAACTAGCCAAAGACAAGGCCAAAGTGTAATAACACTCAAAGTTCAGGAAGGGAAAGATTAAAGGTGAGAAGTGTTATCAGAAAGAAACTGATACTGGGGTGAAGATGAAAACTGAGCACTTCCAGCCTGCTCTGAGGAGTATATCAGGACACAGCAAAGAAAAGGGGAAGACTTCTGGGAGAAATAGATTAAGAAATGCAGTAACAGTTAAAGAATTGGACAAGCTGGCATTGCAAAGTGCTGTTACAAGGGAAAGCTTAAAAAATCCTTGTAAGACCCTGAAAGACGAGGACGACTGAGGTCACTGTAACTATGACGACCAGCAAAATGGACAGAGGAAAAGAACAGGCAAAGAAAACTGAAACCAGAATGATTTGACACACACACATGCTCTTTCTGATCACTCAGGGGAAAAGGAGAGGGAAATGAAGGCGAAAAAGCACTTCAATGGTAAGCAGAGACGGGCAGCATTTCTTTTTCCTTCTTCCTTTGGTTGGTATTAAATTCCTTTCCATTTCACACCCTCCATCCTAAATTGGCAGTGTCAAAGTCTGTTTAAAGTTAATGAAGGATGTGTTTTTAAAGTGTTTCATATTTATTACAGCTTTTAAATGTCACCATGTTCCAGGAATTTCTAATATCACTACGTTTTTTATCAACCTTATTTTTTTCCCCTTTTATACCTATCTTGCATGGTAAACTCAAAGACCACATATAGAAATGTCTGAAAATCCCCAAATGTCAGCTATTGCAAACACATGGATTAATAAGGATTTACCTAATCACCAGTGTGGAATTAATCCATGTAAACCTACGAGAACAGGTTGGCTCAGGAGGTATAACCAGTACATCAAATTCTTCTTTCATTCAAGTGCATGCCAGCTCATCGACTGATGTCATACTATTGGTTTATCTTTTCAGGAAATACGTGTTTTAAGGGATTTAATATTTTAATGCAGAATATAATCATCAGTGATTATGGTGAATAAGGGAAAGTGAAATAAATAAAAATGCTTGATGTCCTAAGGAAGGACCAGAGGGAATCTACAACCCTGATGTGGCACAGAGACAGGAGACTCTTTACAGCTGCATGAACATATGTGCAATCAAAGACATCTTGTCTGAGCAAAATATCCATGGTCTCTGGAAGGGCTGGAGCTCCACAGGGCACAGCACCCTTGCTGATACACTGGCTCATGCTGCGTTGTGGCACAATGATGTCAAGTGTTTCTGGTTTAGGTTGACCAGGAAAACTTAGCAGAACAGTCAGGGCTATAAAAAATTAGTTTTTATGAAGCAAGGTAGCCATTCATCCACAGTCGAGTTTTTAACCTTTGAAAAGCCTATATTGTTGCCAACAGGTGCTCAATATCACAGAATTTCTTCTGGAAGCTGGCAAATCTTGAAAAATATTTTGCTACTGGAAGACTTCCTGAACCAACAATACATGTCTTTCTTCAGCTGCAGCTTTAAGTGCCAATTTGATCTCTTACAAGACAACCAGTGATCGGATAAATCAATCAAACTTTTCCAGTGCTTGTGCTAAACTCCTGCTCAGAGGAAAGTGGTGTGTTTACCTTATTGTGCTGTGTCTGCTGCTAGAAGTGGGGTTAACTTTGATGTCTACACTATGTTTTTTATAGGTAATGCAGAGTCCAGAATGTGAAGGGGTAATGACAAAAAAAAAACTAGGAATAGGCAAGCAGAGCTCTTCTCATAGGTTATTATATGTTTGAAATGAGTGCACTGATGAAATCATTGTTTAAAACTTCAGGAGATTTTTACTTCCATGACAAAGAGCGACAAAACCTTGTCTATATGCAATTATGACCCTATGTAGATCCCTTTGGATAACATAAGCAATGCATCTGTTGCATTTGGCAAAACACCAGAAGGGATAGTCTGTTCAGAATAAAAGAAAAAGGGTTTTTTTTCCTTTTAATCTAGACTAGTTGAAAACCCAAGCACTCTGCAGACTCCTCTCTTTATACCTGAAATGCCTTAAATTGTCTGACATTTTACACATAGCTGAATTTCACTTCAGGTGCACTAGTAGGGATGGCTGAAGGAGCTCTAAGCAAACTGCATTGCTATACTTAGGCTATTTTGTGGAGAGGGAGAAGGAAGAACCAAGGATCAGGAAAAGCTGTTGAGAATTTAATGGTGATTTACAAGTAAGTCTGTACACAACACTTTAAGGCGAAAACTGCATTTGTTAGCACTTGTATTGAGTTAGCATCTATACGTGGATAAGTCTCAAAAATTGGTTCTATTCTAAACACCTCCCTGCATGCCAATATTTTAATTGATACATTTCTTAGCAATGCTCAGAGATGAGCACAGATAAAATAGATTTTTCTCTTTATCCCTACTCATATCTGTTACTGTCTTTCCTGTTCTCAGTAGAGTTCCTGGGGCTGTAATACAGGGATCATTATTTTAAAAAAATTATTTATTGGTGTATATTGCATTGAACAATTCTGGAAGATTCAGTCACTAAGCAAAAACTTTAGATACCTCAAGTCTCTGATTTCCCAAAAGCTCAGCATTTTTCATATCTATTCAGAACAGTGATGCAAAGACAATTGTTAGTCTTCATTTTGACCATATCACTTCTTACAAGGTATTGCTTCACTCATTCTTTCTGCTTTATAATGTAAAACATAATAGGCTTTTTCATTTTCAGGGTCTTCCATGATCTCTCCTCTCCTATCTATCATTTCACATTCACCATGAAGATGTCAGCCCTGTCCCTGAGTCTTTCACCCATCTCATTTTTCAAATAACTTTTTTGCAAAATATCTTCCTTCCTCCTTCCCCAGCGTTTAAAATTAATTCCCTGACAATACCTACAATAAAACTTTGCTTCTTTCTTTTAAAAGTCCCTTAAACATCTCTTTTTCGAATAATAAATGAAGGATTTTCACTATAGCTAGTTTTATTACTACTATGTAATGTTCTGAAGCTTCTTAGTTTCCCCAGATTTTAGTTCTCTCTCTGTCTCTGTACATTATTTCTTACTTTCAGATTCCTAATTTCTGATCTGTGGGGCAAAGATCATCTCTATTCGGTGTTTTCAGTAGGCTTAAAATGATGCAGTCCTGGATGCGATGCTGAACTGTGACTAGCAAAACAAAACAAACCAAAAACCAAACAAAAAAAAAAAAAAGCCGAACAAAAAAAAAAAATACCCAAAGCAAAGCAAAAACAAACAAACAAGCCAAAACAAAATCAAAACCAAAAAAACCCCAAACAACCAATGATAGAAAGAGTATTTTGAAGAAAGAGCTGCTTATGTTGTTTAGGGGAAAAAAAAAAGAAACTAATTTTCTGAGACCCAGAATGCACCATAAATTACCAAGTTACAGTTGTTTACACTCAGAGTGGGAAATGTATTCTGATGTTGCCAATTAATTTACTTCAGCTTTTGTGGGTGCACACACCTGCTGAATAGCTATTCCAGAATGCCCAGTAACTACTTCATCAAAAAGCTTCCAAGAAACTTACAGTTTTCAAACATTTGTATCACTAGATTTTATAGTCATATGACCAAGAAATTGCATCAGAGGTCCAACAGGTCATCGCTACAATAACATTGGTTTTAATGCTGTTTTTAGAAGCTCTGGGGAGATCAAGGCCCCCATAGCACAGTCAATTAGCTCTGTCTTTGTGACACACCAGTCACAGAGAAGACCTGGACTGCAGAACATGGGAAAGACTTTAGTTCTCAGTAGTATTTTCTGGATCATAATACGTTATTTTTCTGAGAGGTAGAAATAAAATTTGGTATATTATCTTTTTCTTGCACAGACACCCTCACATAGTACAAAACTTGATTCTGTAAGATAAAAAATACATAAATATGTCATCAATCACTAATCTGGACATACTAAGCAAAAAAGTAAGGACAGATAATAAAGGAAACACTAAATGGGAAGTCAGGTGTAAGAATTCAGTAACCATGGAACATTTGCAGGCATTAATATGTAACAACAAAAGGTAATATTTACAAAAAGTCATTTTGTTCAAAAAGGATAAAAACCAGATTAAAGTACACTTATGTCACTAAACAGTACAAAAAAAGAGAAGTAAAATCACATGGTTTTATTAAAAAAGGAAGAATTTATTTCTGAATGTGCAAATTATTTTACAATTACTCTATTCTAGCAACCAAAACTAAGAAAATGACTCATTATTATGTACTACATTCTGCAACATTTTCTTAATTAGCATTTAGTTTTAGTTCCATGCCATTAAAGACAGAGCCAACTTTTTACAGAACAGATGTTTGATCCTATAAACACTTTCCTCATGCATAGGCCCACTGAATTCCAGAAAAATGTTCAGGACCAGACTAAAATGGGTTTTTAAAAATCTGTAGACAAAAAACAATAATAATAATAATAATGATACTAATAATGATAATAATAATGGAAAAAGCCTAGTTCAAAGATAGATAAGCCACAAATGGTTTTTTGAGGTAACAGTAATTAACACAGAAACAGTTGAAATAATCTTCGCAATATAACCTAATTTTAGCAGCTTGTACCCTGAAACCTTTGTTAAAATTAGTGCCTCATAATATTATACAGTTCTGTTTTCCTGTGAAGATTGGAAAAAAAAAAAGGGGAGGATTTATTTAAAGAGTCATAATGTTCAATTTAAGTAAAATATGGTGTTTAATGCACAGCTGTAACCTAGTCAATGAAATGTTTGCTGCCTGAATCATGAATTTCTTCTGTAGGATTTACAGTGATGGGACAGGATGGGAGTTTCTTTACTGAATGACAATTAGTCTAGGTCTTCCTTGTGCTCATCCTGTCTGTCATCCTGTCAAACCTTGCAGTGAAGCAATGACTTCCTCAGGGTGTGTGCAAACTTCTGCTGGCCTTAGTCCTGTGACCTTGAGTCCTGCTGTGTGCCTGGCCCTGCCGCCACACGGGCAAGACCCAGCAGAGAAACTGCATCTGGAGCCAGCGATGCCGACAGCCCTGCTGCACGCCAGATCTGATTCAGGGCACACACGTGTTGCTCTCTCCTGCCATGCCCTCTGGGCTGCACCTTCACAGACACCAAAGAGAAATGCCTGTGGTTGCTGGCCAAGCTGGCAAACAACACTGATATTGCTCAGCTGGTTGGAGCATGGTCCTAAAAATGCCAAAGTTGTGGGTTTGATCCTTGTGGGGGCAGCTCACTTAGGAGTTGGACTTAATGATCCCTATGGGTGCCTTCCAGCTCAGAATAGTCTATAGTAGCAAGAACCTGTGCTGAGCCTCGGAAAGGCACTCCAACTTTTTCAGTGTAGATAGACTTAATTATTCTATTATTTCATGCTATTGCATCAGTATAATGGAGGAAAAAACTCAGACTCCAAGTCACTAAATAGAATGAACACTGCTTTTTGTTTAAAAACCAGGGCAATGAAGCTTGAGTAAATATGATAGATTCATAATTACATTTCACACTGATGATAACAGCTACAAAAAGCTATGAATTTGCTTACAGTTATAAACACCAGTTATAAAGACCAGTCTGGGCAAATCTTCCTGGAAAATAGAAGAGCCAAGACTTATTTCAGGGTGGTGTTTGACTGCATGTGTAATATTTACTTTTAACCTCATGCATAAATGCTTTGAGGTTTTGGGATCTAAGTGAGGAAAAAACCAACAAAAAATAGTTTAAATATTTTTCTTTGACATTTCTCTTTTTTATTTGGAAATATGTTAAGTTAATATGTTTTATTAAAAAATATGTTAAAATGTTCCCGCATTCTGGAATATTTTTTTACAAAGTCTGTCAAACGAAGCAAACAGAAACAAGAGGTTTTATCTCCTTCATGGAGAAATGACTGGACTGTACGGTTTATTTGAAGGTGACCACTGAGCCACCCTCACAAAGAACTTGACTGTTCACAAATAAATTCTCTGTCTTCTTTTTTATTGTTATTCTCAACATCAGAGGGCTTTTCTAGTGTCACCTTTTCATTAGCTTGTTGGGAGATGCGGCTCTCCTCCCCTGAGCAGCGCTTCCAGCAAGAGCTAGGAGAGCAGCTTGAAGGCTCTGCTGCCTGCTTGGTGGGTCCAGCCACAGGGATGCCTCGGGAACAAAGGACTCAAAGGTGCCAGAAGGCAGAGCAGCTGCTGATGCCAGCAAGGCATCCCAAAGCTTTTAAATTGTGGTGAGAAGCAAACCCCACGGGGGAGAAGATCTGTGTGTTGTTCCTGAGCCCAAACCAGAGCAGGGATGATTATGGCTCTCTGCCTGTAATTCCATTGCCACCCACTTCACTAATATGCAAATGCAGTGAAGGGTGGCCAAATATGCTCAGAGAAAATATCAGCGAGGAGAAATAAAAATTCTGAATTAGCCTCAGAGAAATTACTCTCCTACATCTATTACCTGAAAATATTTAGATGCTTGAAAGGCCATTACTGGCTTGGGAATAATTAATTAATTGATTCTGATGAAGAGTATGAAGGTAAGTTGATGTCACCTTGTATCAGGCTTTTGTCCTGGTGACTTTTCCTCCTCTCTTTTAAGTTCTTAGGAGTTCCATGAAGTTTTTCTTGAATTTTCTCTCTTTCATATGAGCTCTATTGTTCTGTACTGTCTGGGCTCAAAGGTCTTAAGTAGTACCTTACAGTTCTAATTCTTGCAGCTGAAAAGATCATAAAATGAATCACTGAATGTTGTTCAAAGAGCTGAACTCAGAACCTTAATTTCATGGTGCTGCTTTCCTGAATTCTTGTCAAAATAAATATTGATTTATAAAGTTTTAAATGCCTAAAAGTTTCTACTCTCTTTCAAATCTTAGTATTTACCGTTAGTTTAGATGTAAGTTTGAGTACTATTTAAACACCTTCATTGCAGGCAATAACAAGCAATGGAAAAATTAATGATCAATTGTACACACCTCTTTAATTGTACACGCCTCTTTCAGCCTTACTGCAATACTGTTTTGCTTCAGTCTATGATAAGCAGCTGAACCTCTACTTGATAACTCAAATGTACACTAGTTCTACGGATGCTTCTCAAATACATAATATTAAAAATATATACAAGTATTTCCCAGTTAAAAATCCTGGTTAAAAATTAAATCAGCAGAGCAAAAGAAAGAAGAGAGTGAAGAACAGGAAGAGTCTTTAGACTAAAATTGAACACAAAAACCGTTGAATAATTGACTACCAAGGGAGAGAACTACTGTAGAAATTTTTGTTGACTATTTACAAAATATTGCATTACAGAGGTCCCAAACATATTGTCAACATGATTCTGATAAGTGATTTTGAGAAATAAAGAAGAAGTTCTTTTCCCTGCAGGTGCAAGTAAAGGGGAAAGATAAGAAGGGAAAGATTATTACCGGCTTTATTTAAAAGCCAAACAAAAGAGGCACAGCCAGTACTTGTAACTTGCTTGGGTACAGGCAAATCTGTGTTTTAACAGAACACTGACACTGAGAGGATAGCTGTTCTCCTTTTGATTTGCTCCTGGTGACCACAAGTTACAAATTTAGCAATGTGTCCTGGCCTGAGAACTCACTGTGTAAAAGAAACCAAACACCCAGAACATGAAACCCACCTGAGGATGCAGCAGTGGTAGGTCATAGCCTGTGTGTGGGCTCTGTGGATTGCTACCTCCAATCACTGCAGATTTTAGCTGGTTATTTTCTGGTTATACAGCACCAAGTAGAAATGGGTCTTCAGAGATGAGCTGAGTGGAATACAGCATCACTGGGGCTGTCAACATGTAGCACATTCCATGATATATGTAAGACAACTCTTAGAAAGAAGTGTATGGAATGAATCCCAAGATTTGTAGCCTGACCAGAGCAGCAGAACATCCAGTGCCAGCAAAATCCTGGAAGTGATAAAACATTGATTTGCAGAGCAAAAAAGCAGAGCTTGACTTATTGGAAATTAAACAATAGATCTTCTGTCTAAGAAATTCACAGCATTTATATTCATTTTGCTCAGACATATTGCCTCTGGCAGTGATTCTGATTAAGAATATGAAGGTAAGTTGTTGTCACCACGCATCAGGTCTTTTTCCTGGTGTGTTTTTCCTGTTTTGTTAAGTTCTTAGGAGTTCAACAAAGTTTTCTTTGAATTTCTTCTCTTTCTTGTGAGTGCTACTGTTCTGTACTGTCTGGACTCCAAAGTCTTGAATAGTACCTTAACAGTTCTAATCCTTGCAGCTGAAAAGATCATAAAATGAATCACTGAATGTTGTTCAAAGAGCTGAACTCAGAAGTGTTTTTCAAGAAGCATAGTGAGGTATGAACCCAATCTTTAACAAAATTTAATTGCTATTTTTTTTCTTTTTTTAAGGAATAAGATCTTCTTACAGTGTCATCCAGAGAGTATTGGTAATGCTGGATTGTGACAATGTTAAGACCAGCCTCAATGTATTTATCATTGTGGCAATATTAGGACCAGCCTTGTTAGTATTTATCATGGTTTTGAAAGAAGGAAAAAACCAAAAGAAAAAAAAACCAAAACCAACCAACCAATCAACAACAACCAAAAAACAAAACAAAAAACCAAAAATCAGCAGGTTTCTATGACACTGCTGAGTTTACTAAGGTTAGTAGTATTGATTGTTAAAGTGTATGTTAGGTGCTCAGTGAAAATTTTTCTGTAAGAATGGCATTAGTTATTTGCTTTCTGAAAACTATAAATGTAATTCCATTTTGACATGACAGAGCCCCATCTTTGCAATATAACAATATAACAATATAATGAAGGGTCTTTAAATGCTCTCACAGCATCAACAGTCAGAAACTTCAGCACTGAAGTATGTTTGAAGAGGCATGAAACTGTGGATGGTGATAGTAAATTAAGTTGACTCAATGACTACATCATCAATCTAGTAGACTATAAAGACAGCTTAAAGCTATTTTAACTCTTTCAGTTATTTCTGTGCCAAAGACAATGGCAGCAAATTTTAAAAATAGCCTGCAGAGACAGATTCTAGCAATATGGGGGAAAACATTTGTGTGTTAGGGTTTTCACCAGTAATAACATGCTTCAAGTACTTTCAATTTCTTAAACAGCTGTATTTTCTGAAATTCTCACTCATCGTGTTGACTTCAGTGGTGACTAAGAGCAGTCATTATCTTTGATGACCACTGGTCATGTCTTTGGAATGAGCATCTGTCTACTTCAAGTGTTCAACAACTCAGACACAGTGAGCAGCACAATGTATTAATTTAGGAGAAGCATCTACACCCTATGCTTACACACTCCATGTTAGAACAGTTATCCTCACTGGACATTGTCTGGTCTGAGTAGATGCAAAGAGAGGGATTTACTTGCCAATTGAAAAGCGCAGGAGGAAAACAGCCAGGCTTCCTAGGCACAGAGCTGATGGTCCAATATTTAGGTCATCTTTCATTTGCCTTACAGAACAAAAGGCAGTGAAAGTGTGAAAAAGTGGAGAATAACTTCCAGCCCACTTGCCATCTTTTCCTTTCATTTCACAGTTCAGTTGGGGTTTGAGACGCTTTTTGTGGTTTGTGTAATGAGCCAATCTTAAACTGCTGTTCCAGATGAAATTTCACCTCCTGGCTGCACTGTGCCAGAGTGTCTCAGAGTTCACCATTGTATTTAAGCTTCGATATCATAATGACTGTTTTTGAGATGCATGCTTGACATTGTCTACTGTTGCTATTGAGCAGAGAGAAATAAAAATACAAAGTAGTCTTAATAGAATGGCCTTTGACCATTATAAGTTTTGCTGACCCTGAAAAACATGTAAGACAAAATTATGTCATTTGTAAATTCAAATTTGTGTATTTTGTGCATAGCTCAAACCTCGGAATCCCTTATACAATACCATGTACTTGTTTGCAGTATTTTCTGTATGATGCTAGCTAATTGGTATTACCAGCAGGACATAGAACAATTATTTATGGTTTCTGTCTGTTGATTTCAATAAAAACAGGGGTTGCTCATGCTGAGGTTTTGCTGTTTGGTTGTCAAAATATAACACAATATTATCAAAAGAGTTAAAGTTATTTATGCATCTTTTTAAACCAACCATTTACAGCAGTCACATTTTAGCTTCAAGATAAAGTCCAAGAGTACAATATTAAAGTAATAAATTTTCTTGTAAATCTCTAAAGCTCCATTAGTTTTGATTTTTAAATAACTGTCACCAGCCTAAGGAAGTACTAAGACCAAAGATGTAAAAAAATAAAAATAAAATAATGAAAATTATCTTGACTTGCATTCTTTCCCCCCCCACACTTTTCAACAAGTAGATTAAAATTTTTAGAAGAAGAAAAGTTTACAGATGCTTTCTCTCACATACTATGAATTCAGAGACATCTCAATTTGGGAAAAAATATATAGGAATTCTCATTGCATTTCTGGCAAAACTAGTCAGAGGACACTGCATTCTGCTGTAATATCATTTACAAGGGAAATGTCCACAAAATATAGATAATTTACAGGGTAAAAAAGAAATAAAAAAGGCAAAATTTAATGAAGCTATTTGAAAAACAGTGATAAATTAAAGCAGCAGTTCTGCTTTTCTTCCTCTCTTCCCTGGTTAATGATTGTCAAGGTCAGCTACAAAGAACATTTCTGGAGGAAAACTAATTTGTTCTCTGCAATTCATAGGTGAAAAGTAGCATTTTGTAGGATGAATGACTAGAAGATCAGGGTATTTGAGAAATATAAGGCACGACCCAAATTATAAGTTCAAAGCTATCCATAAAATAATAGTTTTCAGTTCTTTCTATACTGTGTAAAGCATTTGATGTTTCTCACCCTATTCTACTGGTTTGTTGGTTTTTTCTACAATCTTACATAAGTGTGCTGCTTTGTTTACTAGGTTGTTTATTTGTAGATGGCTGCTCTCTATTCCCTGATGTCCAAAGGGCTGAACCTCTTTAGGGCAGCAGCTGTCTTTCATACTGAGACTTTTCTGATCTTTTTGTTTCTAATGTTATAACAACAATGGCTCACAAAAAACATCCCGTAGCCTGCAAAGAGTATAATTGCACATAGAACTCTTTATAGCTAAAGCAGGCATTTTGTTTGCTTGTTTATATTTGTTAATATGTCTTTTTTTTCCCTTCAGATTGGCCAGGCCAACCCTTCTGCCCTTTGTCTTTCCCTTATCATGAGAAAAACATCTGTTGAACATGAGATATCTTTCATTTTTTTCCATTTTCCATTTTTCAATTTGCTATTTTCCACAGCCATTTCCATGTTTGTGTCATTTTCATCGTTGCCTCGATCTAGAGGGAGAATAAGCTTGCTTTTGCAGTCCAGATACTGCAAATTGATGTCACCAGCCTGTTACATCTCTGCTAGATTCTGCATCATTGCCAGTCACTCTCTCACAGTGAATCAAAATGTGGTGTGAAGTAATCCATCATTCAAGTGATGAGCTGGAAAAGGAAGTTCCAACTAGACTGGGATGGGACTTACAATTTTATGCTGGACTCCTCTTTATATTTCTCATATATTTACTAGAATTGAGGAAACAGCAAATTAGAACATTGAGAAACTGTAGTTGAAAACAGGCTTCATATTCTTTGCTGTTTCTACTTTATGTGACTAACAGCAGCCCAGACAGTAAATGTGAAGGGTGAAACCCTGTCAGTAGGAGTTTTGTCACTAACTCCAGTTGAAACTGGAATTTGTTTGTAGTTTTGTCTCAAAATGTCAGTGCAGGAAATGAACTTGGAATGTGCTATTTATCTTAGAGGGCTTAAAACATCAACCTCTTGCCACAGATCCATCAAAAATATGCAGTATCACAGATACCTCTCTTGTATGTCATTTAATTGGTGTAATACATCAGATATCTGATATATCTATTAACCTATTTATCTAAAAAATCCCCCAAACCCCACATATTTTCATTTTGGACTTCTGTCACTGATTAGCAGTGTAAAAATTTCATTCAGTCAAGTCTCATTTATTTTAAACAAGGCTTTTAAAACCCAAATTTCTTTATATGTGTTAAAACTAGTAGCAAAATTAAGATTTATTCTTTTTATTTCTTATTGAAATAATACAACTTCTTCTCTTTCCTTTTCTGTTCTGTTCACAACTAATGTCAGGAGTTTCATGTGATGAAGTTTCCTGCATTTTGCCAGGGAGAATATGGTCAGTCTTTGATTCATAAATGAATTCAAAGCAGCTGGTTCACTGCGTGAAATTATTCTTGCAAGGAACAGATTAATCTTGATTTCATGACCCAACTGAGAGTATAATATGACTACTATCTATACTCCTACTTGAATTGTAGTATATTCATATTGATTTGTTACAGTCAAAACCATGGTAACATAATCAGTGTTCACACTTTTGTATCAAGCAATTACTTTTAAAAATAATATTTTTGAAAAAACAGAAGGCATTCAGTTGAATGCATGACAATATAATGTTCTGTAAATGTAAATTTAATGTAAAAATTAAGAGATAAATCCTTAGATGCATCCTATACATTTTCTAGGTAGTAAAATTACGAAAATGTCCCTTCGGTTTCTGAGCTTTACTGATTACAAGAAAACTTCACTTGCATTTCTTTAGCATAAATTAAGTATGTTTGGAAGATTACTCTTTCAAGCACACAAATACCAGCAAGGTGATGCATTCAGTGTAAGACCATTTATACAGGGGTTTCAAGCTTTTCTAGGGAACATGAGTAAAGCAGCTGAAATAGACTCATTTTATGCACAGTTACACTATAAAGATGAGGAGTCAGGATTAAATAAAGCAAAAGACCAAGTGAATAACCTAATTAGGAAGTAAGAGCAGGCCAGAATAACTCTACACAAGGTAGGTTTTCTGCTATTCAGTATTTGACCTTGGAGGGTATTATGAGCTATTTTAGTGTCTTCCATTGGTAAGCATAAAATAATATTAGCAGATATTATAGAAAATAAAAGTTATAATGTTATATTTAACAATATACATTGACAGTTTAACTGACAGCATAGTCAACAAGCTTTGGACTTGAAATTATTTTTCCCATCAGTACATTCACTGCATCATGAATTCCACTCTGTCATATACAGAATGGTATCTAAACACTATAAATGTAGATGGATCCCAGCCAAGTAAATATTTAATAATTATGCATTCATTTATACCTTCTACAAAGTTGGAATCTTTAAGTTAGAAAGAATTTGTTTTATCTTCTGCAGAATCTGCCACTCACAATGCAGTCAATAAAGCTGAATCCCCTTTAGGACATAGCCACCACTTACACACCTGGGGTTAAATCAAACATAATATTTAATGTCCTTAATGCCTGAATTTTTCATGAAATTTGCTCAGGTATTTAAAACTCCATTCCATGTATGCCAAGGACATACATTTTTCTCCCTATCTGCCTTCTAAGGCCAACTGAGATTCATAAACTCTGGGTCTTGGTGCCTTTAAAGGATTTGGTGACATTTTGTTCAATGATGCCTAAGATTTGGTACAATAATTCAGACACTGAAATGGTTACCCACATGAAGAAAATTACTTAATTTAGTTCTAGAACTGTTTGAACATGGATCTACAATTCCTGTTTTCCATATTTTTTCTCCATACCTAGTTTATATATATAGTGTGTTCCAATAACCATACTATGTGTTAATTGTTAATTCTATGAAATTAAACTCAGTCAGGACTCCATGGAATCAGTAATGCAAACCATGGGGCTGAAAGGGAATCAGCAGCCTGTATTCCTTGCCTAATCTCTTAAATTCCCAGTCTGGAACTTTTCTGAGGTGAAAGTGCAAAACCAGAATTTTAAGTTTGAAGACAATTTTGTTGCCAGAGACCTCCTTGATGATTTCTCAAATTTCCTGGAAAATGACTACATTTCCCAACTCAGAATTCAAATTCTGTTTGCAAACATGGATGCTTGTCTGCTAGACATTTCACTGTGAAAAATTACATTGCTTACAGCATTTTTCTCACTGTCTCTGTCCTCGTGTATGGAATGTGGAAAACTGGAACATGGAATAGGAGTGTTGGTGCCTTACGTTAACCACAGGAAAACCAGATGATTCCAAATAGTGTGAACACAGTAAATTTCTTCTTCAATGGCTAATGTGAGAACAGAAATGAGAACACCAGTTTCTAGTGTAATGGACATATTTGGGAAATAATTGGTCTCTGTTTCCAATATTGATTCTGTATTTTACTGAAATATTTCTTAGGAAAAGATATGACGTAGGGTCTTATCTCTCAGGTATGACTTGTGTAAACAAAATTCAGCCATTCTTCCTTTCACTTTCTCTCCATCTTGAATTCTTTGCTACACATCAGCCAAATTTCAGCAGTAGTGAACAATTTTCTTTGCAATAAAATAGAGTATAGATTCTTTCAAGGTACATAGCTAAGAAGTAGCAGAGGGAGGTTAAATATTTTCATAAGGCTGAGTCTCCTTTAGATCTGTGTTTGCCTCTAAATTATTAAATTTTTTAAAATTGGGATGTTGCCATGGTGTTCAGAGTCAGCTCCTGTGACTTGTGTTAAGTAGTGTCTGACAAAACCTACTAAGTAGAGCAGAGCTCTTTTCTGAATCATAAATGGCTTTAGGTGCTGAGCTGTGCAGAAGCAGAACTCACAGTTGTCACTCAATTCAAATTTTATATTCAAAACCTGAAATGCATATTAAATCAAAGCAGCAAGCATTCTGTATTTATGGGCGGGGGGGGAAGCCCTTTCATTTAAATGCTATTTAAATTCCTTTTCTTGGATTTTATTCCAAAAGATTAACCTTGAGTATTATTAGGTTTGACTAGGATCTTTAAACTGTAAAGTAGTGAAGGTAAGTCATATCAAACACATCTGAAGACCTTAAAATAAATTATGTGTTAGCAACTATACTAACCAGAAATCACATTTTCCATCTATAGATTTTTCAATTTAATTAAAAAAAAAAAAAGTATACTAAGAAAAAAAAAGCTAGGGAAAAAAATCAAATAGAAAACCCTAAATTTATTAAGGAATTGATTCAAATAAGAGATAGGAAGAAAAAGACCACAAATGTGGCCTCATGGAGAATTTCCAAATTAACATAACATCTTGCGATGAAAAAGACAAATTATATGAACAATAGGACTTCCATTCATTCCACTTGAGCTGTTGAGACCCAAGTAACTCTTAATGGGAGTCCACCTTTGACTGTTCTTTGAGGCTTCCAAGAAATCATCCTTTTATCTACAGCTTGGGGATATTAAAAAACTGAAAAACACAGATTCTTTTCAATGGCAAAGGTAGGTCTTCTGAAGAGATAGCTGAAGTTTCTTTTTTGCAGTTATTGATTTATTTGCAGCAAAACTAGAAATGTGTTACAAATACCCATTTTCATCACTGCCCTTTAAAACATCTCACCATGATTTTCAATTGTGAATTTGAGATGCAATGGATACGCTTAAACATTTGTACTTGTTTTAGTTCTACAAGATGTCACAGAAAATCACTCTTGCACTATACAACTGAAGTAGTCATTCATTAGAAAATACCCATTAAGTTGCAAGTACTCCTGAATTTTGATGTATAATATGTCAATTGCTTTATTTTACAGCATGACACAACCTCATGGAATCTAATAAACATGTACTTGAAGTTTACAGAGAAATTTCATTTTGCATTTCCAGGGAGCTACTCATTTCCAGTATTTTTCCGATGAATCCAACAAACCTACTTACCACAGAAAGTGACCTTTAGTAAATAGGTTCTAAACCTTTAAAGATATCATAACTGAATTTCAAAATCAGGAGATCCAACTTTTCCATATAATAAAAGATTTTGATGGCTGTATCTGAATGCTTTGACGCTTTTTTTGAATCTAAATTTGGGAGATAAAATTTCCCTACATTCAAGCCATTTTCTTTCTGTGACTGCACCATCTATTCTTCCTACCAAAAAAAAAATCTGTCTTATTAATTCCTAATAGTACTTCATGAATTTGTCATTAGATGTCAATTCAATAGCAACCAAATTTTAGCTCAGCCATTAAAGGTTTGTCATGATGCTTCAACTCCTTTTATTCCCTCACTTCCCAACATAGAAAACCCTAATTCCCACCCATATTCCTCTGTTAACTTGATGTTTTCAGGACGTATATTGGTGCACACTTAAGGGCCTGTAGGATTTTCTGCATTAGGGGAGATTACAATGTAAGTTTATATTCCCTTGCTTTGGCTCACAGAGACTGCTTGACCACTCAAACTAAAATGGAAATAAATGGCAAAGTACAGCACTAGCCATTTCTAAGTAAGTTGTTTTTTCTCCTCCCATTCATTCCATTATTGCTTGCACAGAGAAACACTGTGTTATCATAACTTAAAATTTTAATTCTGTAAATAATAAATAGATAGAAGGCTATTACCTTTGAAAATCTCTTGAGTAGAAATAAGTAATACACAAATACAAGCACATAAATCTCATTAAAAAAAACCCTGTGGTCTTACTGATCCCTTTTTATCTTAAAATCCATTAATCAATGTTTAATTTTCAAGTGGTCTACAGAGAGACAGGCAGTGTGGATCTTCCCCTCTTCTGCTGAGAAAATGCTGCTTGGCGTGTTCCCCTATAGAACCTTTCCTTTCAGGTGGGTAATCTGTGAATCAAGTGTGTGATATTTAAGTATGCGACCACATGAGGTAACAAATTCTAATTATGCTTTTAAAAAAGAATTTATGCAGATTTTGTTTAGAAATTAGGACCTTTGCTAAACTATAGTGGTAACACAGTAATATTAATTATATTATTAACTATAAGACCTCCCATGTGTTTTTGTGTTACAGCACTCAAGCTTTGCATATCTGTTGATAAGAAGAGATCTTATTAGGAATCAAAATATATATTCATTGGATAAGTGCACCATTAACAAAGAGCTCATTATCTTCCCTTGATTAAATGGTGTTATGTAGAGCTCTAAGATCTCCTTGCAAGAGGAAAACCATGTAACAAGAAGTAATTCATCTGAATTATCTTACAGATGCAGCTTTGAATCAGATCCTTTAGATGCTGTGGATCCAGTCACCTACTGAATGTCCATGACATAAGATGCAAATCTGTCACAGTCCACACTGTAAAGATCATCTCCATATTCCTCGTTGAAACGGAAATACTTTGCCTGGCAGAAACTTGCTGAAGTCAGTTTCATGCCATTTGGCCTAGAAAGTCCACTGATCAGCTGACTGAAGAAAGAATCTGTATTTCAAGACAATGTGGATGTTTGAAGGCATGTAGCAAATGCACAGTGTATTAGTTTGAAAACAAACCAGTGGGAGGTCGCGAGTCAGGATTATAATTTAATAGGAAAATTAAAAATAAGTGCAATAATACAAGAAGAAAAAAAACACTGACAAAGTCAGATACAACCTGACACCCTGTTAGGGTGGTGGTAGCAGTCACAAATGAAGTAGTTCAGTTGAAGCAGTGATCCTGTGGAAGGTCTGGTCTCCACCTGAAGGTCCAGTGGCAGCTCTTGTCCTCTGGGAACCCAGCAGACAGGGCAGCCTTGGGCATTTTGAAGGCCAGGTTATATCCAGGTGGGAATGCTTGGCTCCTTCCTCCTGGATGGAGCATCTCACAATAGGATGAGATCAGTCCATGAGTCTATGTGGTAGGTCCCTGATGGCCCATTGTCTGTTATCGGGGTGAGTCATAGCAGGAGATAACAGCTAATGCGCCACAGCTGGTGGTAATAGAATACTAAATACATCTATATTGTAACCCAGGACACATGGAGACAGCATGCATAGGCCATGGAAAAGGAGCAATTCAGAGGTAGCACTCTTACCATAATCTATGACATCCATGTAAAAGATTCACCTATACTGGTGTATTGTGTTTGCACAGCCAAACTTTGGTAGCAAGGGGGCTACAGGGGTGGCTTTCTGTGAGAAGCTGCCAGAAGCTTCCTCCATATCTAGCAGAGAAGATCCTTGGAAGTTCCCAGAATGGACATGCCCCTGGCCAAGGCTGGGACAATTAAAAGTGATGGTAGTGCCTCTGTGATAACACTTTTAAGAAGGAGAAAAAACTTTATTTGCAGTTGTAATTGTGGCCAGAGAAGACTGGGGTAAGAACATGTGAAAAGAACAGCTCTGCAGACACCAAGGTCCAGAGAGAAGGAGGGGCAGGAGGTGCTCCAGGCACTGGAGCTGAGATTCCCCTGCAGCCCATGGAGATCCACAGGGAAGCAGAGATCGACCTGCAGCCCATGGAGGAGCCCCATGCTGGAGCAGGTGGATGCCTGAGAGGAGGCTGTGGTCCCATGGAAGACCCATGGAGAGAGATGCCCACATTGGAGCAGCCAGTCCTTGAAGGACTGCACCCCATGGAAGAGTGAACCACATTGCAGCAGTCTGGAGAGGGCTGTTGCCTGTGGGATGGACTCACATTGGACAAGTTCATGGAGAACTGTCTCCTGTAGGAGGGACCCCACACAGGAGCAGGGAAATAAAGCACTCCTTTCCCTGAACAGCAGCAAAAACAACCTGTGATGAACTGGCCATAACCCCCCCATTCCCTCTTTCTCTGCACTGCTGGGGATAGGAGGTAAAGCTGAGAAGGAGGGAGGGGTGGGGGAAGGTGGTTTTAAGCTTTTATTTTACTTCTCATTATCCTACTTTGAATTTTTTAATCAATAAATTCAATTAATATCTCTAATTCAAATCAGTTTTGCCCATGATGGTGAGTGATCCCTCTCCCCTGTCCAGCTGCAGAGGGGAGTGATGGGCCACTTTGGCAGGTGCCTGGCATCCAGCCAGCATTGACACACTACACCTGATAGTTCTTTATTACCATTTCTTTAGCTCTGCTCTGTGATACACACTTCAGCAAGGATCACGGTTTGTAAAAACGCGTTGTTCCAAAGGACAGAGATTAAGTGTGATTAGCAAATACTGTCACAACCATTTCTCGTATTTGTAGCTGCCTCTTCTGCATCAGGAAGAAGAGCTGCATAATTATTCTGAATTGATGGAATTTTTTTTCTTTCTAAATCTAGGAAGTGGCATGTCTATGACTTTTTAGAGACTGACTACATGGTTGGAATGACATTTTAGAAGAATATTGTCATTTCAGCAACCATGTTTGAAAAGTTACTAATTTGGAAAGATTATTACTCGATTAAACTATGCAAATGAATTTGTATGACTCAAATTTAACAAATTAAGATTGTGTTGTGCAGAACTGATGAACTGACTTTTCTTCTGGAATCAGTCCATTATCAATAAACTTGTAATTCTGTGTACACGAAAGACGGTAAAGTTCTTCTGAAATCTTCCTGGAGAGTCACATGGATTTGTTATTTTTCCAATTAAAAAAAAAAACAAAACCTCTGTCTGAGATTTATTTCACCCAAAGTTATTACATTATTTTATCTGCTGTTGTACTTTACATCTGTGTTATTCAACCATGAACAGCTAACAAAACACAAAATAAGGAATGATTATTAAGAGTTTTGCTTAAAATTCCACTTGCTTAATAAAAAAAACCCCTCTAACTAAATATCTGTTAACCAGCAAAGCTATGATTTGATAATTTACATCTAATTCATGCAGGAAAATGTCCAGCTTTATAAATATTTATATCAATGTAATAATTGGAAGAAATGCAGTAGGTATATTTCATCTTCTTAATGGGCAAAGTTTCTCTTTTGTAATGGATCATAACATCTCAGTAGACAACAAAACAGACACAGTGTCTTTCTTGAGAATTTATGAAACAGAACTTCTTCTGCTTCTATGTATTGCATACCAAATTTCCAATTTTGCATATTTTTTAAAAAGATTTGTTTTTCAATATTTCTGATTAGTATCGCAGATATAGATCTACTATCACAATGTATCTACTGACATTGTGATTGTAAATTATTCTAGATATCTGAGTAAAGTAAATCAATTTAAGTCTTACAGCCACAGGCCACATGATCTCTTGCAGACTACAATGAAATATTTGGACAATGTCACTCTTCTAATGGTTAAAACTTCTTCTCATCTTCAGCACAAATGGATATATCATTAATACTCATGACTTACTGTTGTCTATTTCCTAGGCTAAAGCTGTATTTTACTTTTAATTACTCTTTTTTTGTCCTTATGTTTAACTATATATGTAATTTATTAAGAGTGATCAGCTTAGTAAGCTCTTTCTGCTCTCATTTCAAATTGAACTAGTCAGACTCCTTTTTTATAATTTTTCTCCAGTTGGATTTGATATTCCTATCATCATTCAAGTGTGCTTCCATTTTTTGGTTTAACTTTTCTAAATTATGTAGGAAGGATAAAAATACAAGGTAGCAGGACATCTGCTGAAACAGATTTAAGGTTTTTATTTATTTGGTGTGCAGTCTCTTGGTATTTAAAGAAATCAGATGATGAATGTAAAAGGATAGTGTTTCTGTACACTTCTACACTGTAGTTCGATGTGATCGATTTCAACTGAATCTTCTTCACATTTTATGGAACTGCTGCTTTTCAGATTAGCTCTCTTTTCTAAGGTAACCTTTGGTAAGCTCCATGAGGAAAAAAAAATAATCTTTTCTTTGCCCAAAAAAAAAATTCTGAAAAGAAATTTAAATATATTTTCTGACATATATTTTTTTGCACTACCAGATCATAGCAAAGTAACATACAGAATTCTGAGGCATTGTTTAGCTTGGTATAAGAGAGGATTAACACTACCTAACTTATTCTGGTAGATGTTGGTGTAACCTTCTTTCAAAGATCTTATATGAGCCCTTGCCAAAGCCTCTCTGGGCATTTTTCTTTCACCATTTTCACTCCTGCAGAATAGAAAGTTAATTTGCCTGTTCTTGTGGTGGAATAGCCTTGCATAACAGTGAAATGCCTATCCACTTGCTCAATGACTCAGCAGGGAGAAGGGAGAAAATTGGATGAGAAAGGTCATGGGTTGAGGTAAGACAGGCAAATCACTTACCAATTACTCTTGGGGGCAACACAGACTTGACTTTGGCAAAAGTAATTTATTTTACTGCCAGTTAAAATAGATTTAGGTAGTGAAAAAAAAAAAGTAAAAATTATAACAACACTTTTCCTCACCCTTATCCAAGGCTCTACTTCATTCTTTCACTTCAGACTCCTATACAAAGTCCACCCCATCAAGCAGCACAGGGAATAGGGATTATGGTCAGTACACTGTGGTTTCTCTCTTACCTCTTCCTGTTTTCCCCTGCTCAGTCATGGGATTTCCACAAGTCCCTTCAGGAGTTCTCCAGTGAGTGCTCTATCCCGGGCTGCAGGAGAATCTGTTCTCTGGCACCTGGAGCACCATCTTCTCTGACATTGTTATTCCCCCACGTCTCAGTTGTTTTGCCCTGTCTTAAATGGATTTCCCTGAGATGCCACACCTCATCCGTGCGCTCAGCCATGCCCTGTGGCAGCTGGAACCAACTGTGTCCTGCCCAGTTCTGGCCTCTCCTAACAGAGCCCCACCGCAGGCCTCTCCTAGGAAAACCTGGACACCTGCAACAAATACAGGTCCTTTTTTCAATTTGAAATTGAAATCTTTGTAAACAAAATTCAAAGTCCACTAGTTCTGTTACTGTTCTCCACAAACAAGGCTGAGAAATTACCCCCTCCCCAGTCTTGTTTCCTGAATCCTAAGAATTCCGCTGCCTTTGTTTTTCCCAGAAATCATGATTTATAAATCACAGTGCTTTCTAGATTCTTCAATTAAATTATGTCTTTCTCAAGGTGCAGCACACCATGGCCCACACAAGGCCTAAACTGAGCAAGCTAGCTTTTATGGACTACCGCAAAGGCATTTTTGGCAGCAAACCCACTTCCCACCTTCCTACCTACCTCTTGATTCCCTTTCTGGAAAAGCAAGAAATCAGCTTCAGCTCTGGGTACAATAGACCTTACAAAACTGCCCTGAAGAAAAAAAAAAAAGTGTTTCCTCAGCTTTTATCTGTGCAACTGATTATTCCGGAACAGTTAAGATGCTTGGCTGACTCTCACACTTGAGGCTCCAAAAAGGGCAGAACACTTTGGAACAGGCAGGTGTCTATACTCTCAGAACATCTGAATTACCACCACAGCTCAGCACATTAGGAGGCTGAATACTACTTGATTTTATTATTAAAACTAAAAATGTCTACTGTTTAAAACTAAAAATTCTTGGAGATATTTATATTTTCTTATTTTTAATATGTGCTATGAAACAATTCAGTTGTGGTATTCATGGGCAAGAAAGGTTGTCAGAAGACAAGGACATATGTAGAAGTAAATGAGGCAACAATATAAGATAATTAAATAAATATCTTTGATGTTTTGAATGAAGTAATAGTGATAAAAAAAATGAGAGCATGTTGAAATAGTTTGTCAAAAACACGTATAACATTACCAAACTCAATAAAGAAATGTACTTGATTAAACCCACAGAGGAAAACATTGTGATAGGTATCTGTTACTCACTGAAGACATGTGTCTTTTCTTGCCTAGACAGACTGTCACCATGTTCCCATCCATCTTGGTTATTCAAAGGATACAACAGAACTATTGATTTGTGTTCATTCTTGTATTCCTGTGCATAATAATTGCTAAGGAGGTAAAATTATTTATCAGGCAGCTGCAATGTATTTTACTGTGTCTGATGTTCACCTTGCATTTAAATAAGAAAATACCAAGTTATGGTATTGTGATTCTTCAATGTGATTATTCCGTTTTGTACATATTTGTGATCAGTGTTCACCGTACCTCATTTGAAAGCAGTGTGCATGGTGAAACTTCTGACACTATTACATATGTCATTCCTAATTTAGCTCAACTGATTAATTGAGATTTTTTACACTGTAGCTTAACTAATAAAAACAATTTGTCTTTAAAGCACAGGGTTAAGCAACCTGGAAAGCGAAAGAATCAGGCTGTACATTTAACTATTTATTTTAACTTTGTAAATTTAAAAATATGTTTTTGATAGTTAAATAGATCTGCATTGTTTTCTGTCATGGTCAGTGCAAGTGCATATTCAAACCAAACTAAACAGACCATTTACAAATTCTAATATTAAACAGATCACTATGGCTCACAGGATGAGCCACTATTGAGTCTTTAAAGTTCAGACTCAGTGATCTGGTATGTGCAGCCAGTACATATTTCTGCAAATGAAACACAAATTCATGCTGATTAACAATACCCTTCCCTTCTTGTTTTACAGCAAGGAAGAGTCATGTTTCTGGACACTTCTGGGAGCACTTTATCTACTACACAGCAGTTTCAAAGACCCAACCTATTGTCCTCAAATAGGAAGAGAAAGCATCACACACAATGCTGTTTGAACATAACAAGAACTCTTAAAGTTGCTCAATTTTAATTTCGTGAACACTTGAAAATGGTAAATGTCTGGTGGTTTGCATTTGTATGAAGGCAATAAGAGATGGTAGTTTAGCGTAAAGGAGGTAAATAGACTGCATAGCTACATCACTTCTAGTAAATTGAAGCAGCCAAGGCCATTTTTTGGAGCGGAGGGCAGCTGGCTGGTGATCACCGTGTGCACTTGGACACTGACCTCATGCTAACTGGCAGCAAGGACAGCCCTAGTCCCTGCACTGGGCTGAGCCTTGTCCTGCTGGGAGAGGCTTCTGCTCTGCCCTAAACCCTTCCCATGGTCTAACAGGATGAACTATCACCTGGCAACACAGGGTGCTAGAAACCTATAGATTTCCAAATGCAATGTTTAACTTTTCATAAAATAGTTATGATGCTAACAAGCTTTTTAAGCAGACGGAGGTGATATTCAGCATAGGTAAGCAGTGACTCAGGACATTTATGCTGATCAGTCTCTGCCAAGTCAAACAAATGAGAGTGTTTTCACTGCTTTTTAAGATCAATATGTATTTCATTTCTGGAAATCGCAGGCCAACATCTCAGCAGTTATTGGTGAGGCATGTGCAGTCCCAGAAAGGAAGACATAAGAATTTTCAGGAATAAATCCTATAGCTGTGAATGTCTGCTTCTTCTGTAGCAGTACTCTGGATGTCCAAGGGCACCACCAGCTCTGACCATCATGGACAGCACTGTGGCCCTAAAGTCTCCCCTCATCCTGCCCACGTCAAGGGATCTGCTATAAGATCTCACCAGAGTCTTTTCTTCTCCAGGCTTAACAGCCCCAACTCTTTCAAACTGTCTTTATAGGAGAGGTGCTCCAACTCTGTGATCAACTCAGTATCCTCCTCTGGACTCAGTCCAACAGGCCATTTCTGTCTTGTGCTTAATCCCAGGGCTGGATGCAGCACTCCAGGTGGGGTTTGAGCAGAACAGAGGGGCAGAATCCCCTCTCTCAGCCTGCTGGTCACACTACTTGTGATGCAGTACAGGACACATTTGACTTTCTGGTCTGCAAGACGACATTGCCAAGTCATGTTGGGCTTTTTGTCCACAAACACCCCCAAGTTCTTCTCGGCAGGGCTGCTCTCAGCCCATTCTCCTCCCAGCCTCTACTTGTGCTTGGGATTGCATTGAACTCCCTGCAGGACCAACATTATGATCACACCACACAGCTCATTGTCATCAGCAAAATTGTTGAAGGTGAATATGTTCATGTTATATACATGTGTATATATATAAATATATGTACATACATTTGTATATATATGCACATGCACTCCATTTATGTGCACATTAAACTGTGCATCTCCTGCTGCATAATTATTGACTTCTAATTCTGGTGGACTTTTAAAGAAAAAGATCTTTGTTAAACGAGAATTAAGTGGAGACTAGTAAGAATCCAACACATTCAGTATGAGCCATAACTGGTACAAGTAAGGATAGTATTGTGTTATGCCTCAAGTGGAGGTTATAACGAGATATTTTTAAAGATAAAAGTGCGTAACACATAGTACACTAGAACTGTATGGTCTGTTCCTCCGAGCCTACAGTCCTCAGAGATTTTCAGTATCCTCAGCTTGCATTGATCATTACAGCCAGTAAGAGCTGTGTTGGTTTACTGCTTTGTAAGGAGTTCTCGGCAATTTGGCTTTTACGTGAAAGTGCTTGAATTTTTTGGCTGAGGTTTTCATCAAAACAGTGACTCATCATAACAGAAAACCGAGAAGAAAGAGGTTCATTACTAAAAGCATGGAATCAATCATTGATGGGTAGCATGTTGCAGTACTACTATCAAACGTAACAAGAGTCAAGCCAAAACATATTTTTATAAATGTCTGGCAATATCTAACACTCAGACCTGTATGAGGCTTCTTTTATGTATACACAAGTGTAAGTACAGTTGCAGTTCTGCATGTCAAATATACATACATGTCAGCAAAGACATCTTTGCGTGTGTTATCAGCAAAATCAAAACTGTCTTTTTAAGTCCTCAAAAGTATACATTTTCTGACTTGCCACATATGCAAGTGTTAAAACCTTAATGTTCCCTATACTAAGTATTAATTTAAAAATTCACACTTACAGGGTGCAATGCAGTTAGAGATGTGTTTCTCAGGTACAGTTTTCAGTGGTTCAGCATCGTCATATAGGCTTTTTGTATGATATTAGAAGTACTTCCAAGGCAAGCTAATGAGATAAGTCTGACTGTTTAACGGTTAATATCCCTTATTTATCCCTGTCTCAGTACACACGTACTTGAGACAAGAAACTGAATTACTCCAACTACTTGGCATTCCGAAATTCACATTTGAAATTACAATGTGACAGAGCACGCAGTGTCTTGACACTGAAAGGGATTTGGTCTTTTCATCCCAGTCTTCCCTGATGCTTAAAATGAGTTCAAGCTACTTTCCCCTAGGGCAGTTTTAACATGATCATTTTTAGACACTCCGTTCTTGCTGTCCCACCCATATCCTAGTCAGCCCTTTCATTCTAACAAAGCCCTATGCATTCATTTGCATGTAGGAGAATATGAAATTACTCTACAATTCAAATATTTCAGAATAGGAGATGAGAGACATAAGTCATATTAAATATAGAAGGCAATCGTAACATATATAGTATGTGTTCATAACCTTTTTGTCATTCCAATCAAAATGGAAAATTCCTTCTCTTTTGTTATCTTCTAATTTAATCAGTCATGCCCCTTCTTTTCTTTTTTTTTTTTAATTTAAAAATTAAATTTAAATCTCTTTCTGAAGAAGTGACTAGTCAAACAGTGCAGTTCAGCATAATACCATCTTCTTAATGCAGCTTTACATGAACACTTTTGGTAAGGTTTCAAGTTTTCCTATCAGTTGGTATGAACTGATCAGCTTGAGTTAGGAGGATTTGTACCTGCTGTTCTCCTCTGATTTTTTGCATATATTACATGGATAAATAATATAACTTAGAGACAAAAAGCATAATGTTGATCCCAGCCCACTAAAAGTAAAATGAAATTTAGTAATTCCCACTATTAACATAATTGATGGATTCCCTATCATTAGATAACCTAAACCAAAACCATCTGATTTTCCGAAATTCATTCTGTAGCCAGCCTAAATTACTGGATTCTGCAAAAGAAAAGATGACTATAAATATTAAAACTTTTAATCTTGGAAATCAGAATATCTCTTAAATGTTCCAACCATTCTTCAAAACAGTCTATGAAACCTCCTTGTATGTTTGCAACTCTTTTGGAAAAGGAAATTATTGATATTTACAGTAACAATTTTGTATAGTTTGTTCTTATAAAAAGAGGGAAGATAAAGAGTGGAAATAACTTTGATCTCTATAATGGATCCATTCCAAAATACAAATCAGTTGAATCCTACAGTACCAACTTTACTAATTTGTTTAGTTGCTCCATAGGCAGTCTTCAATTTGCATAAGGTCAGCATGAAGCAGACCTCTGTATCTTGCAAGTAAAAAGTAGAAGTGGGACAAGATAAAACACAGAAATTGTTTAATGTCACAACATATTTGGAACAACTGTAATAAATGTAAACTGTTTGAATATTTCTAAGGTCACATATGTTGACCTCCATGGGACTGGATCAATAGCAGTAAAGCAGAGGCCACTGTCCATTCCCCACTGGATGTTCCCTTTCCTGGCAAGCCTGCTGCTGCTAATCACTCTGCATTTGCCCTTATCGCAGCTACTTCAATGAAACAGTTTAGAGAAAATTAATGATGTTACAAAAAACTTAACATCCCTATGTCCTTTCTGGAGCAAATGTACTTTATCCGTAGATATTTTACAAATTTTTTAATTAATAAATGGCTGTGTTCGATCTCAGCAATCCATGATAATGCAGACAAGTAAGAAATAGCAAACGTCAGATTTTGTCTTGTGCAACTGTACTAACACCCGTCTCTTTCATATGCAACATCAACTGAGATTTGACACTTGTCACTGACCTTGATCTCTGTGACTAAAGGTATAGGATTAGTTGTGCTAACAAGTAGTGGGGGAAGATTGGCATCTGATACAAGTCAGCCACTAGAAAAGGACTTTGGAAAAGTAATTATTTCTTTTGTAAAACATGGCACAAACAGACACTCTATTTTCTTTGAGAAATAATGCAAAATCATAAGTACAGTTTGAATTTCATCTTGGGAAAATTTAGTGGAATATAAAATGCTTTATGAAAACCAAACCGTGAAAGATCCATGTTCATTCATGTCAGTTGTCCAATGGAGTGAGCTGTAATGCTTTCCTGTCTATTACATTTTTTTGTCTGTCTCACATCCCTACTAATCTTCAGGACAGAAGAGGCTGCAAGAGGACATTCTAGATATTGCCCCCAGATCTCTGTAATCACCCATATCACTTTATCTGATAACCACCTGTCCTGGTTGCAGAGAGGGGATGGAGCTCAGCACTGTTTTGGCATGACCAGGTTGCTATTCCATTCCACTGACATCCTTGCTTGTGGTGTGGTTTCAGGGGGAAGGAAAAGAAATGTACGCCTGGAAGTGCAGCATTTTGTCTCAATCTCTCCATCAGGGAGGTTACTGGGATCAGCCCTGTGGACCCCATCCTCTGCCACTACTTATCCACTTCCCATTCCTGCAAGACTTGGCTTGGAGATGTGGCTCTGAAAAAGTGGCAAGCATGGCTCCAGGACATGGTGCTGAAAAGTGGTGCTGGTGTGAGAAGCAGCTTCAAGAAACAGAGCAGCAGAGGTGAAACCTAAGCCCAGCCAAGTGTGACCCAAGCTGAAAGGAGCTGAGCAGAGACGGGTGGAGTGGGGCAGAGCTGTCTGAAATGGCAGCACAGAATGGAATTGAACCAGCGGAGTGTAGTGGTCAGTGAAAAACATGGGTGGTGCAGTGCAAATGGTCCAGCTTTGGGGGGATTTGTCTGTCATTGCTTTTTGTTGCCTCAGGCTCATGGACAAGACAACCAGCTGTGGGGAGCACCTGCCATCCTGTCTTTGTCAGGGAAAACCAGGTGGAAAACGTATGGAACCAGGTGGGAATGGCTGCCATCTTGTATTTGTCCCAGGGGCCATGAAGAACTAAGTCAAGGTGGTGAACACCTTACCTTGTGTGTGTAAAACACCTCCTCTTTTTTGTGTACTTTTGTTATTAATATTGCTGCTGCTACTGTGTGTTTCTTATTCCATTGCTGTTTGCTTTCAGCAAATTGCTATCTCAACCCATAGTCTCTGTCTTTGTCCCTCTTGCTGGAGAAGGGGAGTGACTTACTTGGAGTTTAATTTCTGGAAGGTGTTAAACCACCACACCATCTTTTCCCTGGAAAGCAAAGGGTTGAGGTTACACCCCAGTACTTCTCACTGCAGTGGATGTAAATGTGGCTGCAAGAGGAGCAGAGTTCAATGCTTAGATTGTTTG
Source organism: Grantiella picta (assembly GCA_013397955.1). NCBI lineage: Eukaryota > Metazoa > Chordata > Aves > Passeriformes > Meliphagidae > Grantiella > Grantiella picta. The sequence goes on along the minus strand of VZRM01008822.1, from coordinate 264,540 downwards.
TGCCTTTGGTGTGCTGCCAGTCAAAAAGCAATAATGGAAACAGGAAAACAGCAATTCTCCATAGTTTATTGCACAGTCAAATCTGAAGATAATTTCCTGTCATCAACCATTGTTATTTTCCTGGCACCAGAACCTTTTCCTTGTCAGACTTTCAACAAACAATGTAGATAAACAAGCTACCCGCAAAAACGGGTCCTATAATATTTCAGAATGGAAAGTGATTCTAAGTTATCCAAAACAAAAGATCACCATGCATATGTTAGAATGAGATCTAAGTGTTCATTCTGTAATACTAGGCTGTCTTGGAACTGGAAGACTAAACAATTTTAATTTCTTTCTATACCCTTTAGAATAGAACTATTATTTGCACCAAGATTTTGTAATATATATGCAAGGTATCGTAAAATCACATATAAAAGCAATGAGGAATCTTTCTGTTATAAAAAATTTGAAAATAAATTACCTTAAAAATGCACTAACTTAAAGAATTTTTGGATACATTATCTACTATGTCTATTAGATTTTTTTAAAATGGTTATATGTATTTAATTTTGTTATTTGTTTTAGCTGTTAGATGTCCACTACCTGGTAGCTGCAATTGCTACAGGCTATCTGTAAATTTTGATAATATCTGGACAAGACAAAAGCTGCACATCCCAAATCCTCCAGTTAGTAAAGAGACATGGCACAGAACCACCAGTCAGGAGTCTGACCATGCATTTTCTTCTGCATATAGATTATTTAGACTGAAAAAACTGGGGACTTGCCATTCCAGAAAGAAAAACTGCTGTTGAAAACTAAGGATTCCCAAAAAGAAGGGGTACAGGGAAAAAAGAGAAAGTGAGAAAGAGCGAGCACCAACCCAACACAAACTGGAAAAACTTTCAGCCTAACCTTCCCAGACCAGCAGTGATCTGCTGGCTGCGATGGAAAGTGGACACCCAGTGAGCAAAGCAAATTAGTGAGTTGACACTTCAGATAGCCAAATAGGGTAAAAGGTTTAATTTTGTTTCTTCTCAAGCAAACCATAGTACCCAGAACCAATATGAACTGTTGTTCACTCTATTTGTGTAACAACGTTTTTAGGGATTAGTCTGACTTCAGAACATAACTTGAGAATAATATTATGAAAGGCCGAGGAAAAGAAAGAAAACTAAAAATTTTTTAAAGTGTCTACTTTTACAATAAAAGGCTTGATATGGTCTTTGAGATCATTCAAGTACACTATTTTGCTTGTCAAGACTCCAGGTATAAAAGACTTTAAGTGGATATAGGATCAATATCACTGGAATGTCTTCAGTGTTCTCTCTCTCAAACTCTAAAGGAATAATAAAAGAGAATGATAAAAGAGCTGTGAATTTTAAAAACAGGACCACAGAATAATCCCCCCCTGAGCTACTAGATCTATTAGCATTCAGGGGTTTTTTAGTTTTATAAGTTGAAACCTCTGTTTGTGAGATTTGTGGAGGAAGGTGTGCAAAGTTTCCAGGTTAAGATATGTTCAGGACAAATATGTTTTTAAAATGGTTTTGGGTTGATTCACAAATGGTCAACGTCAGTTCTTTCTAAAGTTACGTGAATTGTAGCTTACAGTAGCCTGCAGGGTTCTTCCGGTGAATATGGATCACAAATGATTTGACACAGTTTTACTGAGTTAGACACAGAGGCTGGGATCCATCTGGCTTATGGTAGTATATAAAAATTTGTTGCTAAAACTGTTACAATAAACTGTAGCTCGCTTTGCAGTCAATACAGATGAATAGATAAATAGGATGAAGATTCTCCTAGAGGTGCTTAACTCTGCACTGAGGAGTGTAGCAGCTATTAGCTTTGAGTCAGGTTGCTGGCTTTGAGAGATATGGTTTATGTCAAAACGAATGCCAGAATTTTAAAACACAATCCACTTTTACAAAGGCTTATTTTCTATATTATCTAACCTTTATTTTGACACCAGAGTCTTTAGGTCTCATCAGTATATCAAGATTTTTTTGTGTAATCCATGAGTAAGGATTTCACTAGTAGAACCAAGTAATCTAATACGATGATCAGAAAGGCAGCAAATAATAAAGGCTGTAGGTTATACTTTCAATCCTGTCCCCTTCTGAAGTGCGTTTATGGGCCTGAAATAAAAAGAAGTTCTCATTTCACAGACATTTTCGTGGTACTTGGCACCTGAAATTGATCACAGAGATCAAACCTTTTTAAAAGACAATTGGAAGAAATGATAATGATGCCTTTTTTCAGTAGCTGAGTGGCGAACACACTAAACCAGTACATCTTTATTTGAAGAAAACACATCTTGATCTTGCATAGTCATTAGACTCTAAACTCTTATGAAGAAAAGCTTTGTTAAAAATTCCTCAATAATCAAGTATCTTCAGTATTTACTGGGTCCAAGGAAAATTAGTCTCTTCTCTAGCAGTTTAGGGTATTCACTTGAAAGGAGACACCTGAGTTGTAGTCCCTCCTTTAATGACAGCGTCTGTATTGAGTGATAAAGCATTTGCTCACGTGAGCAATTCTGGAAGTGCATTGTCTTCTCTAGAAAGCACACTAATTATGAGGCTACAAGTCACAAACTCCTGGTCTTCTGTCTGGTAAATATTTAACAGCTGCAAATGGTGAAAGAGATACAACAGAAGGGATTCTAAAGAAATCTTATTGGAGAAGACAATGAACAGACTTTGATAGTGTTTGCAAGTCTAGACTAGTGTTTGGATAACTTTCCTAAAAATCAGTAAATACACAGAAAAGGTGGTGGACTGTAGTAATGCAATTTCCAGATCTCCATGTGGCTTCCTTTGTTCCCCTGTTCTGTATGCTATTGGTTCATTTTGAAATATGCATTCCGCTGTACCTGAAACCTATTGGTGTGTACCCTTTGCCAATTTTCCCTTCCTCCTCCTGGGACTGGCTCAGAGAGAGCCAGCCCCGCCTCCTTCCTTCCCCTTATAAGCCAGTGTCTATGTCAGAGAGAGGTCTTCATCTCTGCACTGGCAGCCCCCAAACTTCCCCTGCCTTCCTTCCCCCTTCTCCTCCCCTGTAACCCTCTCCCCTTACCCCAAACAAACCTCCCTGGCAGAACAGAGATGAGCCCAGAGATGAGATGTAGGTCATTCCTACATCTTACTTTATTTCCTGCTGAATCTCCATGGCTGCAAGACTCATGCCAGGCCGAGTGGACCCCGGGGGCCGGACGCCCCGAATCTGGTGGAGTTATGCTGACCAGGAACCCCGCTCCGGGGGGAAGCTGGGTCCTGCAGCCCCCCCAGAGCCTGCCACAGTGGACCCTATATTCCACATCATAGGGGCTACATAGCTGTAACTGCTGCCACCACCACTCGCATTCCATGGAAAGGAATGCTTTCCAAGGAAAAGGTTTTTAAGGCTTTAGAGAGTCTTCCCTGTGGCATGGGAACTGATTGCTGAAGACTGTAAGGAGACAAAGGATAAGACATAGCCTTGTCAGTGTCTCACTCAGTCCTTGTGGACGCCATTCTCGGCTGCTTTATCCTTACATATTGCAGAGCAAGGCTGCACACCTCCTGACTTGCTTCTGCTCCTAAGCAGCAACTGCACTGTGCAGTTCCTGAAATTGTGACAGTATCAAAAGATGCTGGAAGCCAAGGGATTACTTTCTGAAACTGTCTTGAACTGCCTGCTAATTAGTGTTTTCTCTGATAGCCCTTTCATAGCTGGATGCAGCTGGATGGAAATAAACCACAAAGGGAGCACAGTTTTGTTTATCATTAATTTTTATTTAGCTGCATATCAACTTGTGAGACCCTGCAGTAATCTTCTTAATTTGTCATACATTGTAAGTTAATTTAGTAAGTTTTTTCATTCCAGGAGTCTTTTTTTGTTACTTATTACAAGTCTTAACAAGTTAATACATTTTATAATGAGTTGGATCATGTGATATTGCTCAAACTAATCTGGTGAGCTTCTAATTTATTATAATATTAGATATCAATAAAGTTTATTGTTAAATTTTCCGATACCCTGAGGGCATTTTCCATGTGGTAGAAAAGCAGGGCTCTGAGAGAACTTGTTTAGGTTTTCAAAATCATGCCAGCCCTCCTGTCATATTTATATGAAAAAATAATTACTTCAGTTTACAAAATAAACAGTCAAAAATACAAACTTCTCTCACTCTTGCTTGAATACCTGAATCTGTAACAGATCAAAATCAAGGTATTCACCTACTGAATGATGGTTTCCAGGTCTGGGACCCCAAAGAGGGAAATGTAGATAAAAAGCACCTAAAAGCTTTAAACCCCATAAAACTCAGTATTTTTAGGTAAAAATATCAGTTTTAAAGATTCATTCTCTTTAGCCAGCAGTAGGGTTACCTTTTTTGTGAGAAAACCAGTGCATCCTTTACTTCCCTCCCAGTCCTCACAGGCTTAAAGCTTATTTTATTCTTAACAGATGTTTGAGACATCTTTATCAGCAGTTTAAAGAATCAACGTTTTGGCAATATCCATTGCAGTTTAGCTACTGTCCTGGTTTTGAGTTCAGGCACTCAAAAATGTCTCACTACCTAAAGATTAAATTAAAAAATTGCTTTTACCTGTAAGTTTATCTCCTTAATCATGTTTTAGTGAGCTGTCTCCTAGGCTTTCATTCACCTCCACCAATATAATATTCTTCAGAAAAAGCTTGCTTTTGCCTTGACAAGGATCTTAGGACATATTAATGCTAGCTCCCTGACAGGAGCTAACAAAAAGATTTCCGAGTGAAGCAGTTCCACTCCGCAGGGTAGACGCTTATCATCTTGAATGTGTGATCAACCATGACTCCAGAATTTCAATGAGGAAATAGACTGTCACAGAGCAGTGCAAGGGGCTAACCCTGGCCATGGGGGTTGAAAATCTTCAGTTCAAAGGACTGTGCTTGTGCAGAAATGAGTCATTCTTCTCAACTGAACTGCAGCATTGGCCATACAGTCAGCTGTCAGATTACTGTGGTGGCAGCTTTGCAGTACTGCTGTAATATTTCCTGCATAGATACCTACATTAGGAGTATTTTGGAACTACAGTTCACTTTCAGAAATTGGGGTCTCTGAAATCACGCTGAGGTCACTGATAGCTCATATGTACTTAGTTTCTCCCTCTTGAATAGAAGCATGTCTGCCAAGTATTCGGGCTAGCTCTCGCTGCCACGGCAAGCACTGGCAGATGGAAAGGTCTTACAGAACTATTTGAATACAAATGCAGTAAATAGCATATGAATAATTTTGGCCTGCAGCACCCAGTGGAAGAATAAAGGAAAATAAATTTGAAAGGACAGACCCAGGGCAGTCATTGCTAGGCTTCAAAGCCACTGTCAGTGATGGCTGTGACCATACAAGGAACACATGAGGTGCCCTGTGCATGTTTATATCTTGGTAACATATACACTGATCCTAGGAGACCCACTGAAAAAAATTAAGGTAACAGAACCCAAAGCAGAGCTTAAGCAGGAAAGCAATACTTTTTTTTTTCTTTTTTTAAACACAGACCAAACCTGAATGCTTACAGAATACCTGTGAAGAAGGGACTACTTTCGTTTCTGAGATGTGTAATTGCATACCAAGGGTACTGGTGTTTTTCCATTTTTGGCATCTTTTTACCTACAAACCTGTGTTTATCTGTTGGGACTCATGAGGTACCAGATAATTCCTTTTTACTTTTTAATTGGATTGTTTTTATCTGATGCTGCAATAAATTATTTTGGCATAAATACAGTTATTGAATTCCTTTTTAGCTGGGCATTGACTTCATACAGTAATTCACTAAACGAATAGTATCTGAGGAAGTAAAAAGAATAACATAGTCAGACTAGCTGCTTCTTAAATTAAAACAATTTCTTCTAAAGCAAAGCATTGACTATAGGGAAAAAACTGTTAAGCCATGAAAGGAGATCCACAAAAACAAGAAGATATCTATTGTTTTCTGTGCCATTACTTATCTTCCTTTTCCCTGGTATGTATACAGAGATTTTGAGTAAAGTCTATTTTTTACTTCTACCACCCTGGAATTATTTATTCTTTCTATCAAAGATGGATTTCCAGCCTCTATGCAGCCTTTAGCAGGTATAAGCACAGAGTAGAGCACCAGTACTGATGAAGAATTCATATGGAGCCACAGTGAACAACTCATAGACGTTCTAGCTCTTCTCCTCTCACCCCAGTCTGAAACTCTCTTTCTTCATTTTAGAGAGGCTTTTAAAAAACAAACCTGATAAGTGCACATGTCAAATCCAACATCTACAAACCTACTGATGTAAAAAAAGACTTAGCCCATGATCAAGTGATCAACCTGAATTCCTGCAAATACTGAAAACCTCTGGTTGGGGTGCTGAAAAATTGCAAAGAACTTTGGTGAACAGATGAAGTCAGTGTTGGGTAATTGATAGTTACAATGGCTACCTTATCCTTCTCCTTTGTGTCAAAACAGAATAAATTTATTGTGAAAGGTCAAAAGGCAACCAGATAAAATCAATTCAAAGGAACAGGGAACCCAATGAAGCTAGAAGGATTTGAAAAAAATCCCACTATTTCCAAGTGAGAAATTTCTTCTAAGGTGCGTAAGAAAGGTTTCAACAATTTGATGATTGCAGCACAGTTTCTTGGGTAGGGAGGAAGTGATGTCTCTTTTTAAGCATGCTTTTAGTAAGCATAAGTTGGGGGGGCGGGAAGTCCCAACACGTAAACAATTGGAAATTTCTTCCTTAAGTAAATAAAATCCTATTTATGAAGTTTTAGTGTAGCTGCTAATCAGAACATAGCCTACAGTCCTAAATAAGAAATACAGATAACTTTTCCTGTTTCTATCAAAGGATTTTCTCTCTGTCTAATCAGATGCAGCCATCATATTCATGTGTCCAAAGCCATGCACCTGGGAGAATGAAAGGTGGGTTGATGCACAAATTCTATAGTTAGTATCTGGTCTTTCTTGAAATTGCCTACTTCCAACCCTGTGAAATATTACCCTTACAGTAAATAGATTGTATTTAAACCAGGACAACTCTCTCTGCTTAAACTAGGAAGTTTGTAAACCAGAAACAAGGGCAGCTGGCAAAATTTACAGTTTTTTTTTCCAATGTCCTATTTACATGGGAATATGTGCAGTTTTCCTGCTAAATTAGGGGTTGTTTTCAGCCATCAGAGACAAGGTTTTGAATGGTAACATATCCAAATCTGTGTTCAGCAAAAACATGAAACCTCAGTATAGAAGAATATGGATTGATTATGTTTTCCATCAGATGGCTTATGGAAATCAGTTAAATTTATTACCAACAGAAATCAGAACAGGGTAATTGAGAAGTAAAATAAATTTTAAAAACACCCTTCCCCCACTCCTCCCAAAATACCTTACCCCCACCCTCTTTCCTGTGCCTAACTTTATTCCTGATTCTGTACTTCCTGCCCCTGAGCAACTCAGGGAGACAGGGCATGGGAGATTAAGGTTACTTCATCACATTGTTCCTGCCACTATTTCCTTCTTAGGGAGAGAAGTTCTCCCCGTGCCCCACTGTGCTGTCCTTCCCATGGGAGCCAGTCCTCCACGTGAGGATGAGTCCTTCCCATGAGCTGCAGTTTGTCACAAGCTGCTCCAGAGCAGATCCCCATGAGGTCACAAGTCCTGCCAGCAAACCTGCTCCACCATGGGCTCCTCTCTCCACAGGGTCACAGGTCCCATGAGGAACCTGTTCCAGAGTGGGCTTCCCACAACGTCACAGCCTTCTCTCAGGCATCTACCCCTCCAGCAGGAATTCCTCCATGGACTGTGGCTGGGTGTTTGTTCCCTCATGGTTCTCCATGGGTCGCACGGGCACAGCTGCCTCACCACGGTCTTCACCACGGTCTTCAGGGGAATCTCAGCTCTAGTGCCTGGACCACATCCTCTACCTCCTTCTCTGACCTCAGTGTCTGCAGAACTGTTCCTCTCACACGTTCTCACCCTGCTCTTCTCTGGTTGCAATTACACCTGTGTAAATAACATGGGCTTTTTCCCCCTTCTTAACTGTGCTATCCCAGAGGTGCTACCACTGTGTCTGATGGGCTCATCCTTGGCCAGCAGTGGGTCTGCCTTGGAGCTGGCTGGCATTGGCTCTGTTGAACATAGGAGAAACTTCTGGCAGCTTCTCAGAGAACCCACCCCTGTAGCCCTGCTGCTACCAAAACCTGACCACACAAACCAAATACAAAGATACATGGACCTATTTTTAAAAGTCACTAGTAAAGATGAAAAACAAGGATGGCCAAGTCATCTGATACGTAAATTGAAATTTATATAATGGAAAAGGTTGAATGAAATGGAAATTGTTCTGAATTACTTGAATTATAAATTAATGTAATTATCAATCTGACATAGTCTGATTCATCAACATTAAAAAAAAAAAAATAAGTTCTGAAAAATAAGTGTCTAAATAAGTTTGCCTGAAGGAAAAAAACCAGTCTGTTTCATTTTTTTATGGCAGAGAAATAATAATCCTCTTTCATTTTTAAGGCCAGCACAAAATTAGACTTTTATCCAGAGCCAGTGGAAGGCAGCGCTGGTGGACAGCATGACAGCAATTCCAGCAGATTGGAGTACATCTGCTGCAGTTTCTTTGTGCCTGAGTCAAACTCCATTGTCATTGACAATACCCATATTAAAACCAATGGTCATTCAGGTAAAGATGCCAGAAATAAAAGAGAGAAAACTTCTCCTAAAATTTTTAAAACTTGTATTGATGACAATTTTGGGTTTTTTTAGTGGGCTTCATCAGAGAACTTTTGCAAACATTAAAGGACTCAAAAATCATTGTAAATATTGCAGTCACTCTGTGCTTGCACAGGTCTTTCCTGGTATGGTCAGTCTGTTTGGTGAAATGATTCCAAAGGTCCTCAATAGATGTCTGTTCTTCATTCAAAATATTCATGTTTTTTTGCATTATCATGAGTAAGTGATGTTTAAAACAGGGTATTGGAAGATGAAAAAGAAAATTGAAAATACAGGAGCAAAGAAAAGTTTTGCATAATTCATAAAAATTATTTTGAAATAAATCTTGTCAAATTCATCAGGCTTTGTATTTTAAAAATAAAAAAAAATTAATGTAATTACATTTGAGATACTCTTAGGTAGTTGACATTTACATAGTTTGGGAAGAATTATTGTGTGAAGTTTCTCACAAATTTTTATTTTAACAGCTTCTGATTTCCCATCTGTGTACATTACACTAAATTTACAGAAATGCATACTAATAATTACTTTTTTTTTTTGTAAAAATGTAAGTTTGACTCACCCTTGAGATGTCAAGGTTTTAAATAATAGAACAAAATCCTATAAAATGAAGATTAGAAGGCTATACTCTAGTTCAGACATTAAATAAAATTAGTATGATACTGACTGAACTGGGACAGTGCTTAAACATAGGTAACAGCAGCATAATCTATCCTTACATTTCACCTTCTCTGAAAGAAATTATATAATCACGGACTTAGATCCTAGAGCTTTGGAATGACTTATTTGGAAAATTAAATAATTGCAAAATGAGACTGCACTTAATACTCTATTTAGGAAAAGAATGAATCATCCTCCATTTGCTCCATTGGTGAACTCAGCTTTGCAATAGTTGAGATTAATACAGCCCAGCTCCTGAAATAAAGCAAATCCATTTGCTCTGGCACAAACAGCAAATAAACTCCATCATTATGAGCAGATTTAACAACATTTGCTGAACTTCTAAAATTTTCATTCTTATCGGTTTATTTACTCTTACTGGAGCTAGTCAGGCACTGGAAATATTTTTCCCCCCACAAACTTGCTAGGTGTTTGCTTGCTTTGTAAATTTCCTATCTTTTGATCTTCCTTACGTTCCGCGTTTATTATGCACACCTCAAAGAGACCTATGAGGAGGAGTGCAACCAAATACTGGCAAATTCTCTAAAAAAGAAACTGCTGGGATCATTAAATACCTTTGCTAACCTTAAGAAAGGAGAAAGGGTAAGTGTTGAAAGTTTTGAAATGACCCATGAGCTGAAGGTTTTAGATTTTGGGTTCATATCAGTTTTTCTAAATCTCATGGATGCAAAACCTCATTGTGGACTACGGATATTTTAGGAGTCAAAGCACTCTTATCTAAAATGAAAAACTGTCAATTTGAAAGCCTTTTCATAGAAAACTTGTTCTCTGAGAAAAAAACTACTAAAAAAGCCATTATTGTTCTTTATTCTTCTGAACTCGCAATCTATCTCCTATTCTGCATTAAAATATTACATTCAGATATGCTCAGTTTGGATCAAATAAATGGTGCAATAATTTATATCATTGTGCCATGATTTACAGCTAATAAAATTTGAACATGATTTTCAAATTAGTTTTTGTCTTATAAACATCTCTTTTATCATTCAGAGATTTTTTGAGCAAATGTTTGTGCTATGATCCAGTAAGAGTGAAACATATGTGAAGTATTGATTCTGTGACTTCTTTAAAAACTGACAAATCTTTATGAGTGGGATGCTTCACTTCATCAGCTGAACTAGAATATACATCGTTGAAAGAAAATATTTTCCATGGGGTTTTCTTTTTGTTTTCTTTCATACTGGTGATAATACCTGCATTTAGTCCTACATTAGATACATAGAGGATTCTTAAGGTTCCTAGTGAAATGTTCTGCCTAAAATAGTTCTGTATAAAGAAAATGGAGATATTTAGGTTCTTATAATATTCCAAAGTTTCTCTCGTCAAAGGTCCTGGAGGGTAATGACTTCTAATCCTATATTTAACATGTAGCATTTTTCTTAAACTGTAGAGTTGCTAGTATTATACACTTGAAATAGGTTTTCAATATACAATTATATAACTTTATACTTAAGAGCATATTAATTGACAAAGATGTTAGATAGTGTCACACCTTTCCCTATGTCACATTTCGTTTTGAACAAAATTGCCAGAATGCTGGACTATGGTTTGGAGAGTTAACTCAGCTCTTTCTGACCTTTTAAAATGGTCAAATATCTCAAAACTTGTTTAGTGGAGAATTTTCTTCTTTGTTATGTTTGTTGATGATGTGGATGTCCTGTAGTTTTCTAAACATTTCATTTCAAGATTGCCAGATGAATACCATCTGTGAGTGATTTGTCTGGAATTTTCCATTTATACTTCTGTGCTTCTGATGAGTAAGAGGGAGCTGGCTAAATTCTCTACAGTTATACATTGTAAATGTATAAATAGATTTATATTAAATCATTTGCTGAATTTGCCCCATTCGAGCTTTTGCAGACCGATGGATTTTATATAACATATAATAACATATAATTTTATCTTGTCTGTATTTGGGCTTTGTGTACCTGATCAATAAACTAATTGAGATCAGACATTATCCTTCTTAAGGAAGCAAAGTTAACTAAATCAAGCTGCTAATTAATCAATTACAGATAAATATTCTCTGAACAGAACTTAAACCAAAACTGGATAAAAATCTATAAATGCACTTAAAAAAACCCCAAACACCTTACAAGAAACCACCAATCCCCAAACAAACCAATCAAAGAAACCCCACCAAATCCCCAGAACAAAGCAAAACAAATCTGCAGAAAGGTAGAACTATGTTGTATTACCAGCTTGCTTGTATCCATATGTACAAGCTTCCCTTTCTTCGCTTTCTAATTCTGATAAAAGCTCACTTGCTAAATGAAATGGTTAAAATAGCTTGTTATATTCATTATACATTTTCCTATCTGTATTATAATCTCCTTATTTCCAGCTTATGTCCTTTGCATCCTGTAAACAATTTTATTATCATTTGGATACAGTATTTTCTTTGTTCATTTGTACATTTACTTACAGCTCAGATAAACAGTATGTATGCATCGCTCATCTTTTTTTATCAAATAAATTCTGTCATTTTATTTTGAGCATGTTCTCTCTTTCGGCCTCTGTATGCCTGAAGTAGAATACAGTTTGTCATGCAAATCATGTGCATTTTTTGGAATACTTATTTTTCTGTTCCTTTATCTGTTGTATAATGAGAAATTCCTCAGGACCCTATTGTCATACACTATTGAAATCTGTTGGAATTCATTTGTACTAATGTTGTTATGTACAAGATAGATGCTTAACGTCTAATCTAGTTAGTGACTTCATATCAAGTGGAGAGAATCAGATTTTGCATAGGATGACTCATCTCAATCAAAGATAGGTACTTGCAGGTCAGATGAATAAACTGCTGTAAGAGCCTGTTTCAACCTCGTGGCTGCAAAGAGTGTCTGTAGTGACTGGACTAGACTTAGACATGTGGCTTTTAACAGCCTAAAGCTCAGTGAGACTACTACCAACTTCTCTAATTTGCTGTGCTGAATAATTGTTGCTTAATTATGAATTGAAGGATTAGCTCAAGGAAGATTCCTAGGAGTTTAGAAACTGTAACTCAGTTATTCTAAACCATGTAGCACCTTTTTTGTACCTCAGTTTGTCCGTTAGTTCTTCTTCTTTTTGTGATTATCCTTCAAGGGAGAAATTTGTATTAAAGGGAGACTTGCATACTGGGAAAGGACAATGGAAACCATAAAAAAGTGAAAAAGTAAAAAAAAGGTACAAAAGGAATTATTTTGTATCCTGTGAAAAGGAAATCTGAAAGCCATGTAAACAGACGTTTTATATGAAAAGGAAGAGCCCTAAATCTTGGAGATTATACTGAAAGGGAAATTCAGGCTTATTGATTGCAGTAAGGTTAGAGAGAACAGGTGAATGGAGACTGTGCTATGATCACAGAGAAGATTTTTGTGGAAGTGTTTGAGCTACCCTCAATAGATAAGCTGTAATATAAAGGTCAGAAGGAAGAGCAGAGGTAGGACTTCAAACATAAGTAAGCAAAATATAAGGTCTGATGTTTACCTCCATGTGGAAAAGAGAAAGTTATAGTTATGTCATAGAGTCACAGCTTCTCTAGTTATGTTATAGAGTCAAAACTTGTCAGTTTTGTTAGCATCACAAGGAAAAAAGAAGATAACATACATTCTAGACTGCATTTTATTATTTGTTGTTTGTTTCTATTTAAGCATTTTTTCTGTGTTCAGCTGCTTTCTGTACTTTACTATATTGTTTAAAATTACCCCAAATTAATGAAGTTCTTTCCGTGAAGTTATGCTACCTTCCATGGCATTCGCCCTGAGTTACATTTTCAGTTACTTCTTTACAACATCACAAGAGTGCTAATATGAACTAAAGCTGTAACATACAAAATTTTATTTGATGTGTGTTTTGATGAACTAAGAACTTCTTGTGTCATAAACTCAGTTATAGCATAAGGCTATATGTTATAGGCATATGTTATATGTTTTTTTACACCTGGAAATCGCATTGAACTCTCCTGGAGTCATAGGCTCACCAAGCTTATGAAACTATTTAATATCTTGGAAGGAAATAAGTAAGTATTGATAATTTTTTAACTGAAGCTGATTTATTTAATTTGTATAGATTAATGACTAATCTGTAAGAATTGTCTCTAAGAAAATCAGTGTTTATTCAGTTGCACGGGTGGAGAGACCAAACTCTGCTGAAATCAGAGACTTAGCACAGAGATCAGCCATCTGTGTCTTGGACCATATACAGCTGAGCCTCTTGCCATGCCTGGGGTGGTCTGAAGGTGATCTACAGTGACTTGTGCACTTGCTGGTGAGCACTTCCCTTCTGGATTACATGGCAAGCTGTTGGCAGTGTGGGAGTGTTCAGGGCTGGCCTCTGTAAGGAGAGGATGTAGCCACTTCCATCTGGACCCACTGCTGGCCAAAGCTCAGTACATCACCTGAGTGTTGTTACATGGAAAAAAGCTTTGTTCTGACAACCTGTGCATGTTCTGGTGCCCTGTAATCAAACCATGAAGCCACAAGGCACAAGAGCTGGTATCCACAGGCCAGAATGAGGAGTTCAGATGGAGCCTGGGTACAGACTGTATTCCAAGAAGGAATTAAATAAACTACAGTAAAGGAGGTGAGGCCATTCCCTCTTTCCTACACATGTACTGCTGCTTATTTATTCCTTATATTGTCAATTACAATTCTACTTTCAGAGAAGGAGATGGTTACTTAGATTATAGGAGAAAGCCCCTATTTTTTTTTAAATGCTCATCTGCAGTTCTTGTGGTAACTGTTACCCACACCTAAAGCAAATGAACCAGTAAAGAAATTTGAAAGCAAATTGAATTTCTGAAATTGAAAACTCTTGACTATTCTGATTTTTGATGTATGAGGTCCTAGGTATACTTACCCACACATAGTTAACTACTCCAATTATTGTATCAACTTTATTGTGATGTGCCATAAGGGTAATTCATTGTAATTGTGCTCAAACTGATAATTTATTCTACTGCCTATTCTCAAAAGATTTAATAATTTTTGAATAAGCATTTGCAAAATTTGGATGCTTTCCTTCACTTGTTTGCTTCCACTGCCTTTTGACGTCAGTTCTACATGATAATACAATGTATTTGGATGGCACTCGCAAAAATACATAATGACTGTCACCTGTTCTATCTTCAAATAAACTGCAGTCTGGTATGCTGTGTTTCACTTCAATATCAGAGTTAGCAATAAAATATAGTACAGATAAACTTTAATTTGGCTTGACACTTCAAACTAAAGAGTTGTAAAATGTGTCTTTGGTTTTTAGTAGCTGCGAAAAAAAGATTGATCTCCAACTAGCAATGAAGTCATGTTTGATGTCATTAGAGGTCTATATTTCCTGTCTGACAGATTTTAATGCTTCTTTTTTTATTAATGAGGTATAAGGTAAAATTCAGAAAGGTATCTCAATGGCTTTGCAACCTAAGTATCACTGAAAGTCAACTTAACTTTATAAGTCTTGAAAAATTAACTTACAGGGAACTTGTTTCTGTCTAGTTTGCTGTCAAAAGATGTGCAATCAAACCTGCTGTCTACTCCTTTGACCAGAAAAAAATTAGTTGTAGAATGTAGCACTTCCCACTGTTTCATAAACTTCAAGGTGTTTCAGTCAAACCTTCCTGTGATCTAAGGAGTTAAGTACAATTAAACAGACTAAAGTAACACTATTCTTATAACACCCCAGATGGAAAACCCCCAAAATTAATTTTCCATATACATGACCATATGGTGTGTTTTGAAATCCACCAGACCAGGATTACTTCTGAGGGGATGGCTTACATTCATTTTGAAGTTCCTTTAAGAGAATACACCTATCATTGGTCTTCTCTCTTTCTGAACTGAGGAGCACCAGCCTGAATTATTCTGAAAAACAGAGGTGCAGAAGTTCAGAGTGATGACATAGGTGATCTCTGGAGCAAGACAGTCCTGAGCTGTGTTGAAAACAGCACCATTTCTTGCTACGCTGTTAAATGGGAAAGGAGAACTATCCATGCGGTAAATTGAATCAGGGTAAATTATTAATAAACTATCTTAGTTCCATGCTTTTCTTTGTTTTGTTTGTTTTTTTAAAGAAGGACTTATGTCTTCCCTTTATCCCCACACACAATTTGTGGTAAAAGCTGATTGACTGTTAAACCTTTCAGTTCTGCTATCAGTCTTCTCTGTTTCTTCAGTGTTTTGTAAGTTTGCTGAAATCAACTGTTTTCCTGCTTCTATTCTTTCTCAGCAGGGAAGTGCGTTCTCAGGTATTTTATTTTCCCTCACTTCTGGAATTACAATAGAATAATAAGACATTGGTCACTGACTTTCTCCACACATTTTTGTAAACACGTGCAGTCCCTCAATTATCTGCATGCCGAGTGCAAATTGCACAAACGTTGCCTGCATGTATCTTAGGATTTTGAAAACACTGCAGGCCAAATTTTTATGTAATGTTTTCACAATGCATTCAAAACCTTGTGGATGCCATCATGAAGTTTTTGCATTGATTTTTATCTTTCTTCATTCCTTCTTCATCTGCAAACTCCCCCCAACGTAGGCAAACCCACAAACAAAATCCAAACACCACAAAAAAAAAAAAAACCCCAAAAAAAACAAAAACCAAAAAAAACTTTAACAGTATTAGGTCATTTACAAATGCATTATTGCAACAACTGTCTAATTCATTAGAATAAATACTAAGTTAGTAGTATTAGTGGTACATACAAAAAAAGAATGTCACATAGGGATTGAGCACAAAATGCTGTATTTTACCAGACTGCTTGCTCTTGGGGTCCCACAAATGGAGTTTTAACTACTTGAGTTAGGCATCTTTTGTTTACTTTCAAAATCAAAACATATTACTACATCTGTTGGGGAAAAATCCTGGATAAAAATAACCTATAGTAAATGTATACTTAAAGCTAAATTCTAATTAAAATCAATTTTATTTACCCCAGCTGTAGACACTTTAATTGCATAATAGCTCTAATTCTGTCAGGCGGGGCCGTGGGAGCTGCAGAGAGCACCTCCTGGAGCTGCAGCACGGCATTCCTCGACAGAGATCACCCCTTCCCCACAGCACCTCCAGGCCCCTGCTGCACCCTCTCCAGCTGCGCGCAGCGGGCACGGGCAGACATGTTCGGCGCGGTCTGTGAGCAGCACTGCCCGCTCGCTGATGCTCTGATCACATCCTCAGGGGAGAAGCTGTCTGGCAGCTCCGGCACGGCCGCGCCGCCGATGCGGCACGGCTTTAGCGGCGTATCTGCCCGGACCGCGGAGGGCCGAGGAGCGCGCGGGGCGCGGCGGAGCTCGGGGGAGGTGCCGCGGGCTGCGCAGGGCGCCGGGGCGGGAGGGAAGAGAGCAGCGCCGGGAGAGCCGGGCAGCGCCGCCGCCTCCGGCTTCAGCACCGCGGACAGCGCCCGGCGGGCGGTGCTGGGCGAGCGGGGCACCGCACGGGGCACAGAGCCGCGCCTGGGGACACGGCCACGGCCACACGTGCCCGGCCACGGTGCGGCCGCAACACGCCGGCTGCCAGGAGATAAGCGGCGTGCACGGGCAGGGCGGCCCACGCAGGTGGCACAGGCGGCCCGGGCGCGCTGAGACACGCGCGGACAAACGGGCACAGGAGCACAGAGCCGGTGCGCGTTCCCGGGCACTGACACAGCCCCCAGACTCACACAAAGCACCGCAGCGCAGCCCCTCCCGCACAGCCCGCTCACACGGTTTGACACACGCGCGCCCACGCTCCCACGGGCGCGGTGCAGGCACACGCGGTCACGCGTGCACCACAGGCACCGTGGACGCCACGCTCACACACAGCACACGTGCTCGCACTCCCGCTGACACTCAGACAGACACATAGACACAGCTGTGCACAGATACCCGGACACACCATGCACACGGGCACATGCACACACACTGACATGAGCACACAGACTGTCCTGCTTCCTGCCTGGACAAGAGTTAGTTTATGGAGTAGCCAGGAGGAGGCACGGCCAGGACCCAGAGGTTGTTCTCTATCACCTCAGGTCATTGGGTTGGGGTTATGGGGAAAGAGTCCTCTCCTCCTGAGAGAAGGGGCTCCTTCTGGTCCAGTAAGCGCGGGGTGGGAGTGGTGCGGTAACCCCGATTCTGAGCATTTTGCATGAGAATCGCTTGTCTCTTTCATACACTTTTGTTATTAATATCGTTGCCATTATTGTTCATTTTCTTATCTCATTGCTGTTTCCAGTAAATTGTTCTTACACCAACCTGTGATCTTTACCTTTGATTCCTCCAATTCTCCTCTCTAGTCTGTTACGGGGGAGAGGGGAAAGGGCGCAGGGAGTGAGTGGCAGCGTGGGCTTTAGTGGAGCACCAAATTAGGGAATATCAACCCTAAATCACGACACACAAAGACAGATACAGACACACAGACACAGACAAAGG